>JARQOD010000005.1:46504968-46586626 GCA_033576555.1 Oophaga sylvatica
GGTCTGAGGGTGAAACGCAGAGGAGAACGACAACTGAATTACCAGTTTAGAACAAAGGCTCTCCAAAATCTGGAAACAAACTGAACTCTGTCAGACACAATGTTCTCCAGAATGCCATGTAAACGAACCACCTGCTGAAAAAACAAGGGCACCAACTCGGAAGAGGATGGCAACTTCGGCAGTAGTACAAGATGGACCATCTTGGAAAATCTATTACAGATCACCCAGATAAGTCATTCTCTGAGAGACAGGGAGGTCGGAAATAAAATCCATTGAGATATGGGTCCATGGCTTCCAAGGCACCTGCAGTGGCACTAACAAACCACTAGAGCGAGAACAGGGTTTGGACTGAGAACAAGTCTCACAGGACTGCACAAAATTCCTGACATCCCGAGACAAAGCAAGCCACCAAAAAGACCGACTCACCAAATCTCTGGTACCAAAAATACCAGGATGACCAGCCATCGCGAAGCAATGAATTTCAGACATTAGTCTACTCATCCATTGGTCGGGGACATACAATTTCCCCATAGGGCATCGTTCAGGTTTATCCTCTGTGAAATTCCTCCAGGGCAGGTCTCAAATCGGGTGAGATAGCGGAAAGAACCACACCCTCATTTAGAATGGTATTAGGCTCAGTCACATCAAGAGAATCCGCCAAGAAACTCCTAGAGAGGGCATCCGCCTTAATATTCTTAGTGCCCGGAAGAAAGGAGACCACAAAATTAAAATGCGTGAAAAACAAGGCCACCTAGCCTGTCTAGGATTCAATCGCTTGGCTGATTCGAGATAGATCAAGTTCTTGTGATTCGAGCCAACTTGATGCTTGGCTCCCTCCAGCAAATATCTCCACTCTTCAAACGCCCACTTCATAGCCAATAATTCCCGATTCCCCACATCATATTTACGTTCAGATGGGGAAAATGTTCGAGAAAAAAAGGCACAAGGGTTAATCTTAGAGGTTACCGGATCTCTTTGAGACAAAACGGCTCCTGCACCAATCTCAGAAGCATCTATCTCCACCTGAAATGGGAGAGAAACATCAGGTTGCCATAGAACAGGAGCAGAAGTGAATCTCCGCTTAAGCTCCTGAAACGCCGAAACTGCCTTTGGAGACCAATTCACCACATCCGCGCCCTTTTTGGTCAAATTCATCAGTGTTTTCACAATACCAGAAAAATTACTTATGAATTTACGGTAAAAATTAGCAAAACCCAAAAATTTCTGAAGAGCCTTCAAGGAAGTGGGCTGAACCCTAGCATAAATGGCCTGAACCTTGACCGGGTCCATTTAAATTATTATTATTATTATATTATTATTATTATTATACATTTATATAGCGCCATTTATTCCATGGCGCTTTACATATGAAAAGGGAAAAATATAGACAGATACAATAAACATGTGCTAGACAAGGGACACACAAGTACAGAAGGAGAGAGGACCCTGCCCGCGAGGGCTCACAGTCTACAGGGATGGGTGAGAATACACTAGGAGAGGGTAGAGCTGGTCGTGCGATGGTTCAGTAGACTGAGGATCATTGCAGGTTGTAGGCTTGTCGGAACAGGTGGGTCTTCAGGTTTTTCTTGAAGGTCTCCGTTGTTGGTCAAAATCTGATGTTTTGCGGCAGGGAGTTCCAGAGTATGGGGGAAGCCCGGGAGAAGTCTTGTATGCGGTTGTGGGAAGAAGAGATGAGGGGGGAGTCGAGAAGGAGATCTTGAGAGGATCGAAGGTTGCGTGTAGGTAGGTAGCGGGAGACCATGTCACAGATGTATGGAGGAGAAAGGTTGTGGATGGCTTTGTATGTCATGGTTAAGGTTTTGAACTGGAGCCTCTGGGCAATAGGAAGCCAGTGAAGGGCCTGGCATAGTGGGGAGGCTGGGGAATAGCGGGAAGACAGGTGGATTAGTCGTGCAGCAGAGTGTAGGATGGACTGGAGTGGTGCCAGAGTGCTAGAGGGGAGGCCAGACAGTAGGAGGTTGCAGTAGTCGAGGCGGGAGATGATAAGGGCGTGCACTAGTGTTTTTGTGGTTTCATGGTTGAGGAATGAGCGGATCCGGGAAATATTTTTGAGTTTGAGGCGGCAGGAGGTGGCGAGGGCTTGGATATGTGGTTTGAAAGAGAGGGCAGAGTCGATGATCACCCCAAGGCACCGAGCATGTGGGACTGGGGAAAGCGAGCAGCCATTGACATTGATGGATAGGCCTGGTGGAGGGGTAGAATGAGGTGGGGGAAAGATGATGAATTCTGTTTTGTCCATGTTCAGTTTGAGAAAGCGAGCAGAAAAGAAGGCTGAGATAGCAGACAGACACTGTGGGATTTTGGTCAGTAGGGAGGTGAGGTCAGGTCCAGATAGGTAGATCTGCGTGTCATCGGCGTAGAGGTGATACTGCAAGCCATGGGATTCTATGAGCTGTCCCAGGCCGAAGGTGTAGATGGAGAAGAGTAGGGGTCCTAGGACTGAGCCTTGGGGAACACCGACAGACAGGGGGCGAGGTGAGGAGGTGGTGTGTGAGAGGGAGACACTAAAAGTTCGGTCTGTTAGGTATGATGAGATCCAGGATAGGGCCAAGTCTGTGATGCCAAGAGATGAGAGAATCTGTAGGAGGAGGGAATGGTCTACGGTGTCAAAGGCAGAAGACAGGTCCAGGAGAAGGAGGACAGAGTAGTGTCGCTTGCTCTTGGCGGTTAGTAGGTCGTTGGTGACTTTAGTTAGGGCAGTTTCAGTTGAGTGATGCGGTCGAAAGCCTGATTGTAACGGTCAAAGAGGGAGCAGGAGGAAAGGTGGGAGGACAGTTCAAGATATACATGCTGTTCCAGTAGTTTTGAGGCGAAGGGGAGAAGAGATATTGGGCGATAGCTAGACGCTGAGGATGGGTCGAGGGAGGGCTTTTTGAGGATCGGGATGATTGAGGCATGTTTGAAGGATGAAGGAAAGACACCATTTGTAAGTGAAAGGTTGAAGAGGTGTGTGAGAGTAGGGATGAAGACTGTGGCAAGGTTAGGGATGAGATGGGACGGGAGTGGGTCAAGCGCGCAAGTGGTGAGGTGTGATCTTGACAGGAGAGTGGAGAGCTGATCTTCTGTCATGGTGGTGAAGCTGGTTTTGGAAGAACAGGGCTGAGTGGCTAAGAGGGGCATTGGGGGCTGCGGGCCAAAGCCTTCTCTGATAGTATCAATCTTTTGCTTAAAGAAGGAGGCAAAGTCTTCGGCAGAAATGAGAGGAGAGGGAGGAGGTGCTGTGGGATGGAGTAGAGAATTGAAAGTGTTGAAGAGCTGTTTAGGGTTGTGAGACAGGGAGGATATGAGAGATGCAAAGTAAGTTTGTTTTGCGGCAGAGAGCGTGGACTTGAAGCTGGCAAGGGACTGCTTGTATGCGTTGAAGTGCTCGATGGAGTGGGTTTTCTTCCATCTCCGCTCGGTAACCCTGGAAGCCCGTCTCAGTTCTTTGGTCAGGCCGGTCAGCCAGGGCTGCCTGTTGATTGTACGAGTTTTGCTCTGCATGAGGGGGGCGGCCGAATCAAGTGTGGTTTTTATTGTGGTGTTATAAAATGTGGCAGCAGCATCTGTGTCATTAAGTGAGGCTATGTCTGTGAGAGGGAGGAGGGACTCAGAGAGCGATTGTAAATTGAGGTGTTTGAGATTTCTGCGAGGGTGGGTGAGTTTGTGGAGTGGGGGATGCGTACTAACAGAGGAGAGGGAAGAGAATGTCAGTAGGTTGTGGTCAGACAGGGGGAGTGGGGAGTTAGTGAGATTAGTGAGGGAACAGAGACGGGTGAAGATAAGGTCCAGCGTGTGACCGCCTTTGTGAGTGGCCACAGAGGACCATTGAGTGAGGCCAAGGGAAGCTGTGAGCGAAAGAAGTTTAGAGGTAGCCGGTAGTCCATTTAAATAATGGACGGAGACAAAATGAATCCCAAAAACAAAATTTTTTTGTACGCCAAAGAGACGTTTCGATCCCTTAACATACAAGGCATTTTCTTTCAAAATCCGGAATACAATCCGAACATGTTCCACATGAGAATCCCAGTCATTGGAAAAAATCAAAAACTTGTCCACAAAATCCCGGAAAATATCGTTCATGAATCATTGGAAGACTGAAGGGGCATTAGTGAGCCCAAAAGGCATCACTAGGTACTCAAAATGACCCTCAGGAGTATTGAACGCCGTCTTCCATTCATCACCGTGCTTAATGAGAATAAGATTATACGCCCCCCTTAGGTCAAGCTTGGTAAATCAACTAGCACCTTTCACTCTGGAGAACAAATCGGAAATCAGGGGTAACGGATACTGATATTTAACAGTGATTTTATTAAGGGCACAATAGTCAATAAATGGCCTCAATGAGCCATCCTTCTTGGCCACAAAGAAAAATCCGGCACCTAAAGGCGAGAGGACGGTCTAATATGACCCTTCTCCAATGACTCTTTGATATAAGATCACATAGCATCATGTTCAGGTACACATAAATTGAAGAGCCGACCCTTGGGAAATTTACAAACCGGGCACTAACTCGATCGCGCAATCATAACTCCTGTGAGAAGGCAAGGACACAGACTTACTCTCGCTAAATACATCAGAGAAATCAGCCAAATAGTCAGGGACATCCTGAGACTGGGGAGAGGTAGAGAAGACAGGAGTGTCACTAAGAACACATTGACACCCCCAACTAACCACAGACACAGACTTCCAATCCAGAACAGGATTATGGGTCTGCAACCAAGGAAAACCCAGTACAATAATGGCATGTAAATTATGTAACACCCAAAATTTACAATTCTCTTGGTGGTCTGGGGCTACCCGCATTATCACCTGGGTCCAAAACTGGGGTTTATTCTCCGCTAAAGGGGTAGTATCAATACCCCTCAAAGGAATAGGAGTCTGCAGGGGTACCATGGGAAAACCACAACACTTGGCAAAGTCAAAATCCATCAGGTTTAAGGCTGCTCCTGAATCAACAAAAGCCTTAGCAGAAAATGAAGATAAGGAGCAGATCAAGGTAACCGTCAAGAGGAATTTAGGCTGTACATTGCCCAAAACAAATGAGTGAGCAAAACTTTTTTCCTGCTTAGGGAATTCAGAAATAGTATGAGAGGCGTCCCCACAAAAGAAGCACAACTTATTACGCCTTCTAAACTCTTGACGTTGAGCCCTAGAAACAACCCTGTATGGGCTCAGAGGTTTGTTCGAAAGGAAACACCGCCTCTCGCATAGTTTTACGTTCACGTAAACGTCTGTCAATTTGAATGGCTAATGATATAGAGTCGTTTTGACCAGAAGGGATAGGAAATCCCACCATAACATCTTTTACAGTCTCTGCCAGACCTTCCCGAAAAAGAGCCGCTAGGGCATCATCGTTCCATTTAGTAAGGACTGCCCACTTTCGGAATTTCTGACAATATAACTCTGCCGCTTCCTGACCCTAGTTCAATGCCAATAAGGTTTTCTCAGCTTGATCAATAACATTAGGTTCATCATACAACAACCCAGAGCCTGTAAAAACACATCCACATTAGCCAAAACAGGATCCCCAGGTGTCAGGGAAAAAGCCCAGTCCTGAGGGTCGTCGTGCAACAGGGAGATGACAATTTTAACCTGCTGCATCGAGTTCCCCGAGGAATTGAGTTTCAAGGCAAAAAAAAAAATTTACAATTATTCTTAAAGTTCAAAAACTTAGACTAATCCCTAGAAAATAAATCAGGAACAGGGATCTTAGGTTCTACAGTAGACAACTGAACGAGATAGGCAGAAATTCTCTGAACTTCAGCAGCAAACTGCTCAACACGATCAGACAAATGCTTAGTCTCCATTGAAGAAAAAATCCTCCTACGGCCCCAAGAGAAAAAGAGGAAAAAATATATAAAAAAAACTCTGACACTTTTTTTTTTTTTTTTTTACTATTCTTTCCTTCTTTAGAGTACCCTAGAATCTACAGTGAGGCCAGTGATTCTGTTATGATTTGGTAACCGAGCAGGATACTAGAAAAATAGGCTAGGCAACCAAACACCCTGAGAGGTTGGTATCTTAGCAGATTGCAGACCCCTAAACTGACAACACAACTAGAATTAGCCGTGGGACGTACCTACGATGCCCTAGACGCCTCGACACAGCCAAAGAGTTAACTAAGCCTAAAGAGAGAAAGTGGAAAGCTAACTGCCCGGAGTAGAGCCCCAAAGGAATAGATAGCCCCCAAACATATATTGCCGGTGAGACAGATGAAGTACAAAACACAGGCAGAAAATAGTGTGAGCAAATGCTGGGGCCCAAACTGTCTAGATAGGAAAGGATACTGTCTGCAATCCTGCAAAAACCTTAAGAAAAAATTCCAACATGTCTGATATGCAAAAATACTGAGGCCACACAACCTCTCCCCCACTAAATCAGAACTCTGGTGTGAACTGAACGCCAAACAACAGATACTGAAATAACAGGAGACTAGAAATATTAAAAAGGCTGACATAAGCTGTGGCAAAGGGAAACGGAGTCCAGCACAGGTTCCAGCAGGGAACCCGGCTGAACTCACACCAGCAAGACAGAGAACAGAGAAAAGCAAAATGACACAGATTAAAACAGACAAATAACTTATCTGAAAGATGCAGGACAAAGCAGGGAGCAAGCAGACTTCCAGAAGGCTCAGGAAGAAACCAAAATCACCGGCAACAACCAAGGGAAGGCTGCTCACTTAAATCTCTCCAGTCAGTAACACCTGATCTCCAATCATCCTCTTCAGGTGATTGACTTCTGTCAGCCAGACCAGCTCAATTACCAGCAGCAGCCACCAGAGGGAGCCCAAACTCGCAAGCCAGATCAAAAGTGTTCACAACAATTAGGGCTTGGTGTCAGCAGTTGTCATTGACACTTAGCTCTAGGCTTAGTAATGAAAAGTTGTCAGCCCGACACACTCATTACTAAGCCGATAAGTAAACACACACATACACACACATTGTCACCAGCCTGTGTAGGAGCATTAACAGACTGTAACCAGACAGCAACTGTCAATTTTAAAGAAAAAAAATTGTGTGGGCTCCCACATAATTTTAATAACCAGTAGAGGGAAAGCCGACAGCTGAAGCCTGATGTTAATATTCTGGGAAGGAGCCAATAGGCATAAAGGTTCCCAGGTTATAATATCAGCTCACAGCTGTTTGCTTAGCCTTTACTGGCTAGTTTAGAGAGGAATCCCAGGACAAAATTGACATAGGGACCCCCTATAAAATTTAACAAGCAAATGCTAGGAAGACAGCTGCAGGCTGCTATTAATAGCCTAGGATGGGGCTATGGATACTGGCCCCTCCCAGACTAAAAACATCAGCTCTCATCCGCGCCAAATCTGGCATTTCACTTCACCCTTCCCACCTGCCCTGTAGCGGTGGCAAGTGGGTTTGATGTCACCTTTGTATTGTCAAGTGACTTCAAGTTCACACGTTAGTAATGGAGAGGCGTCTATAAGATACCTATCCATTAGTAACCCATTAGTGATATTGTATAAAAACACACACCCAGAATAAAGTCCTTTATTTGAAATGACAGACTCCTTTATTGAATCTTAATTAAACCATACTCACCGAACGCCTAATCCACTGAAGCCAATGTCTCCTGCAACAAAAATAATAAACCACAATATCCCTCACCTGTCCACTGAGAAGATAATCCATATGTCTCACGACAATCTGACAGCATGACCCCGCAGCGCTCTGACCGACAGTGTGTGGTAGCATTACTGCTGGTCGCATTCACAGCTTCGGGATCACGCTGACATCTGACAGCATGATCCCGCAGCACTCTGACTGACGGTCTTACCGGCAGTAGTGTTACTGCTGCTAAGAACCACTTCGCCGGTGTTTCCCACGCTGTCACACAGATGACAGATTGGTAAACACCATAGGAAGATGGTAAAATGCAAAGAAAAACTCAGCAAATCCGCAAACATTTTTATACCTGCGTTTTTGCTGCGGACTTGACTGACTAAATTTAAGTCAATGGGTGAAAAATGTTGCAGAACTGCACAAAGAATTGACATGCTGCAGAAAAAAAACACACTGCAAATACTTAAGGAAATTTACTGATTATGTGCACAACACTTCAGGATTGTCATTGAATTAGCTTGCATAAGGATTCCATAGCGTTTTTGGCCCATTTCTGCACAAAAAATGCAGCGAAAACGCATCAAAAACGCACTTTGTGCACATAGCCTAAAATGGTGTCACTAAAATCATCAGTTTAACATGCAAAAAAAATGCTCATTGACAGAAAAATAAAAAAGTTACAGATCTCAGAAAATTGGATAAGAGTCCGTTCAAAATTGATCTGTCATATCAGTCATTGCAAAAGCCATCATGCCAGAGTCAACACATCAGTTAGGGCTCGACGACCGTAGTTTCAGTCTGCGTGCTATCCGTTAAAAAATGAATCACACTTGGACTAATGTTATTCAATAGGTCCGTGCAGATGAGCGATATTTTTTTCACTGACTGAATCTGTGCGTGAAAACAATTGCAGTGTGCACGATTTTCAAACAGAAATCAGATGAGATTCCCCTAGTCCAGTCAATGGGTGTGTTAAAAAAAACCGGATGCCATACGGAGCCGTTATATAGCGTCCGATTTCTACGGATACATTGCAGTCCTGTAAAAGTAAACTGTAAATGATTAATTGCTGCTGTAAAAAAACAGATTGTACACAGATGACAAGTGAGAAAAAAAATCGTCCCACAGTTCTGGATAATACTCAGATAGATAATTTTATGCAGTCGTGTGAACCCACCCGTAGCCAGACAGAATTTTGGATATACGGCGTGTGCTTCCAAAATCTTGTTTGTCTGGTTAACCAGGGGCGGACATATCATTGGTGCAGCTGCACAAGGGCCCAAGCAGTGTAGAGGCCCATTATCACATCCAACGCAGGTGAAATTGTGCCTTATGATGAGCTCTTAGGTTGCAAAGGGCCCATCTGCTGTTCTTGCACAGGGGCCCTTTTCTGTCTGTGGCTGCCAGTGTGCTTAACCATGGTCCCAAAACAGTGGACATTTTTTTCATTTAGTACAATGATTACCCTCCTGGACAAAAGGAATGTAGGAAAAAAACAGATCACTGGTAACTTTATAGTGATAAGATCTATAATAACATTTTCCAGTTCACTACCTCCCTCTCCTGACGCCACAACTGGTTTAATATTAACACTGACCTTCACATAGGCCACCACCGTCTTTGTGAAATTGCACCATGCATTGTGCTATGTCCTAGGTTAGGTCTCCGCTCTCCAACCTCTGTCCACTATTAATCCATGCAAGCGATCAAAGCAGAATCTTACTTTACCTACCGTAGAAGTGAGAAACAGCTACAACTAGTTTCTACCTTCTTTGATAAAAGTGGAAGCTAAATGTTGCACAAAATGTATTGTTGATTTGTGCTGCTGTTGCACTACAGTCACAATGTTGTGAATTCAGTGTGTTCCAATGGGCATAACAGATGTGTTCATACTAAGCTGCAGTGACAGCTCGGCGCAGCTAATCTGGGTCTCATGTTAAAGGGCGTCAGGAGAATTCTAGTTTGTCAGTACTTTCTTAATCCCACAAATACCTGATATCACAGGCCGGGAAGGTCACGAGTACCACCCGCTGTGATCTTTGGAGCGAACTGCTCTCTGCTGCCCCCTATCATCTGGACAATTACACGATTGGCCGACGATCAACGGAGAAGGCAGTAGCCTGTTCACACCACTAGGCCGGCTATCAGAAAATTAACGGTGAGCGTATGGCATATATACCTCCGTATTCCAACACAGGGAATATGTGTACACAGCCCGATACGGTCACAGCCAACTCTCAGATAACCCCAGACTACTCGCCGCCACCACTAATCTGTCTCAGTCGATTAGACACCTATTCAATTTTATATTTAATCCAAAAGAAGGCCATGTTTATGAAAAATATACAAAAGATTTTACAAGGGGGACAAAACAATACAGCATAAACAGGTACAGAAAATGAAAGGGATTAACGTATTACACCAATCACAGAGACGATTCAGTTTAGCCAAAGGAGAGTGCTTCGATTTGGCCGTCAATAAACCGGGTCCCTGCATACACAGAATATGTAACTCTCTAGACGAACATTGATGATAATTGGGATTGATCTTTTATTAGACCCTGAGTCCCACCCACATACCCCTCTGTGATGACCTTACAAGGCCCGGTTGTGGGCTGGTCTCACCCCTTCATGATTTTAGGAAATCCCAATTTATGTAATAAGTCCTCATAGTGCGATCACAGAAGTTTGAGACTTTTGTCATCTTTTGTATCGGAATTTTAGCTACGCTTAGAGACCACACATGGCCTAGCTGCTGATGATTATATGGCCCCTGTGGATTTGGGGCCTTTTGGGGGTAGTGTAATTATGTTTCTGACCCGGGACCGGAGGGAATGTATGAGTTATACATACTTATGGCCAGTGGGTGTGGCCTCGCTCTCCATACACTTGTATTGAGTGAGGCCACATGAGTCGCACGTAGCAGGGCTTTGGGGTACTCGGCACCGAGCCCGTTCACTTCACTGGGGGATGTCACGGGTAGCGCAGCTCGGTCCGTTGCCCTGGGCGATCACCATAAAAATGTGGGAATATTTACAGGGGATTTAGAAATGTTCGTGACGCCACCTGTGGTTCCTGGCCAGGATGACCAGCGCTGCAGGGTAGATTCTCTGAGGGGTTGTTACTGGGCAGCAAGATGTTAAGTCTCCCACAGGCGAGACTGATCCCTCGAGATATATGGCGGTGCAGGGGTGCAGGGCAATGAGGCAGACACACACAAGACAGTCTCTTTCTGTACCTTTACTGGTGTATTTGCAGGCACGTCCCGGGAAGCTGCTCAGGGTGGAGGATGCACGTCCAGTAATCACTGAGTAGGTGTAAGGCCTCCTTACGTCTTTATATGTGTGAGTTTCTGACTTGCATGAAACAAAGCCTAACTCCGTGTGAAATAGCTACGCCCGGCTGACATTGTGGTAGAGCCTTCTTTTGGACAGAACTAAGTCTCTATCTGCAGCGTCCTGCTAGACTCCTGTTCTTCCTGACCTCGGTTACGTATCAGCAAGTCCAGCAGGGTCTCCGGTTTTTCCCACTAGCCGTGAAGGTACTAGCAAGCTCGGACCCGGTGTCCGGTGGTGCAGAGTGGAGGTAAGCTATCGTTGCTATTTCTCCTCAGTCACTCTCTCTTTCCCTTTTTCCACTTGCCTGTCGTCCTACTCACACCTTTAACATAAGCACAGGCAGCAGTAGATGTCAGCTTTCTTCTCTTCACCGCTCTCCAAGCGTCGGCACGCTCGCTCTCTAACAGTACCTCAGTTGACTCGGTGTTACAAATACTGCAGTTCCCTTTCCTTCTCTTCCTTCTTAGGCTCTGTCCGAAGTAGCTATCAGGACATTCCGTCAGACTGATCTGTGCACACTCCGAGAGTCACTTTCCACTTTCCTAGGGAACTATCAGTCAGCACGATCTGAGGTAACTTTCCTCTCAGCTCTTCAACACGCTCTGACACAGACTAGTGTAATCTGAGCTCTGACAGGAATCCTCTCACTCCGGTGTTCTGAGGAGATCTGATCTGTCTGAGGTACAACCAACAACTTGCTAACGTTCAGCTAGACTGTCCGTCTAGAATGTCTACTGCTCTATCTCTCCACACCCTTATATACCTGTGTAATCTAAAGGGCTCCCTCTGGTGGTACCAGGAAAATGTGAAGTGTGAATGAATATCGGGTGATTGTGAATTACCTTTTTGTGCATCCTCCTGGGTAACGTGGCATCAAGCGCAGCTGGGCTACACACCACACCCATCTAGTGGGCGTGGCCGACTAGAGGGTGCAGCCTCGCTCCATACAAGTGTATGGAGCGCGAGGCCATGCCCAGTGTGCGGGAATATGTATAACTCATACATACCCTCCAATCCCGGGTCAGAAACCGGCGAATCTCAGCACTGCACAGTGCATGCACTGGGGGGGGGACTCATAAGGAAAAGAAAACAGTATACAGACAGGGACAGTAGGGGATCACAGCTGATTATTTTTGTGAGGTAAGCATTTCACTGCCTGTTTTTAAACAATGTTTCACTAAATTTAAGCCCCTTTATGATATTTCATGTTATATCTAATGCTTTGGAAAAAAAATTGTTCCCTTCAGCTAACAACTTTCAACAATGAGATCCCTTTGCTGTGTTGTAAGTTGTTTACGGACAATGGCTTTTCCTGTAAAATGCAACTAAGAAAATGGCAGGAAAATCCTACTTGAACAGCTAAACTGTATATGGGATTAATGAGGATCACTGTAAATGAGGGCAATGAGAACTATTTAATATGAGTTTAAATGTCATTGGCTAATTCTGAACACGACGACATCCCCGATTATAAGAGGACATTCACACTTATGCAACCACATTATTATTGTTATTTATATTTTTCCCTTTAAAATAATAATTTTAGTCTGTATCTCAATGGATTTGTACAGATTACGGGTGACAATAAAAAGTAGAAAAAAGTTCTGAAATTATTCTTCTTGGCATGATTTTTTTACATGAAAAAAAACCTTACATTTTAACATTGGTCTGTAGACCTTTTAGAGACACTGCACGTGTGTTGTTTCCTGAAACAATAGAAAATTAAAGTCTAAAAAAGTTTCAGAGACCAGTGTGAAAATTGCAAGATTTCTTTTTTTAATACGAATTGTGAACTTTAATAAAAATAACAGTGTCAAAATTAAAATAAAAAAACATTTTAACACAAAAATCTGATTTAAGTAATAGGTCATTTTCTAATGATACATTCCCTTTAAGACTTGATCAAACATGATCAATTAAGTTGTCATCATTTGCACTTTTATCGCAGTGTTGATTTTCCAGTGATTTCTCCTCCGTGTTTGAGCGGCTGCTATGGGCTTTGAGTAAACATTTGTCTGGCCAGATCCCATACTAGAGCTGTGTACTTAACTGACACACTCCAGAACTGTGGAAACATCACTGCACAATCTGTCCCTGTACACCACAGGATTTAATGTGAGCTGAAGAAACAGCAACAATGGAGAAATCATGTTTAGAGTCTACACCAGGTGTGTAGAACCTTTTTCCTATCAATGGCTATTTGGATATTTATACCATCATACAAATATCAACTCAAAAATTATCCTGTTTTCTTTGTTCAAACATTCATATAACTCACCCGTAATGTTATGGCTGGAGCTGCTTCTCTTTGGTACGGCTGTGATGATAGGTGGTAATAACGATGTTTCTACTTGCGACTGCTTTCCAGGTTTGCGTTGAACTGGAGCACAGACCAAGTTTGAAAAGAACTCAAAGCAGTAAGTTGTTCTGAACTTAGATGCAGGAACCCACAGACCCTTCAGGATTTGTAGAGTGTGTGGAAGAATTGGCCAAAATCACAGCTGAGCAGTGCCTGTGACTAGTTTCTCCATACGGGAGGCGTCTTGAAGCAGTCATCACGAACAAAGGCTTCTGTACAAAGTATTACATTTCAGTAAGTGTGTTCAATACTTTTTTCCTGTGTCATTTCTCATTATTACATATAACTTAATGTATGGACATCTATGGTTTTATTTCTTTGCCTGTGTGGATTGGATAGATTATACATAGAAATATATTTACTTTAATATTGTACAAATCACCAATTTTCTATTTCACCCACTTAACATTACACAGGATACACTGAGACTGGTATATTTACATCATATAGGAGACACTGAGACTATTGTATTTACATCACATAGGAAACCCTGAGACTCTGCGGTATGCATCACATAGGACACACTGACACTGCTGCATACATCACATTGGACACACTACTGAGACTGCTGTCTATACAGTGGGCAAAATAAGTGTTTAATACACTGCCAATTTTGCAAGTATTCCCACCTACAAAGAATGGAGAGGTCTGTAATTTTTATCATATCATGAAAACAAGTGTATTCAGCCCCTACCCAGCAAGCCTGACAGTGTGGGATCTCGGCAGGGAGGAGGGACACTGAGGAGCTGACATTTAGGCTAAGTGGGCAGAGATTGAGTTTAAACTCCCAACGGGATGCAGAAACGTCAGGTGATCCTAAGGGCATGTGCACATGGCGTCTTATAGATGTGTTATGGGTTATGTTTTTCCTAAGGCACCTACTTTGTTATATTTCTTGGTGTTTTTCAGGTGTCTTTTTACAAATTTTATATATAAAATAGGTAAAAGCAGCCTGAAGCATGGTCAGGTCACTTCTTTTAGCCACTTCATGACTTTCGAAGCTTGAAACGGTTGAAAGATGTTAACGGGGATGAAACGTGCAGAGCGAGTGTATTTTACATTGCAGTGCAAATGCATATGTTCATTATTTTTTACATTTATTAAGAACTTTTTCAAGTGGTTCCAGGAGGAATCCGCCTGAAAAAGATGGCATGTGCTCATAACCTTAAAGTGACTTATGTCATCAACTGCCGTGATGTGATGTTAGGCCTTCCGGTCATGAAAAGTTGGCACAGAGCAGGAATTCCCTCATATTTTCTTGTTAAAGAGGTAGCTGAATGAGTTTTTGGTCTCTGATCTCTGGGAAGCTCCAGGTCCCGGGATGGAATGCACCAATGTAACTACACAATGGGAATTTCAATCAACTACCACTGGGACACCGAGCAACATGTGCATATGAAGGGACACAGTGTTAGCTCAGATGATATTTTCATCAGTTTGATGGAAAGACGAAACACGAGTCAAAATAAATTAGAAAAAAAATAGACTTTATACAGATGTTTTGTTTGCTCTTTTAGTTTTTTCGCTTTATTTTTTCTCTCCTTTGTCTAAGAGCTATAACAACTTTATTTTTTGACCAACATATCCATATGTGAGCTATTTTTTTTTTGCAGTAAAAGTAGTATTTTTGAATTACATCATTCATTTTACCATATAATGTACTGAAAAGTGGGAGAAAAAAATTCCAAATGTGATGAAATGGTGAAGAAAGAAAAAACATAATTCTGTCTTTTTTTTTTTACGTTTTGTTTTAACAGCTTTCATTGTGCAGTAAGAATGACCTGGCAACATGATTCTCCCTATCAGAATGATTACAGTGAACCCAAACTTGTATTTTTTTATATTTTAGTAACTGAAAAAAAGTAAAAAGTTTGTTAAAAAAAAGTTTTCGCTTCTGTCACCAGTTTCTGAGATCCATAACTTTTTTTTTATTTTTCCATCAGTGGACTTACCATATATACTCATGTATAAGCCGACCGTGTATAAGCTGACCCCCCTAATGTTGCCACAAAAAAGTGGGAATACAGTACTTATTGACTCGCGTATAAGCCTAGGGTGAAAAATGATTATGCCCCCATATGATGCTCCACAGAATATGCCCCCATATGCTGCACAGATTATGCCCAATATGATCCACAGATTATGCCCTCATATGCTCCACAGATTATGCCCCCATATGCTTCACAGATTATGCCCCCATATGCTCCACAGATTATGCCCAATATGCTCCACAGATTATGCCCCCATATGCTGCACAGATTATGCCCCCATATGCTTCCACACATTATGCCCCATATGCTCCACACATTATGCCCCCATATGCTGCACAGATTATGCCCCATATACTCCACACATTTTGCCCCCATATGCTGCACAGATTATGCCCCCATATGCTCCACAGATTATGCCCCCATATGCTCCACAGATTATGCCCAATATGCTGCACAGATTATGCCCCCATATGATCCACAGAATATGCCCCCATATGCTGCACAGATTATGCCCCCATATGCTCCACAGATTATGCCCCCATATGCTCCACAGATTATGCCCCCATATACTCCACAGATTATGCCCCCATACAGGGCCGGCGTCAGCACCCGGCACACCCGGGCAAGTGCCGGGGCCCTGAGCAGGCGGGGGGGCCCACTCGCAGTCTGGCACCCCCGCGCCCGTTAGCGGAGGAGAGCGGTGTCAGCGCCGCCACTGGGCCCCCCCCCGCTTGCTCAGGGCCCCGGCAGCAGCTGGCACAATACTTACCTCTCCCTTGCCTCCGCTGCCGCAGCTCCGGGCTCCAGGGGGCGTCGGCGCTTCCTCTCACAGCCGGCCGCTGAATGACGTCATCATTCAGCGGCCGGCTGTGGCACAGAGCGCGGGGACGCCGGACAGGTAAGACGTGTGTGTGTCTCTGTGTGTATGTAGTGCGGTGCTTTGTGTGTGTATGTATATGTGTGTGTGTATGTATGTGAGAGAGTGCTTGTGTGCTGTCTGTGTGTGATGATGGGCAGGCATTGCTGATAATGGGGAGGCATTGATGATGGGGAGAAGATGATGATGGGCAGGCATTGCTGATAATGGGGAGGCATTGATAATGATGGGGAGAAGATGATGATAATGGGCAGGCATTGATGATAATGGGCAGGCATTGATGATGGGGAGAAGATGATGATGGGCAGGCATTGCTGATAATGGGGAGGCATTGATAATGATGGGGAGAAGATGATGATAATGGGCAGGCATTGATGATAATGGGCAGGCATTGATGATGGGGAAAAGATGATGATGGGCAGGCATTGATGATGATGGGGAGGAGATGATGATCATGATGGGCAGGCATTGCTGATAATGGGGAGGCATTGATGATGATGGGGAGAAGATGATGATAATGGGCAGGCATTGATGATAATGGGCAGGCATTGATGATGGGGATAAGATGATGATGGGGAGGAGATGATGATGGGCAGGCATTGCTGATAATGGGGAGGCATTGATGATGATGGGGAGAAGATGATGATAATGGGCAGGCATTGATGATAATGGGCAGGCATTGATGATGGGGAGAAGATGATGATGGGGAGGAGATGATGATGATGGGCAGGCATTGATGATAATGGGGAGTCCATGTTGATGATGGGGAGACAATGATGATGATAAGGAGGCAATGATGATGATGGGGAGACAATCATGATGATAATGGGGAGTCTTTCCACAGCGCCCTTTCCTGAGCCGTAACAGTGCAGAACGCAGTACAGCGCAGAGGAGAGCTCCATATTTTGTATGGAGCATTATATGGGGACCAGTATCCTGTATGGAACATTATTTTGGGTCCAGTATTCTGTATGGAGCATTATTTTGGGTCCAGTATTCTGTATGGAGCATTATATGGGGGGTGACATCCTGCATGGGGTATTATATGGGTGATGAGGGGGAGACTGTGGTGCCCATAATATTGTATGGAGGACTGTACTGTCCAGTCTGTACTGTGCGCTGTGAGGATTTGGCGGTTTTTGAGCTATTGTACAATTTACAATAGATATCAGTCATGTAATGGAAGAAAAGAAGTGTTTGGCATAGTACTATACCCATATTTCTCTGCCGTATCTGTGCATCATGAATCGTGGTCTGTGTTAAAGGGGCCCACTGAGGCTCTTTCGCCCGGGGCCCATAAAAACCTGGAGCCGGCCCTGCCCCCATATGCTGCACAGATTATGCCCAATATGCTCCACAGATTATGCCCAATATGCTCCACAGATTATGCCCCCATATGCTCCACAGATTATGCCCCCATATGCTACACAGATTATGCCCAATATGCTCCACAGATTATGCCCCAATATGCTCCACAGATTATGCCCCCATATGCTCCACAGATTATGCCCCCATATGCTCCACAGATTATGCCCAATATGCTGCACAGATTATGCCCCCATATGATGCTCCAGATTATGCCCCCATATGCTCCACAGATTATGCCCCCATATGCTGCACAGATTATGCCCCCATATGCTCCACAGATTATGCCCTCATATGCTCCACAGATTATGCCCCCATATGCTCCACAGATTATGCCCCCATATGCTCCACAGATTATGCCCAATATGCTCCACAGATTATGCCCCCATATGCTGCACAGATTATGCCCCCATATGCTCCACACATTATGCCCCCATATGCTCCACACATTATGCCCCATATGCTCCACACATTATGCCCCCATATGCTGCACAGATTATGCCCCCATATGCTCCACACATTATGCCCCCATATGCTGCACAGATTATGCCCCATATACTCCACACATTTTGCCCCCATATGCTCCACAGATTATGCCCCCATATGCTGCACAGATTATGCCCAATATGCTCCACAGATTATGCCCCAATATGCTCCACAGATTATGCCCCATATGCTCCACAGATTATGCCCCCATATGCTCTACAGATTATGCCCAATATGCTGCACAGATTATGCCCCCATGTGCTCCACAGAATATGCCCCCATATGCTGCACAGATTATGCCCCCATATGATGCTCCAGATTATGCCCCCATATGCTGCACAGATTATGCCCCCATATGCTGCACAGATTATGCCCAATATGCTCCACAGATTATGCCCCATATGTTCCACAGATTATGCCCCCATATGCTCCATAGATTATGCCCCTATATGCTCCACAGATTATGCCCCATAGTATAGGTCCCTTATGCTGCCGCGCTGCTGCTGCAAAAAAATGACATACTCACCTTTCGTCGCTGGGGCCAGCTGCCGGTGTCCTGAGCAGGTGGTGACACCAGCGCGCTATGGGAGACAGGTGCCGGTGTCACCGCTCGCTCAGGACCCCGGCACCTGAGATATTTACCTGTCAGCGGACCGCTTCACCGCTGCGCTGTTCCCTCTTCCGGGTCCTCGGCAGTGAATGATCAGTCAGAGGGCGCGGCGCGCACTAACGACGTCATCGCGCCCTCTGCCTGAACATTCACAACCTGAGGAGTCGGACGAGGGAGCAGCACGCAGCGGTGGTCCGGGGACAGGTAAATATCGCTATACTCACCCCTCCGCCGGCGCATCCCTGCAGCCTCTCCTCTTCTCCCGGAGGTCTCCGCAGCTCTTCCTTCCTACAGCTGTCACCTGGTACCGCTCATTAAAGTCATGAATATGTGCATATTCATGACTTTAATGAGCGGTACCATGTGACCGCTGCAGGAAGGAGCCGGAAATCGTGGGAGAAGCAGGGGGGCTACAGAGACGCGCCGGCGGAGGGGTGAGTATGATCCGACACCCCCGCTCCCCCTCCCCCGCCGACTCCCGTATATGACTTGCGTATAAGCCTAAAAAATGGGCTGAAAATCTCGGCTTATACACGAGTATATACGGTATATGAGGGCTTGATTGTTTACATGCCGAGGAGATGATTATATTGATAATATTTTAGAGTACATACAATGTTTTGATTGCTTTTTGTTGCATTTTTGGGAAGGGACCAAAAAGCAACACTTCAATTTTTTTTTCTGTTTCTGATGTTTATACATTTCTTATACAGTATATAGTTGTTGAACCCCTTAACGTTATATGACGTGTATATACAGGTCCTTCTCAAAAAATTAGCATATAGTGCTAAATTTCATTATTTTCCATAATGTAATGATTACAATTAAACTTTCATATATTTTAGATTCATTACACACCAACTGAAATTTGTCAGGTCTTTTATTGTTTTAATACTGATGATTTTGGCATACAACTCCTGATTACCCAAAAAAACTGTCTCAAAAAATTAACATATTTCAACCATCCAATAAAATAAGTGTTTTTTAAAAACAAACAAAAAAACCATCAAATAATAAAGTTCAGTTATGAACTCAATACTTGGTCGGGAATCCTTTTGCAGAAATGACTGCTTCAATGCGGCGTGGCATGGAGGCAATCAGCCTGTGACACTGCTGAGGTGTTATGGAGGCCCAGGATGCTTCGATAGCGGCCTTAAGCTCATCCAGAGTGTTGGATCTTGCGTCTCTCAACTTTCTCTTCACAATATCCCACAGATTCTCTATGGGGTTCAGGTCAGGAGAGTTGGCAGGCCAATTGAGCACAGTAATACCATGGTCAGTAAACCATTTACCAGTGGTTTTGGCACTGTGAGCAGGTGCCAGGTCGTGCTGAAAAATGAAATCTTCATCTCCATAAAGCATTTCAGGCGATGGAAGCATGAAGTGCTCCAAAATCTCCTGATAGCTAGCTGCATTGACCCTGCCCTTGATGAAACACAGTGGACCAACACCAGCAGCTGACATGGCACCCCACACCATCACTGACTGTGGGTACTTGACACTGGACTTCAGGCATTTTGGCATTTCCTTCTCCCCAGTCTTCCTCCAGACTCTGGCACCTTGATTTCCGAATGACATGCAAAATTTGCTTTCATCAGAAAAAAGTACTTGGGACCACTTAGCAACAGTCCAGTGCTGCTTCTCTGTAGCCCAGGTCAGGCGCTTCTGCCGCTGTTTATGGTTCAAAAGTGGCTTTACCTGGGGAATGCGGCACCTGTAGCCCATTTCCTGCACACGCCTGTGCACGGTGGCTCTGGATGTTTCTACACCAGACTCAGTCCACTGCTTCCTCAGGTCCCCCAAGGTCTGGAATCGGTCCTTCTCCACAATCTTCCTCAGGGTCCGGTCACCTCTTCTCGTTGTACAGCGTTTTCTGCCACATTGTTTCCTTCCAACAGACTTCCCATTGAGGTGCCTTGATACAGCACTCTGGGAACAGCCTATTTGTTGAGAAATTTCTTTCTGGGTCTTACCCTCTTGCTTGAGAGTGTCAATGATGGCCTTCTTGACATCAGTCAGGTCGCTAGTCTTACCCATGATGGGGGTTTTGAGTAATGAACCAGGCAGGGAGTTTTTAAAAGCCTCAGGAATCTTTTGCATGTGTTTAGAGTTAATTAGTTGATTCAGAAGATTAGGGTAATAGGTCGTTTAGAGAACCTTTTCTTGATATGCTAATTTTTTGAGACAGGTTTTTTGGGTTATCAGGAGTTGTATGCCAAAATCATCAGTATTAAAACAATAAAAGACCTGACAAATTTCAGTTGGTGTGTAATGAATCTAAAATATATGAAAGTTTAATTGTAATCATTACATTATGGAAAATAATGAAATTTAGCACTATATGCTAATTTTTTGAGAAGTACCTGTATATCCACCATGAGCACAGGTCAGCTAGTGCTCCATGACAGATATACACATCATGCTGATCGCACGGTACAGCTCCTGCTAATCACATGGTACAGGCTCCTGCACTGTAAAGTTCCTACCCTGTAAAGCTCCTGCTGATCAGACGGTACAGGCTCCTGCACAGTAAAGCTCCTGCTGATCAGACGGTACAGGCTCCTGCATGGTAAAGCTCCTGCTGATCGCACGGTACAGGCTCCTGCATGGTAAAGCTCCTGCTAATCACACGGTACAGGCTCCTGCACTGTAAAGTTCCTGCCCTGTAAAGCTCCTGCTGATCAGACGGTACAGGCTCCTGCACAGTAAAGCTCCTGCTGATCAGACGGTACAGGCTCCTGCACAGTAAAGTTCCTGCTGATCAGACGGTACAGGCTCCTGCATGCTAAAGCTCCTGCTGATCGCACGGGACAGGCTCCTGCACGGTAAAGCTCCTGCTAATTACACGGTACAGGCTCCTGCAGTGTAAAGTTCCTGCCCTGTAAAGCTCCTGCTGATCAGACGGTACAGGCTCCTGCACAGTAAAGCTCCTGCTGATCGCACGGTACAGGCTCCTGAACGGTAAAGCTCCTGCTGATGGTACGGTACAAGCTCCTGCACAGTAAAGCTCCTGCTGATCGCACGGTACAGGTTCCTGCACGGTAAAGCTCCTGCTAATCACATGGTACAGGTTCCTGCACAATAAAGCTCCTGCTGATTGCACGGTAAAGCTCCTGCTAATCACACGGTACAGGCTCCTGCACGGTAAAGCTCCTGCTAATCAAATGGTACAGGCTCCTGCACGGTAAAGTTCCTGCCCGGTAAAGCTCCTGCTGATCAGACAGTAAAGCTCCTGCTGATCACACAGTACAGGTTCCTGCACAGTAAAGCTCCTGCTGATCTCACGGTACAGGTTCCTGCACAGTAAAGCTCCTGATCGCACAGTACAGGTTCCTGCACGATAAAGCTCCTGCTAATCACACGGTACAGGCTCCTGCACGGTAAAGCTCCTGCTGATCTCTTGGTACAGGTTCCTGCACAGTAAAGCTCCTGATTGCACGGTACAGGCTCCTGCATGGTAAAGCTCCTGCTGATCATACGGTACAGGCTCCTGCATGGTAAAGCTCCTGCTGATCACACTGTACAGACTCCTGACGTTCTCGTATATTTTAGCAGTTTAACCACTCATATGTTGCTTTCAATAATGAGAGCGGCACATGAAGAGTTAGGCAATGGAAAGAGATCCCTCTGCCAGCCCATCTGTATCCCCGCAGTGCAATCTCTAGTGCTGATGGGTTGTAATTGTAATGGCAACCAGAGCCTAACAAAGGCTTATGTGTCTGTCTTATACTATAGCCAATCAGATAGGCTAACTGCCTGTCAAGCACTGAGAGTGTAGTGTAATATATAGCACTGCTAATATAGGTTTTGTATTACTAATGTGATCAAGAGATCACATGTTGAAAGGAATCTGTCAGTAGGATTAGCCCTCCTAAGTCATTTATATAGACATGCGGCTCATAAAAAGTTCAATATAATGATACCTTGAGATCTGCGATTCGATGTCTTATTCCTGAGAAATCCATGTTTTTCTTAACGTATAAATGAGCTGTTAAGATCTATGGGCTGGACACAGATCTCCCCAAGAATCTGACTCCAGAGATTTTTTTTTTTTAATATTTATTTATAACCGTCTGCAAACAAAATAAGAATCAGTAACATACATAGCATATAAAGACAAAGAAGGACATAACAATATCCAAAAAGTGTAGCTTGAAAGATTCAAAAGACGGGGTTATTCAGTATAATAGTCAGTCCCGACCCCAACTCCCCCCCCCGTCCTCCCCTTCCCCTCCACCCCAGGCACGTCGTTTTACACTGTAGGTTTAATCAGGCAAGCTTAATAGGTGTGTTACCAGATATAAGCTCTCTCATATACCAATCGGTGAATTGAAAGCAACCATGTAATGCTTGACGCACCGATAGTGGCTGCAGATCAATAAAGGAGGACCATGTGAGGAAAAAACATTCCGTATGACTTTCTTTATGAAGTATGGTCTCAATCCAATCCATTTTAAACAAATAAGTTACCTTTGAAGAAATTAGATTTAGTGAAGGGGTTGCGTCCTGTGCCCACAAATGCAGAATACTCTTGCGGGTAGCCACCGCCCAAATAGTTAGAACATGTCGTTTCTGAGCAGAGAGTCCGAGCAGATGATCCCATGGGAGAATATTAAATACCGCCCATTCCGGAGATAATGTAAAACGAATGTTGAAGGTGTTGGTGAGATGGCGAACAAGCATATCCCAAACCTCCTGTATCCTCGGACAATCCCAGAGACAATGAAAGATGTCAGCTGGAGAGTGTAAACATTTGGGACAAGAGGGATTAGCCGATGGAGACATCTTAGATTTGACCTCCGGGAGATGTAAGCCCTATGGAAAATCATGAGGGCCATAGTTGAGTAGCTGTCATATGGCAATAAAGAGTTTAAACGTAGTGTGGCTTTCAAAAGATCAGTCAGTCTATAATTAGATAGTTGTGATACCCATCTGCCCGGGCCTGGTGGAGAATCTGACCATGAAATAAAAGGTTTGATTGATTTATAGATAAGACTTAGTGAATAAACTCCTGCACGAGCGCCAAAGGAGATCAGAGGGAGAGGACAGGTTCTGACACTATCTGGTATGCCTCGGAAGACCGAGTCAACGTAATGCTTAATCTGAGTAGTAATAAAAATATTACCCACTAAGATTGAATATTTGGAGAAAATACCCTCCAGAGAAAGAGGACATTGAGCAGTTGTCAGAAGATCGCAGACCAGTCTGCACCCTCTCTCCCTCAGCACTCGGTAAATTGGGGGTGGTCTGCCTTCCAAAAAAGGGTTACCTTGAAAGGGAAGAAAAACTGAGGTATAAGGGTCCAGTCCGCTGATCCTTCTAGCATGATGCCATGCCAATGCCACAGACCATAGCAGAGGATTATCCTTGATTGCAGTGGGAACTCTATTTGTTGTAAATGTAGTAAGGCAGGAAGACTGATCGGTCCAGACATTGCTTCATCTAATGGAGTGTTGGTAAATTTAGTATGGGCCCAAATCCAATCAAGAAAATGTCTGAAAATGGCTGCAACGCTATACAATCTTAAATTTGGAAAATTGAGGCCCCCCAAAGATTTAGCCTGTTGCAATTTAAAAATACTGATACTAGATCTCCCCCTCGAGCCCCATATAAATTGTCGAAAAATCTTAGTTAGGAGTTGATCGTCCGCTTTAGATAATAGAATAGGTAGCATTTGTAAAGGGAAGAGTATTTTAGGAAAGGAAACCGTTTTAATAAGGTGAGCTTTACCCGCGAAAGATAATTTAAAGACGTCCAAGATTGTATTTCCCGAGTAATGGCAGATATTAAAGGTCGGATATTAAGTTGGTAAATAGTATGTGGGTTGGAGGGTAGAAGAATACCAAGATATCGTAAAGAACCATGCCCACACTGAAATGGAAAAGGAAAGGGCCACTTTTGTCGATCATCCCTGAAGATCGCTAAAGCCTTCGATTTGCTAAAATTTATGCGGAATCCCGATATTTCTCCAAACTCATGGAAAGCCTCCATTATGAAAGGAATGGACACCATAGGATTGGCTATCATGAGTAGTATGTCGTCGGCGAATGCCAAGGACTTGAGTGTAAGGTGGCCTATTCCAATTCCCTCAAAAGAAGGAATCATCTCCATATATCTAAGTAGAGGGTCTACGGCAATATTAAATAATAAGGGGGATAAAGGACATCCCTGCCTTGTACCTCTGAAAATTGAGAAAGGGGATGACTGAATACCATGGAGCCAAATTGAGGACTGAGGAGTGGTGTAAATCGTCCGGTTAAAATTGAAAAAGGAAAATCCAAACATTCTGTATTTGAGAGTTCGGATGAGGTGGGACCAAGATACCCGGTCAAAAGCCTTATTGGCGTCAAGGCTAACCATGATGTTTAGTTTAGCTTTGGTTTGATGACTATGAATAACAGCGGCTAATGCCGTTCTAATATTGTAGGTGATGGATCGGCCGTGAACAAAGCCCGTCTGGGACGTGGTGAGGATATTAGAAAGTATAGATTGTAATCTGTTGGCCATAATTTTCGTGAGCAATTTGAAATCCATGTTTAAAAGGGAGATTGGGCGGTACGAGGCAGGAATAAGGGGGTCTTTACCTGGCTTTGGTAGTAATGAAAGGCTTGCTTCATTGAAGCGGTCAGGAAGGGAACTTGAATCTATAACATGGTTAAAAAGAGAGGTAAGGTGGGGTATAAGTAATGATTGCAATATTTTATAGAATTCCAGGTCAGGGGCTTTAAGCAATTTAAGAGACTGGATGACCAATCCAACTTCCCCAGGACAGATAGGCTCACTTAAAATTTCTCTTTGCGAGATTGAAAGTTTTGGTGGATCAACCTTGTGAAGGAAATTATAGCCTTCCTCCTGAGAATCGTTGGGTGGGCCATAGAGATCTGAGTAAAAATCTCTGAAAACCACACATATTTGAACTGGGTCACGGATAATGGAACCATTAGGATGTTTGATGTTTGTGATTTTAGTAGCTGTTTTGAAGGGTTTCGTTAGTGATGCCAAAAGGCGCCCAGGTTTATTGCCCCAACGAAAGAAGCATTTACGTTGGTAGGCAAGTTGGTTATGCGCTTGTTCATTTAGTAAGGTGTCTAGATTACGTTTAGCAGTGAGGTAAGCCTCCTTGGATGAGGAGGTATTGTGTAGCCGGAAATCTCTATAGGTTTGAGTTAGCTGGTCAACAATTTCTTCTTTTTCTGAGACACATAAGAGATATGTCCTCTGATCACGGTTTTAGCGGTAACCCAGAATAAACTGATGTCCTCTAAGTGTTCCAAGTTATCCTCTATGAATGTCTCCCATCAGCCAGTCAAACATTTTTTGAAATCATCCGACGTATAAAGATATGAGGGAAAACGCCAACGAATGGAGAGTTTTCCTTGTGGTAAGGTCTAAGGTAAGTAAGACAGGAGAGTGATCTGAAATAACTATTGGAAGAATCTCAACTGATTTAAAGATGAGAAGAGATGGGTAGATGTTAGCCAGTAATCAATGCGAGTGTGTACATCGTGAACCCTAGAGTAAAACGTATATTCTTTTTTATGATGGCAGCATCTCCAGGAATCCAATAAGTCAAGCCTTTCTAATAAGATGGGAATCATTCCAACTGGGGAGAGGGATGCAGGCGGTGGGGTAGACCTATCTAACTAGATATCGTGAAGAGCATTTAAAACCCCACCTAATAAAATATTAGTAGGATGCCAGCTATGGATGACTTCTACAAGCTTAGAAAAAAAGGAAGGGCTAGCCGCATTTGGTGCGTAAACATTAATAAGGCAGTATTCCCTCTGCTCAGCAAGGATCCTAATCAGCAAATATCGTCCCACCTTGTTTCTCACCACATCTTGAATGGAGTATTCAAGGTCTCTATGGAACAGGACGGCAACCCCACGTTTCTTCCTTGAAAAAGAAGCCTCTATGCAGTCCGGGTAATGCTTGTTACGGAGCGGAGGATGTTTTCCATGAATCCAGTGAGTTTCCTGCAAAAACACAATCTGTGGGCGTATACGGGTAACATGGTCTAAAACTTTCCTGCGTTTCACCGGAGTATTAAGCCCAGCCACGTTCCAAGATAACAATTTGAGAGAGTCTACATTAATGTGAGGAGCTACAGTATTAGAGTCAGCCATATTAGCCTATGCCACATTGATGCCATGAAAGAGTAATATCAGAGAAGAAACAACTGGGCAAAAAATCTGTCCCAGCAAGCAAACCCTAACACCCAGAAAAACAGAAAAAAAATCGTGCCTAAGGAGGAAGAGCCCACCCCCCCCCGCTCCTCAACAAACCCACAAGCAATAGAGAAACTACAATACCAGAGAATATTGTAAATGAATGTTAATGAATCAGTGTGAGACATGTAATGACTGACAGTCCACTCTCCTGATTTACACTCTGACCATCTTATGTACTGGGCTTATTTTGTAAACCATTTGGTATTTAATAAGAGGGGTTTGCTACTTACATTATAGCGCATTAGGCCGGTTATTTGTAAACTACCCACTAGTCCTAATAGTCTCCTACCATAGGGCTTATACATGCACATTATATGTTTACCTTGTGGTCCGTATTAGTTTACAATATAATTTAATCTTCTGAATTTTATTATTATTATACATTTATATAGCGCCATTTATTCCATGGCGCTTTACATGTGAAAAGGGGAAATATAGACAAGTACAATAAACATGTTCAAGACAAGGGACACACAAGTACAGAAGGAGAGAGGACCCTGCCCACGAGGGCTCACTGTCTACAGGGATGGTTGAGGATACACTAGGAGAGGGTAGAGCTGGTTGTGCGGTGGTTCAGTAGACTGAGGATCATTTCAGGCTGTAGGCTTGTCGGAACAGGTGGGTCTTCAGGTTCTTCTTGAAGGTTTCTGTTGTTGGTGAGAGTCTGATGTGTTGCGGCAGAGAGTTCCAGAGTATGAGGGAAGCACGGGAGAAGTCTTGTATGCGGTTGTGGGAAGAAGAGAAGGAGATCTTGAGAGGATCGAAGGTTGCGTGCGGGTAGGTATCGGGAGACCATGTCACAGATGTATGGAGGAGACAGGTTGTGAGTGGCTTTGTATGTCGTGTTTAGGGTTTTGAACTGGAGTCTCTGGGCAATAGGAAGCCAGTGAAAGGCCTGGCAAAGGGGGGAGGCTGGGGAATAGCGGAGAGACAGGTGGATTAGTCGGGCAGCAGAGTGTAGGATGGACTGGAGTGGTGCCAGGGTGCTGGAGGGGAGGCCAGAGAGTAGGAGGTTGCAGTAGTCGAGGCGGGGGATAAGGGCATGCAATAGTGTTTTTGTGGTTTCATGGTTGAGGAATGCTTGGATCCAGGAAACATTTTTAAGTTTGAGGCGGCAGGAGGAGGCAAGGGCTTGGATATGTGGTTTGAAAGAGAGGGCAGAGTCAAGGATCACCCCAAGGTACCGAGCGTGCGGGACTGGGGAAAGCGAGCAGCCATTGACATTGATGGATAGGTCTGGTGGAGGGGTAGAGTGAGATGGGGGAAAGATGATGAATTCTGTTTTGTCCACGTTCAGTTTGAGAAAGCGATCAGAAAAGAAGGCTGAGATAGCAGATAGACATTGTGGGATTTTGGTCAGGAAGGAGGTGAGGTCAGGTCCAGATAGGTAGATCTGCGTGTCATCGGCGTAGAGGTGATACTGCAAACTGTGGGATTCTATGAGCTGTCCCAGGCCGAAGGTGTAGATGTAAGTGAAAGGTTGAAGAGGTGTGTTAGAGTTGGGATGTAGACTGTGGCAAAGTTAGAGATGAGGTGGGATGGGAGCGGGTCAAGCACGCAAGTGGTGAGGTGTGATCTTGACAGGAGGGTGGAGAGTTGATCTTCTGTCATGGTGGAGAAGCTGGTTTTGGAAGAACAGGGCTGAGCGGCTAAGAGGGGCATTAGGGGCTGCAGGCCAAAGCTTTCTCTGATCGTATCGATCTTCTGCTTAAAGAAGGAGGCAAAGTCTTTAGCAGAAATGAGAGGAGAGGTAGGAGGTGCTGTGGGATGGAGTAGAGAATTGAAAGTGTTAAAGAGCTGTTTAGGGTTGTGAGACAGGGAGGATATGAGAGATGCGAAGTAAGTTTGTTTTGCGGCAGAGAGCGTGGACTTGAAGCTGGCAAGGGACTGCTTGTATTCGTTGAAGTGCTCGGTAGAATGGGTTCTCTTCCATCTCGGCTCAGTGGACCTGGAAACCCGTCTCAGTTCTTTGGTCAGGCTGGTCATGGCTGAATGTTGATTGTACGAGTTTTGCTCTGCGTGAGGGGGGCGGCCGAATCAAGTGTTGCTGTTATTGTGGTGTTATAAAAAGTGGCAGCAGCATCTGTGTCATGAAGGGAAGCTACAGTATGTCTGTGACAGGGAGAAGGGACTCAGAGAGTGATTGTAAATTGAGGTGTTTGAGATTCCTGCAAGGGTGAGCGAGTTTGTGGAGTGGGGGTTGCGCAGTAGGAGAGGAGAGGGAAGAGAATGTCCGTAGGTTGTGGTCGGACAGGGGGAGGGGTGAGTTAGTGAGATTAGTGAAGGAACAGAGACGGGTGAAGATAATGTCCAGCGTGTGACCATCTTTGTGAGTGGCCACAGAGGACCATTGAGTGAGTCAGAGGGAAGCCGTGAGCGATAGAAGTTTAGAGGCAGCCAGGATGGAAGTGTCAATGGGGATGTTGAAATCGCCCATGATGATGGTGGGGATGTTAGCAGAGAGGAAATGGAGTAGCCAAGTGGTGAAGTGGTCGAGACAGCTGGAGATGGCTAGTTCTGGGGGGCGGTAGATGACAGCCAGTTGGAGGGGGAATAGATGCATACGGAGTGCACCTCGAAAGAGGGAAGAGTAGCGGAGGGTGGAAGTTGAATTGGGGTAAAGGAGCAGGTATCAGACAAGAGCAAGCCAACTCCTCCACCACGTTTGTTGCTGGGGCGAGGGGTGTGAGAGAGATGGAATCCGCCATAGGAAAGCGCAGCTGGAGAGGCTGTGTCAGAGGGAGTGAGCCAGGTGTCAGTGATGGCAAGGAAGGAGAGTTTGTTGGTGATAAATAGGTCATGGATAAACGACAGCTTGTTGCAGACAGAGTGTGCGTTCCATAGAGCTCCAGGTAAGGGGATCGGGGGAGTGGGGGCTGGATGAATAGGTATGAGGTTTTCATGGTTGTGAAAATGTGTAGAGGATCGTGGCATGATGTTAGAAATGAGTGTGGGGATGCGTTGAGAAGGACCAGAATTTGGGATACGTCGCCAGCAATGAGTAGTAGACAAAGTGTTAGAAGGTGGGAGCAGGATAGGACATGATGTGAAACCAAGCAGAAGAATAATGCCAAATCAGAATGCACATACAACTTGTAAATATCCAAACACCTTTTGATGATTTCAATTCTTAAGCCCAAAGCATCTGTCTTCGTAGCCGCCCCAGTTCTGAAAGAATGTTTCCCAAACTCAGAAGCCTCTAATCCAAATTTCACCAAACTGGCTCAACAACTTCCTCAAACAAAAAACGATCAAGGGAAGTCACATTTTGCCTTGGTGCAGACAGTATTAAACTTTATTTGTAACAATGTGGATCGCCCGCCAGGGCAGTGGGATACTCTGTACCGGGCCGGTGTCTTAAAGGGATGTGTCACGGCAGCAGTGACCCGGTCCGTGGCCCTGGGCGTCCAATAAAAGGGGAATATTTACAGGGGACAATAGTGTTCATGACGCCACCTGTGGTTTCTGGTCAGAGGTGACCAGCACTGCAGTGCTGATCCTCTGAGACTGGTGGTGATGCAGCTGAGTTGGAATAGCTCTCATCAGGCAGAGCTTGTTGTCTCAGGGTAGAGAGATGTTGTAGAAAGTGATGATGGTGCTGGGAGATGTAGCAGTGCCGAATGAGTGTTGCAGGAATAACTTGAGAGGACACAGTCAGATGCAGTTTCAAAGGCTTTACTCACAGTTCTGTCTGCAGCACAGATGCCCGCTTGGTACAGTGTCCTCCAGGTGAGGGGCTCAGCAAAGTCCCAGATAGATCGGAATACACCTTTCCAGGACTCCTTTCAATATGTTCCTTTCTCTGTCGTCTCACTGTGTTGCTTTACTCGCTTCTCTTTTCCTTACAACACCTTGCAATCAGTGTCCCAAGCCAGTAGCCACGGACCCTGTCGGATAACGTCTTCTCTACGTTTCCTTGCTCCTATATGGCCCTTTTCGGCGAAGATAATTGCGGTTCAGTAGCTGTGACACCTAGAGATGCCACTGCCTCCAGCTTTCTAGCTGAGTCTTAAAGTTCTCCACTAGGCTAAGGGGCCGGTGTCCCTTCTGCGACCTGGTCCCTCCACAAATGGATTGGGCCCCACGGATGGATCACTCATTATCCGTGCCCCAAGGACCCCTTCTTTCCTTCCAGAAGCTTCCCTCTATGCTTCTCACTCTCTCACGTTCTCTGTCTGGGGACAGCTGCTCTCAGCTCCACGTCCCCTTCCAGACCGTCTAACTAGACTCTGTTTCTCTTGCTTCCTAAAGCCTCATTTCTCCTCCTTCTTACTTTTCTCCACCCACCTCTCAACACCCTTTCCTATACAGCCTGGGATGAGACCATCCTCCCTCAGGGTACGTCCAGGGTGCCCGGCTGCTATAGTCTGTATTGGGTGCAGGTGTCAGAGTCCTGGGTGGTGCTCCCTCCTTACCTGAGAGTGGGGGATCACACCTCTGGATGAGGTGCAATACCTCTGTGGCGGCTGAACCCTCAGGGGCGCCACAAATGTTTAAAGGATTTTAAGAAATTTAGATAATTCAGAGTATATCTAGGAATAATAAGTGCGAGGCATGAATAATCACAAAACAAACACGTACGTTCTGAGCAAAACATAAACCCTTATAAAAAATCTCACAAAAACCTGCCCATTTTGCTGATCCTTATCTCAGATCCACAGTTTATGGAGTACAGGCCTTCCAGGGGAAAAAAAAATCACATATTTTCACAACAGAACAATTATCTGAATAACATTCTGACAGCACTACTACATATTAGGTCTACTCCATATTAGGACTACTGAAATTTGCATACTAAAATTTTCATTTCATGAAGACCATAGGCAGCACAAAATTGGAATATACTTCCCTTAAATACATTTACAAAAGACAAATTAATAAGTAGTAATTAAACAATAAGTTGATGTACAGTCTATAAGAGACACCAATGAACACTCCACAATCACGTTATGCAGCACTAAAAGAAAAGTATTAGGATGGGAAAACTGCACTGCCTATGGACTCCAGGAAATGAAAATTTCTGTAAGCAAATTTCAGTTTTCCTGATTTTCTTAGGGCAGCACACCATTGGGAATTGTACTGAGCAAAAATATAAACACAACTTTTTTGTGTTTGCTCCCATTTTTCATGAGCTGAACTCAAAGATCTAAGACTTTTTCTGTGTACACAAAAGGCCTTTTTTCTCAAATATTGTTCACAAGTTTGTCTAAATCTGTTAGTGAGCTCTTCTCCTTTGAGAAGGGAATTTCTGAACACAGCGATGCCAAATTTGTGTATTTATGATTTTTTTTATTTATTTTTTTTTAATAGGGCAAAAGGGGGGTGATTTGAACTTTTATATTTAATTTTTTTATATTTTTAAAAACATTTTTATTTTACTTTTCACTTGCTTGAATGGTCTCCTTAGGAGACTTGAAGCTGCGAGCTTCTGATCGCTTGTGCTACACATTGCAGGGCTTCAGCCCTCTTAGATGTAGCAGAAATGATCATCTGCTATGAACGATGGCCAAAGGGCGGTGGTCATAGCAGATCAGCAATGACAAGCATGGGGGTCTTCTGCAGACCCCCTGTTGACATGCCAATAAATCAGCGCCCTGCGATCATGTGACGGGGGCACCAATGGGTGGGGTTATTGATGCCCTTCCGGAGCATGCATCTTCAATGCTGCTGTCAGAGATTGAAAGCGGTATTGAACATGTTAACAGATGCAGGTGGATCGCGACTCCACCTGTGGCTCTTAGGGGCACATGACAGCTGATTAAATAAGCATGCATGAAAGAGGGGGAAGTAAACAATGACATACCTATATGTCATAGGTCATAAAGGGTTAGAGAACAGGGATCTATCAAAGTCTGATCTTCATAACAAATGTTTTTGGACGTGTATGATGACTCTAACAAAGGAGATTGCTGTGGACCTCAGAAGAGCTGTTGATACTCATCAGGCTGGTAAAGGGGTACAACAGTCCGCAAAGTCACAAAGGAACTAAAGGTATCTTTTAAAGGGAATCTGTCACCCCAAAAATGCCATATCAAGTAAAGATATGGCCGAATAGTGCGTCCCATAACTAAGCTAACGGTGGGTATCATATATCATGATACCCCCGTTTTCATAGCAAAATACCTTTTTAAAGTTGACGATTGTACGTGTCAATCACTGCAGTCAGGTCAGGAAGGCGGCGGTTATTCGCTTCCTCCCCCCCCCGCTCCTCCACTTCTTCACGTAACGCTGTCTGTGAATATCACAGACAGCGTAATGCTTCCGCGATTGCACGGTGAAGCAGGGCCCCGGCACGTGCGCAGTCTTCTTTGCCCAGCAGTGGGCAAAGCATAAAATGACTACAGCGCATGCGCTAGTCTTTCCTTGCCCCGGAAGTCGTCCAAGGCAAGCAGTAATTTCCGGGGCAAGGAAAGACTAGCGCATGCGCTGTAGTCATTTTATGCTTTGCCCACTGTTGGGCAAAGCATACTGCGCATGCGCCGGGCAGGATTTTGAAGTGCGCAATGGCGGGAACCTAATGCCGTCTGTGGTATTCACAGATGGCGATACGCAACAGATGACGAGGAGCGGGGGCGGGGGAGGACATGAAAACCGCCGCCCTCCTGACCTGACTGCAGTGATTGACACCTACAATCACCAACTTTAAAAAGGTATTTTGCTATGAAAACGGGGGTATCATGATATATGATACCCACCGTTAGCTTAGTTATGGGACGCACTATTCAGGCATATCTTTACTTGATATGGCATTTTTGGGGTGACAGATTCCCCTTAAGCAACTAAAGGCCACTCTCACATCAGCTAGTATTAATTTTAAGGAGTCCATGATCAGGAGACACTGAACAACAATGGCATGCATAGGAGGATTGCTCTCCTGAAAGAATATTGCTGGATGTCTGCAGTTTGATAAAGATATTTTGTGGACAGATTAGATGAAAATTGAGCATTTTATCAGCAAGTTCTAAAGGAAACTGTCAAGATATCTGTTCTTAAGCTTAAACTGAAGAGAGCGCGGATCATGAAGCAAGGCAACGACACAAAGCACACAAGTAGTTCTCAAAAGAATGGTTAATTAAGAATAAAATTAAAATTTTGGAATGGCAAAGTCAAAATCCTGACCTTAATCATATAGAAATGTGGTCGAAGGGCCTAACAGAGTTGAAGTTTTTTTGTAGGGAGGAATGAGCTAAAATTCCACTAGACCAATGTGCAGGACTAATCAACAATTACTGGAAATGTTCAGACGCAGTTATTGCAGCGCAAGGAGGTCACACCAAAAACTGAAGGCAAACGTTCACATACTTTTGCCACTCACACACATGTGATATTGGATTATTTCCTTCATTTAAAAAATAACGTCTATTATTTTTGATTCATTTGTTACATTTATTTTGCTTTACCTTCTCTTAGATATACTTTTAGGTCATTTTTTTCCAGAAATATAGCAAATTCTGACAGGTTCACAAAATTACAGGCACCACCGTAGATGCCGAGTTGAAAAATATGCTGATACACTCTATACAAATAGGAAGAATGATAGTGGTTGTTCCAAATAGCTGTAATAAATATATACTATACTCTTAAAAGAAGTTGTAAGGAGTATAATAATAATAGAGTCCGAATCATGTAATTATGACAGGGAAAGGGCTGCACAGTGCACTGGAACAATCAAGTGATCAACCCGGTTGCATAATACTGGATGCCTGATTCTGCTCACTGCTCTCCAACACGTGTTTCGCTGTGTCACTTTAACAGGGGCACAAAATTCTCCATTTCAAACAACATTTAGCTAGAAGTTTCTTTATTTTTACTACAACATTTCACGCACACATCAATGGTAGTCATAACACCTTGCATGAGCTTTTGTTAGTGACTGATGGGTGGGTGTAAGAGGGAACCATCATAAAACCCACAGAATTGTAATGCTAATTGAAATACTTGTCAAATGGCACAAAGGCAAGCGAAGAGCCATTGTGGAGACAGCACAAATGATCCTACACCAATAAATGCTACATTATGTACATATAAAAATAAAAACATGCCCATAAGCTTTCCAAAGAAGTGATTGTACAAACTGGTTGAGAGGAGAGAGGTAATATTAATATTAAGCACTTACAGTCAATCTAAGGCCTCATTTTTTTAAATTAAATTTTCGGGGGTTTGTACCGGAATTCTGTTTCACAGTTCAGAGAGACAGATTCCAGCTGCAAAGTTCGGGTCCCCATTGATTTCTCAGGGGTTTGGGTACAGTTCTGGTACCCGAACCAAACTTGGAACTAAAGTTTGGTAGAATCCGTCGAACCCGAATATATTAATGGGCTGGCAATTATTAGCCACCGTGTTTGGAGTATGATAGTTGTTGTCCTGGTTTGCATCGAAATAAATCTATATGCATTTGTGAAATTAAATAAATATGAGTAATAAGCATCAGACGATTGCACGATCGCAAAAAAAAAACCGGTTTACAGCAATATTGGAGTACATGTATTCATTAGTCGCAGTGTGCTGACGCATCGTGTTTGTATCTTGGCCACATAGCGTATTTGTGCACCTGTACATTAATGTAATACTAAAGGTGTGCGTACCCTATTTTTATTTTTTGTAGTACATATGGGGGTGTGTGACCCTTTCCAGGGCTCAGCAACTTTGTCTTTTTCCATATAAGGTTTTAATTGCCCGTTATATCTGATTTCCTTTTCACTCTCCATTCACTTGAGGTCTGGTCTGGCACATAAAGAGGTAGGACATTTAGTGGTTAGGGACCATCCATATTGAAAGGTCACCTTGGCGTGGTTGGATGACTTTTTGCGTACTTTAATCAAAAAACGCTAAGTACCGCTTTTTAACATACACAGCAATATTGGACTGCATGTATTCATTCATTGCAGTGTGCTGACACAAAGTTTATATATACAGTGGTCAAAATAAGTATTTGATACCCTGCCGATTTTGCACATTTTCCAACCTGCAAGGAATGGAGATGTCTGTAATTTTTATCACAGGTACACTTCACCTGTGAGAGACAGAATCTAAAAATAAAAAAACAGAAAATCACATTGTATGATTTTTAAATAATTAAATTGCATTTTATTGCATGAAATAAATATTTGATCATCTACCAACTAGCAAGAATTCTGGCTCTCACAGACCTGTTAGTTTTTCTTTAAGAAGCCCTCCTACTCTGCACTCATTACCTCTATTAATTGCACCTGTCTGAACTTGTAAACTGCCTAAAAGACATCTGTCCACACACTCAACCAATCACACCCCAACCCCTCCACCATGGCCAAGACCAAAGAACTGTCTAAGGACATCAGGGACAAAACTGTAGACCTGCACAAGGCTGGGATGGATTATATGACAATAGGCAAGCAGCTTGGTGAGACGGCAACAACTGTTGTTAAAATTATTAGAAAATGGAAGAAGCACAAGATGACTGTTAATCTTCCTCATTCTGGGCCTCCATGCAAGATCTCGCCTCATGGGGTAAAAATGATTCTGAGAAAGGTCAGGAATCAGCCCAGAATTACACAGGACAACCTGGTAAATGATCTGAAGAGAGCTGGGACCACAGTCTCACACATTACCATTAGTAACACACTACTGTCCCCCTGCTCATGCCAGTATATGTTCAGGCCTGTTTGAAGTTAACCAATGACCATCTGGATGATCCAAAGGAGGCATTGGAGAAGGTCATGTGGTCAGATGAGACCAAAATGTAACTTTTAGGTATCAACTCCCGCTTGCCGTGTTTTGGAGGAAGAAGAAGGATGAGTATAACCCCAAAAACACTGTCCCAACTGTGAAGCATGGTGGGAAAACATCATACTTTGGTGGTGCTTTTCTACAAAGGGGACAGTATGACTGCACCGTATTGAAGGAAGGATCGATGGGGTCATGTATCGCAAGATTTTTGCCAACAGCCTCCTTTCCTCAGTAAGAGCATTGATGATGGGTCTTTCAGCATTTCAAGGTCCTGGAGTGGCCTGGCTAGTCTCCAGACCTGAACCCAATGGAAAATCTATGGAGGGAGCTGAAAGTAGATTTGCCCTGTGACAGCCCCGAAACCTGACAGATCTGGAGATCTGTATGGAGGAGTGGGCCAAAATCCCTGTTGAAGTGTGTGCAAACGTGGTCAAGAACTACAGGAAACATCTGACCTCTGTAATTGCAAACAAGGGTTTCTGTAGCAAATATTAAAGGGAACCTGTCACCTCGTTTTGCCGCTTTAAGATGCGGCCACTGCCTTTCGCCTGAGCACTGCAATACTTTGCTCTGCCCTCGACAGGGCAGATCAGTACGCCTGCGCAGGAGTGCGAGACGAAGCAAGCAGGATGACGACATTGCATGAAGATGGGAGGTCCCGGACCTGCGACACCCATCGGACCGCGCCCCCCCGGGTGAGTATAATAAAACCTCTTTTTCTTATCTTTCAGGTCAGTCCGGGGGGGCTTATCTACATCATTACAGAATGCTGTAGATAAGCCCCGAAAGGCAGTGGCCGCATCTTATAGCGGCAAAACGAGGTGACAGGTTCCCTTTAAGTTGTTTTTCTATTGTATCAAATACTTATTTCATGCTATAGAATGCAAATTAATTATGTAAAAATCATACAATGTGATTTTCTGGATTTTTTTTTTTAAGATTCTGTCTCTCACAGGTGAAGTGTACCTACGATAAAAATATCAGACCTCTCCATTCTTTGTAGGTGGGAAAACTTGCAACGTCGGCAGTGTATCAAATACTTATTTTCCCAACAGAATATTCCATTAATGCATCCTGACCCAAGAAATTTGCCGTATTGTCCTCTACATTGGGGACAGGGACTGATGGTGAATGGTGACCATATCTGTGAATGGTGATAATATCTGTACATCGTGGCAGAAAATATTGGTAATATTAAACTGTCAGCATTAGCTGCAAAACATGAAAAACATTTCTTGCCAGGATCTCCCCTATAGGGAAAAGTTTATGACTATTGCAAAAAATTCAACCATGTCAATTTTTTTTTTTTTCTGCAATGGTGAAATAAACCTATTTTTATATTGGGTACTAGAGTTGAACAAAAACTTCATGATCACCAGATTAGAGCCTTCCAAAGCACCTCCACCTAACAGATTAGTCGGACCCCACATGTGCATTGGGCTACAGCATAGTTGATGTTGTGGAACCTACTCATCAGAAGAGACGTCAGGGATGCCGCAGATAGTAGAAGCTTTGCAGGGCTCAGGCCGCGGACTATGGAAGTGTCTGTAACACCAGGGTCTTATGAATCTTTTTGCTCAACTCTATTGGGTATCCTTGAGGCCACATTGCAGTTATTGGGTGTCATTATGGAGCCCCAGCTTCATTGTGCACTTTTCATTGTATGTTTGCTTGTACTTTATGTCTTTCTATTTTGAGATCTGGTATTATCGTGTGAGCTGGTTGCAATGTCCATTTTTTCAGGGCCAAGATTATTATAGAGTAGATGCACTTTTTGGCCATACGTTGGGCCATTTTATATTTACCCCAAATAATCCTTTGTGCTCCATAGCTTAGATTTCACTGTTCCAGAATACACATAGATACATTTCACATGCACAGGGAAATGTCAGCAATTTGTTTTACACATTTTTTTACTTTTGGTGAAAATCCACCAGTTCCACCCAATTTCCGTTCCTGTTTTAAGCCTAAATTCCAAGGTTTCTAATTTTCCATGCTGTATTATTTTAGGCTCTTGTCCCTGCTCCGCCTGTTGTTGGCCCAGACACTCCTCTGTCTGAGTTAACTTTTTACTGCAGCTTCTGGCTTCAGAGCAAAGTGCTTTCCTTCCAGGCTGACTTTAATATTTAACTGTGTGAGGCTGGTGCCTGCCAGAGAGACCCTGGACATTGTGGAGGAGAGAGAGAGAGAAAGGAAGAGAGGTGTTAACACAAGTCAAACCAAGAAATGCGTATTTTAAAAGTGAGAATTCGCCTGTGCAGAGGAAGCTGTGATCTTGTAAGAGATTCTCAAGACCTGAACATGGATGGTTGGATCTATCGAAGATATTTTAATTAATTTTATGGTTCTTCAAGGACACATCCTAAAACGAATACTAAAAATTAAGGATATTTCAGTAGAAGTGCTTCATGTAGGACTCCACGGTTGTGTGTTGTGCTGCTATGGGCAGTGGCAGCAGTAAGAGCAAAAGAAGAGTCATCAACTTCTGCACCCAACAGCCCCTACGTCCTACAGAGATTTTCAGAGATGAAAGTGCTATTCAAGGAAGAGTTGCCTGTAAACAAAACGAAAAAGATGACGGGAAGACAATTAAGGCCACCCAGCCTGGCCTGGAGATGAAAGACAGCAGGTCCCCTCCAGATGACCCAGATCTTCAGCTACTAGATGACATACTGACTGAGTCTGAAGATTCCTTGTCTTGGCATGAGCCCATATGTAAAGGACAGAAGATGGCAACCTCACCCCATACTGACTGCTATCCTGAATTGCTGTCACAATGCCAGGAAAATCAAAAACAGGGTAAAAAAGTTCCAAGGATGCTACAAACCACAACAGAGCTACAACCTGAACCTTCTGAGAGTGGAGAAACCCAACACAGACCGCAACATATAGAAGACAGCAAAACAGTGAGTAGAAAAAAGACCTACCTACTGAAAGAAGGTGGCAGCTTCACAATGCTAAAAGCTGAGGGCTCTAGTTACCACTAATTCCAATAACTGCTGGTGATACTTTCCTCCTGAGCTCCTGCATCTAATCTGTCATTGCGTGTGCCATAAAATGGCCTGGATTCTGTGATTGATTCCTTGGGCTATAAACCGCAGTACAACTGTATTTCATAACTTAGCTAAAACCAAGGTGTCCTATGAAGGGCTTCATAGCAGTTCAACATGACAGCCAAGGGGGCTTTCAGCAGACCCCTGGCTGCCATTCCAACTAAAGGTACTGTCACACCAAGCGAGATCGCTAACGAGATCGCTAAAGCGTCAGCGATTTTATGACGCAGCAGCGATCTCGTTAGCGACTTAGCTGTGTGTGACATGTAGCAGTGATGTGGCCCCCGCTGCGATGTCGCTGATCGCTCATTAACGTTCTGAGCCGTTTTTTGGTCGTTGGTGTCCCGCTGGTGAGCCTGAATCGCTGAGTGTGACACCCTTTATGAACGACTTTACCAGCGTCGCAGGCGGGACTAGGTTTTCCCAACGACTGCAGAGGTCGTTATACAGATCGCTGATCTCTGATGAGATCTTTGTGTTTGGAAGCTAACTAGCGATCATATAGCGATCGCACCAACGATCTCGCCAGATCGTGTTGTTGTCGTGATCGCTGGTGCGATCGCAAAGTGTGACAGTGCCTTTAGCGGCACACAGCAATCCCAGGTCCATTTGCCATAAATGCCGCTTTGAGAAAGTAACAGCGTCAATAATGAGCACCTCTGTCCAAATTTTTGATGTTGAACTGGACACATGATGCAAAAGTGGCTGCAGGGCAGAATCAAAAATAGTTTTGTGTTTCTTTTATTTTTCTGGTTAGCAATCAAATTATTGGAACCTAATGAGTTAACTTTCTTTAGCCCAAGTGGGTGCTATCAAATAGCAATTCATACAGGGAGAAGAAGTGCCCACCCTCAGTGAAAACTGTCTGATAACACCCACTTCAGCTTAAAGTGAACCTGACAGCTGATCCATGCTGCTCAATCCACGGATGGCATGTAGTATCAGACAGTGGCTGTATAACACAGCCAGCACCTGCCATGTGTGCACTGCACTCAGCTTCTGACCCCCACCTGATATTGGACAATCTATGTTGGGAAGCAAATTAAACCTGGAAGTTTCCTGCTAAACCCCATGTAATCAGCTGTTACGGGTTGAGGAAATCCTATTGAGAGTTCTCATTTCCCTGCTCCATGTTTTTTACCACAATCTAGCGGCACTTCACTGGACGCAGGTGAAGGGAAAGCCACCAATAACCTGGCCAGAGTATATAAAAAGGATGTACGCTAATCTAGAAAGTGGTCAACCACTATATACGAGCATCAATAGCAAAGCAGCTCGATCCTTGGCATTTTTTTAAAGTATGCTTTTCCCTGAAACGCCGCAGCGTCAAACATACTTGGCTGAGATAATACAGCCAGTGTCTGATACTGTGTAGCCCTGGTACACAATACCAGGAGGATGAGTGGAGAGGTAACAGTTAAGGTCTCTTCATGACATCATGTACACTTCTGACACACCCAGCAGGGGTGTGGAAGGGAGTGATTTCTAGTCAGTCAGTTTCCTGTCCTTGGACAGAGTAGACGTGTCCAGTTTGAGCCTGTCAGCAGTTCAGAAAGTGGAGGCTGGTACAGGTGGTCTAATTCACCTTAGCCTAGTCAGAGCTGTGCCCCACTGGAAGAAAGACTGAGCTAACTATTAAGAGTCGAGCAAATCGAAGGGCAAAGTGGAAGGAAGATTATTGGAAAAGTGCTTTTGACTTGGAAAAGTCCTGCACATTGCTACCGGTCACTGGGGACCGAAGGATCACTATTAGCTACAAGCATAGTGAAGAGAAAACCAGAGATTTACCGGACCCTAGGTCGCGGCAAACAAGCCTTTATAGTCAGTACGTAACTGGGGTCAGGGGGAGTGAAGACTTTGAGTCAGTGCACGACAAGATAAGAATTCAGCTCTCTCGCAGGAAGGCTCCTAACACAAATCTGACTGGGCAGAACAGCTTTGGAAAAGCTGGAATCATAGAGGGGATTACGCTTCAGGCTGGTCGTACTCATCTTCATTGGACAGTAAAGGAGGCCCCTAACTTGCTTAGCTGTTGCCTCAAAGCTCATCCTCCATCAACCCCATCAGCCTCCCTGGGACCTGCCTTATCATCTTGCAAGTAAAGGTATGGAAAGACGCTGACGGTGTGAGACTGAGTTATTATTGCATGCCTGCACAATCCCTACCTAACTACCGACCTGAGGGAAGAGTCCCACCTGTAGGGGACCCGACATCTAGCTGCCTCACCATCCCCTCAGAGATCTACAGCAGCGCTGGTACTAATTACCAGAAGACTACAGGTGGCGTCACGAACTGTATATAAATCTTTCCCCTGTAAATATTCCCCCAACATACGCCAGACCGCCAGGGCCACAGACCGAGCCACAGCTACCTGTGACAATCCCATAGACTTCTACGGGCTCGGCTCTGAGTACCCCATTGCCCTGGTAATCCACAATTGTGGTGGCGGGTCGACACAAATATTTGGCGTCACGAACAGGATACGAAACTTGCATCATTGTGAGCCCTGTGTGCCTGTGGATTGTTTTTGTGAAAAAGGACTGTTTGCATTTTTGGCGCCAAAATCGCCATTTTTGTCGCCATATTCGCGCCCTCAGGCGCTGGAGAAGAAGGAGGGCGTACCTGAAAGAGCGCGCAAAGTCTTGGACACGCCCCCGGCTCTGACTCAGCGGCAGGTCCTGCAACAGGAAGTGAACGCTCTGACATCAGAGCGCCTGCGACGAAGGTCCTGTTCCCACTGCGGTGCCTGTGAAATAGCAGCGTCTGAAACCGGTAGGCTCCGTTTAACCAAGGGGGCGCTAAGATGTCACAACAACCGGCTGACAGTGCGGCCCCGGTCGGAGTCCCCAATCCCGCACCGTCTGGTATTGTAGCGCCAGATGGGGGCGCAGGCCCTGCACCCAGTCCGGTAGTCCCGATCATGCCACTAACGCTCCCATATATGCCTGGGGCGAAATGGCTTCCCCAATACAGCGGTGAGCCAGGCACATTAGCAGGCTTCAAGCGGAAGTTATGCAGCATCTTAGAAATGTACTCTATGCCTGAGAGACAAAAAGCTGCTGTGCTAATAGGGCAGCTAACTGGCGCTGCTGAAAGGGAAGTGGAGACTTGGGATACCGTTGATCAGGAGTCGGTACCTGCGATCTTCCTGAAGCTGCATGCCATATTTGAAGACCGCACAGAAACGGATCTCCGGATGGCCTTCTATCACTGTTCACAACAGCCAGGTGACAGCATCCGGGACTATGCTTGCCGACTACAGGGAGCCCTGAGAGCCCTCAAGCAAATTAACAATTTAAATGCTATCGACGAGAATAGAATGCTGAAAGAACAATTTATACAGGGATTGAGATCCCAAGAGGAACGCAGAACTGTAAATTGGTGGTCCTTAGATCATCCGGATGCTACCTTTGATGCCCTAAAGGACATGGCAATAAAAGGGCTGCGGCCCCTGGGCAAACCTGAGGTGGCCACCCAACATCATCAGGGTGAAGTCACTCTGGAACCGGCAGTAACCCCCTGTTCCCCGTTAGTGGCTGAAGCCAAAGCGCAGGTGACACCTCCTAGTGAATTGGACTGTCTGCGCTCAGAGGTGCGCCAGCTGACTAAAAATCTGGCCGCTGTGATGAGTGCCCTACAGCTGCGGAAAGAGGAGGAAGGGAAGATCTTGTTAGCTGACTGCCCAGAAGACGTCCCGTGGATGCACCGGAGAAGAAAGAAGACGTCGCCCCCCCGGAGGAGGACAACGCCACCCCCAGGAGCGACCTCTGATCAACACCCTCCTCGTCGAGAGATCACCTGTTACCGATGCAACCGGAAAGGTCATCTGTCTCCACAGTGTCCTTTAAACGGGCAGAACCTGGGTCCAAGGGCCAACACCCAGGAGAATACCCGTCAGGCCCCCTAGACTGGAACCGCAGGTATGTGGGCGGGCGACCCTACCTGTCTATTATTCTAGATGGTATTGCTGTTCCAGCATTGTTAGACACTGGGTCCCAGGTGACCCTAATACCTGATGCTCTATATACCAAGTACTGGTCAATGGACAGTCTTAAACCTCCGAGCCTTGACTTTACTGTGTATGCTTCTAATGGTCTTCCTGTAGAAGTACTCGGAACAAAATGTGTAGATGTAAAGGTGGGCAGAGAGGAGTTGAAAGACCAAGGGCTTCTGGTAGTAAAGACTGTAAATGAGGAGAACGGTTTAAATATCATTTTGGGTACTAACATTATCGGTAATTGTTTGGGAGAAGTTGTGTTCTTGCTCCAACAGCTCGCTGAGATTGCCCGACCAAGGCAGAAAGGAGTAATTCAAAGAGAGATCCGGGCCCTGGTGTGTCAGCAGCAAGCGAAGCTTACCGACGGCGAAATTGGTAATGTACGGGTCACTGACTCGGATCCTATTGTGATACCCCCAATGAGTGAAATGATCATTTGGTGCAGGGCAGCCATAGGTCTGAGAGGACAGAATTACCAAGCTGTAGTAGAACCCCACCATTCAGAACATAGACCTACACTTATGACTGCTAGGGGAGTAGTAGAAGTGGTGAATGGAAGAGTACCGGTACGGCTTCTCAATTGGGGAGATGATGAGGTAAATTTACCCCGTTATGCAACCATTGCTAAACTTCATGCTGTTGATAATAATTCTATTCTCCCGGCTGAGTCCTTAGACTCCTGTCAAATAGAGGAGGACAATGACCCAGCAACTCAGGTGGCGGAATGGTGTCAGCAACTCCATGTTGGGACGGACACCACTCCCGCTCACCAGAAGCAAGGGGTATTACGGGTGGTGCAAGAGTACGCCCAAGTGTTTAGCAAAAATCCACTTGATTTTGGGACAATTAAGGGAGTACAACATCATATCCCTACTGGCAGTCATCCTCCCATCAAAGAGCGGTATAGGCCCATACCTCCAGCTCATTATCAGAAGGCTAAAGAAATGTTGAATGATATGAAGAAAGCCGGGGTGATAAGGGATAGTTGTAGCCCCTGGGCAGCCCCTCTAGTTCTGGTTAAAAAGAAAGATGGTAGTATGAGAATGTGTGTGGATTACAGGCAGGTGAACCGCATAACACACAAGGATGCATACCCGTTACCACGAATAGAGGAATCATTAGCTGCTCTGAAAACGGCTAACTACTTTTCTACCCTTGATCTGACTAGTGGTTACTGGCAAGTGGCTGTGGCTGAGGAGGATCGTGAGAAAACGGCTTTCACCACCCCAATGGGGCTCTGTGAGTTCGACAGAATGCCGTTTGGGCTCAGTAGTGCCCCAGGAACATTTCAGAGAGTGATGGAAAACTGTCTGGGACATCTCAATTTTGAAACCGTGCTGCTATACCTAGACGACGTTATCGTGTATTCCAAGACATATGAGGACCATCTGAAGCACCTGGCAGAAGTATTCGAGTCCCTGTCCAGGTACGGGATGAAATTAAAACCCTCAAAATGCCATCTACTCAAACAGAAGGTACAATACTTGGGGCACATCGTCAGTTCGGAAGGAGTAGCGCCGGACCCAGAGAAAGTCACTGCCATCCAGAAGTGGCCGGAGCCGAAGAACCTTAAGGAAGTGCGACAGTTCCTGGGACTAACGGGTTACTACAGGAGATTCGTGAAAGATTACACGAAGAAGGCAGCTCCTTTACAGGACCTCCTGGTAGGACAATCTTTAAAGAGCAGAAACCCTCCCTTTAATTGGGGTAAAGAACAGGCTGAAGCATTCCAAAAGATGAAAGAGATCCTTACAGGTGATGAGATCTTAACCTATCCTGATTACAGCCAACCGTTCCTGTTGTACACCGACGCCAGTAATGAAGGGTTGGGAGCAGTTCTCAGTCAGAAGCAGAATGGCTAAGAAAAAGTCATCGCTTATGCTAGCAGAAAACTCAGGCCAACTGAAAGGAATCCGGAAAATTATAGCAGCTTCAAGCTGGAGTTTCTGGCGCTGGTCTGGGCCATCACTGAAAGATTTAAGCACTATCTGGCCTCCAATAAGTTCACGGCGTACACAGACAACAACCCGTTAACGCACCTGGAAACCGCCAAGCTGGGCGCCATGGAGCAGCGATGGATGGCTCGGTTGTCCAATTATCAGTTTACTATCAAGTACCGGGCAGGTCGAAAGAATGCTAATGCTGATGCGTTGTCCCGAATGCCGCATGACTCTGATACGGAAGAAGAATCGGACGACCTGGAAGAAATTGAGCTACCCGCGTTCCATCGAAATGGGGTAGTCCACGAGCATCGAGTTCACAGAAAGCAGTATGGTGCAACATTAAATCCTTTACCCCATCACAGCTGGAAAGAGACTCAGGACAGTGATCCAGTGGTCAGCCGCATCAAGGAGTTGTTAAAACAGGAAGGTTCCTCCTTGGAAAAGGATGCACCTATGTCAGCCAAGCTCCTGTGGAACGAGAAAAGCAGGTTGTTCCTATACCGTGAGAAGTTGTGCAGGAGATACGTCAACCCCAGAACCCATGAGATGGTCTGGCAAATCGTGGTCCCCAAGGCAGACGTCCCAATGGTGTTGGAAGCATACCACGATCAAGCAGGACACTTTGGCTGGAGAAAGCTGGAGACCCTGTTGAGATGCCGGTTCTACTGGGTAGGGATGCGCAGCTCCATCGAGAGGTGGTGTCGGAACTGTGGACCTTGTGGTCTCAGAAGAAAGGACTACGGTAGTCAGAAGGCACCCCTGCAACCTATCCGGACGACTCGTCCCCTAGAGATTGTGGCCCTGGACCACGTCAAACTGTCGCCGAGTAGATTTGGATACTCATACGCCTTGACCATGGTGGACCATTACTCCAGATTCCTGGTGGTTGTTCCAGTGAAGGACCAGACCGCAGTGACGGCCGCGAAGACCTTTCAAGCAAGCTTCTGCAGACCGCATGGGTATCCGGAGCAAGTATTAACCGATCAGGGACCTGCTTTCGAAGCTGATTTATTCAAGGAATTCTGTCACATGTACGGGTGCAAGAAAATAAGAACAACACCATATCACCCTCAAACCAACGGTCTTTGCGAAAAGATGAACCATATTGTCCTTGACTTGTTGAGATCCATACCGTTGGAAGACAGGAATCGATGGCCGGATTTACTACCTGATTTGGTTGATTTGTATAATCATATACCTGTAAGCTCAACTAACTGCACTCCAGCTTATCTTATGCGAGCAAGGCCCGGAAGACTACCAATGGATCTAGAACTTGGAGTGGTAGAACCGGAGGCAGACGACGCTGTTGAAAACTGGGACGTCAATCGGCAAGAGCAATACAGAAGAGTACAAATCTGTGTAGAGGAAAGTCTTAATAAGGCACGGGAGAAACAGGAAGATGTTTACAACCGAAATGCTCCTGCCAAGCCTTTGATGCCTGGAGAGGTAGTATTAAAAAGAAAAAGGAAGATGCACAAACTGGATAACCAGTGGGAGCAAGAACCCTACGTCATACAAGATTCTAAATATGACAACAGAAAAGTTTGTGTCGTCAGTAAAGACGGAGGAAGAACAACAATCACTGTGTCCAGAGATCATTTGAAGTTGTGTCCAGAACACTTAAAGCGTTGTGAAAAGAACCCTGTCCTCAATCAAGGAGAAAGAAAGGAAGAGGTCCTACACACAGATCTGGGAGATTTTCCCGCGGATTGGCCCCGACTGGGAGATGCTGTGATAATTCCAGTGTTGCAGTTTTATCAGCCACAAGAGGAAGTTTTACCTCCAGTTGTGCCTGTGGTGCCAGTTGAGCCCGCTCAGGAGTTACCCATCCCAGCAACACCTCAACCTGTGGAACCTCAAGATGGATCATCTGAAGCAGCGCCCCATACTATGGGATCTCCTGGTGAAGCTGACTCACACCGCCCAGCCATCAGTACGCTTGCCAGGTCCATAGAAAGATTAAGGCAGTTCTATAGTTTGCCGTTACGCAGTGCAGACAGATCGCAACTTGATATACCTGAGGCTACACCACGTAGATCAGAGCGAACCACCAAAGGGAAGTTACCCATTAGATATCAGCAGTGATTATAACGAATTCATGTGAATATTGTGAAAAGTCTATATATATATATGTGTTTTTCCCTATTTTGTCTTCGTTTAACAATGGACTCAGAGGCTGAGGACTGAGCCAGCCCAAAAACTGTATCCTGTAAATAGTTGCACTTTGTGCCTTTTTAATGGTTTCACATGAAACCTTGACTTACCTCTGAACCAAAAACCCGTGTGGTGTGGCACTGAGTGAGGTCTGCATCTGGATGTCCTGCAGCCCACCCAGGACCCACGTTGAAGGTTTGGTGCGGGTCCTTCACAAGAATACTGTATATTTATTGAATGCTATTTAATACTTTTGTATTTCTATATATAATGTTTTGTTGTTTGCAACGTTCAAGACATCCTCACCTCCCGGATGGGACGAATTAATGTTATTGTTAATGTTTTCATGCATAAACAAAATGTCTCCTTTGTATTTTACAGCCCGGGAGTGCTGTCGTTTACCATGGGGGAATGTGTAGCCCTGGTACACAATACCAGGAGGATGAGTGGAGAGGTAACAGTTAAGGTCTCTTCATGACATCATGTACACTTCTGACACACCCAGCAGGGGTGTGGAAGGGAGTGATTTCTAGTCAGTCAGTTTCCTGTCCTTGGACAGAGTAGACGTGTCCAGTTTGAGCCTGTCAGCAGTTCAGAAAGTGGAGGCTGGTACAGGTGGTCTAATTCACCTTAGCCTAGTCAGAGCTGTGCCCCACTGGAAGAAAGACTGAGCTAACTATTAAGAGTCGAGCAAATCGAAGGGCAAAGTGGAAGGAAGATTATTGGAAAAGTGCTTTTGACTTGGAAAAGTCCTGCACATTGCTACCGGTCACTGGGGACCGAAGGATCACTATTAGCTACAAGCATAGTGAAGAGAAAACCAGAGATTTACCGGACCCTAGGTCGCGGCAAACAAGCCTTTATAGTCAGTACGTAACTGGGGTTGTGTAGCCCTGGTGGTAGGCACACGCAGTACCCTGGAGAGTGTATGGCGAGACGGCAGTTCAATGCTCAATATTCATTCACTCGACACACACTAGACACACCCCTAGGGTAGTGAAGTATACTCTAGAGGAGTGGTCAAGGTAATAGGTGTTAGAGTGAGGAGTCTAGTTCCTGTCTTTGGACAGTGAGGACGTGTGGAGTAGAGCTTAGACATCTGTGAGAAGACGTTGGAGGGAGGAAAGAATCTAGCCTGCTTCATCCCAGTTCATTTAGTGGAGTCTGGTATAGGTGTTTGGAATACACCTTAGTCTGGTCAGAGCTGTATCACCCTCTCAGCACCCACTGAAGAAAGGAGAAGTAATAGCACGGAAAGTCATCAGCATTCCTGTCTAGAGGACGGTATCAGGTACAGTGACGTGCTCCTGCCTGTGATAACTGAGCATCCGTGGCTAACTTCATAGGAAGGAAAAGGAGAGAAGTGACTGCTCAACCCTTGGCTAGTGAGAGTGCTTATGTTACCAGCGTGGACAAGGCGAAAGGCAAGTGGATTATAGAATTAGTGCTACAGGATTGCAGAAGTCCAGCACGTTGCAACCGGTCACTGGGGACCGAAGAGTCACTGTTGTTTCAGGCACGGTGACAGGAAAACCAGGAATCTACTGGACCCTAGGTCGCGGCAGACAAGCCCCTTATAGTCAGTACGTAACTGGGGTCAGGGGGAGTGAAGGCTTCAGAGTTCTGCAGGACCACGTAAGAATTCAGCTCCTTCATAGGAAGGCCCCTAACACTAAGCTGACTGGGCAGGTACAGCTTTGGATAAGCTGGAGAATTGAGGGAACTACGCTTCATGCTAGTTGCACTCGTCATATTGGAGATAAAGGAGGCCCCTAACTTGTCCAGCTGCCGTCTCAAGATACACTCTCCTTGGATCAGCCTCCCTGGGACCTGCCTTATCATCTTGCAAGTAAAGGTATGGAAAGACGCTGACCGTGTGAGACTGTGTTCTTTAACCGCACTCGACTTCACTACTCACATAGACTTTGAGGACCAGTCCCACCTGTAGGGGACCCGACATCTAGCTGCATCACCATCCCCTCAGAGATCTACAGCAGCGCTGGTACTAATTACCAGAATACTACAGGTGGCGTCACGAACTGTACATAAATCAATCCCCTGTAAATATATCCCTAACATACGCCAGACCGCCCGGGCCACAGACCGAGCCACAGCTACCTGTGACAAATCCCATAGACTTCCATGGGCTCGGCTCTGAGTACCCCATTGCCCTGGTAACCCACAATTGTGGTGGCGGGTCGACACAACAACTTGGCGTCACGAACAGGATACGAAACTCGCGAAATTGCGAGCCCTGTGTGCCTAAGGACTTGTTTTTGTGAAAAGGACTGTTTGCACTTTTGGCGCCAAAATCGCCATTTTTGTCGCCATATTCGCGCCCTCAGGCGCTGGAGAAGAAGGTGGGCGTACCTTCGTGGGCGTCTACCCCCCTGTGGCGCGAAGAAAATGCCTGCCCTCTCAAAGTGCTATTACAACATGCGGTCCTGCCCTACAGCAAAGGAGGTCCGCCTCCTCTTCACCTTCCCTGCGAGGAGGAGGAGACGCAAACCCCACCTCCACGGAAGAGACCGGATGTCTCCGCAGGAAGAAGAAAGATTCTTCTGGAAAATGATGGAGGCAGGACGTGTGCAGCCGAGTGGGGCAGCGGAGGAAGGCAGGCCCCGTGCCCCCGCCAAGCTGCCCTCGGCATCGGAGACTTATGCAATCCTGCACCTGCAACAGGCGTTGTTAGAGGTTCAGGAGGAGAACTCACGCCTAAAGAAGATGTTCCAACCTGGACTGGAGGAGATAGAGAGACGCCGATGTAACCTGCTGAAGTGGCAAATGACGAACACGGCGTCCTCTCCCCTCAACGAACCCCCACGATTCCAAAAACCGAAAAGTCTGCTGCCCAAGGCGAAGGAGCAACCGGAGGCTGCCCCCGAAAGTACCGTTCCCGATCCCACTGGTGAAGCGGTGGAAGCGGAGGAGGTTGAGGAGGTACAGCCAATCCCGGAACGCCCGCCCGGCCAGGAGGCCGCAGCAGATTATCGGTCCCCGGCAGGGACACCGGAGGGGTCCTGTCCGTCACTACCAGATGTGGACTGGGACGAAATGGCGCGCCTGGATGACGTCGCCTACACCGCCCAGTGGGAGCAAGAATGGCAGAGTCGTGAGGAGACGAAGAGGCGTCAGCAGGAGGAAGAGCGGGAAATCCAGAAGAACCGCCAGCGACAGTATGCCGAGCTGATTGCCGACAAGGAGACTGTCCGTCGCGACAAAGGTACCTTACGGGAACCGCGGCGGCGGGGGTGTGTGACTGAGTTCCAGCTCCGGAAGGGCTGGGGCTTTATCCGTGAACCGGGCCTCTACCCAGCGGTCTTCGTCAGCAGGCGTGACGTGGAATCTCACCTGCCGCAAGGTCATCCCGGGAGGGACTTAGTGAACGGAGATATAGTCACCTATACGCGACATTGGGGAATGAAGGGGTGGTATGCCCTGAACGTCGCCATCGTCCGCGACCCCGTCCCAGACGCCGGTACCGTCACCATTGCCGCAGCGTCCCCGTCTCCAGTACAAGCAGCGTCCGGCCGTGCCCCAGCATCGCCCCCTTCAAAGTCATCGCAACATGCGATCCAAAGTGCATCACGAATTAAAGTCACCTCTTCATCGCAACGTGCGACACAGTCTCGATCGCAATCCCTAACGCGGTCCATATCGCTAACAGTAATTGAGACGCAATCGGTGTCATGTGGAGAGACTGAACCAGTTGCGCCCCTGGAGGTTCGCACCAGAACTGTTGCAACCCAGACCCTGATCGCAGCACATGATTTGCTGGTCTTGGGATCAAGGGCCCATTGCGTTGTTCCAGCCCCCGGGGTGGAAAATGTAGTGGAAAAAGTATTTGCAGAAAATGAATAAATAGTAAAGAGTTGGTGAGATCCATAATGGGTCTACCATCAGTACTATAGCAGAAAGTTTAAAATGTTTTTGAAAAAGTTTTGCACAAGTATTATATATAGTGAATATATATTTCTAATTATAGAATGCCCGGCTGGGTAATTGGTAATTGATAATTGGTAAATGATAGATGATAAACAGTTGCACTTTGATAATGTGATTTAATGTGATATGCCTTTCTTTATAAATGGACTTTTGAGGTTAAGGACTATGCTAACCCAGAACTTTCTTGTACATAGTTGCGCTTCGGTGCCCTATCTTGGTTTTACAAAAAAAAAAACCATCCATAACTACCTCTGAAAAACAAAACCCGTATGGTGTGGCACTGAGTGAGGTCTGCAATCGGACGTCCTGCAGCCCACCCAGGACCCACGTTGAAGGTTTGGTGCGGGTCCTTCACAAGTATCTTGTATATTTATTTATTGAATGCTATTTGATACTATTTGTATTTTTCTATAAAAGTTTGTAACGTTCAAGGTGTTTTTACCTCCCGGATGGGAAGATGTTATTGTTATTGTTATTGCATAAACAAAATGTCTTTTGTATTTCACAGCCCGGGAGTGCTGTCGTTTACCATGGGGGAATGTGTAGCCCTGGTGGTAGGCACACGCAGTACCCTGGAGAGTGTATGGCGAGACGGCAGTTCAATGCTCAATATTCATTCACTCGACACACACTAGACACACCCCTAGGGTAGTGAAGTATACTCTAGAGGAGTGGTCAAGGTAATAGGTGTTAGAGTGAGGAGTCTAGTTCCTGTCTTTGGACAGTGAGGACGTGTGGAGTAGAGCTTAGACATCTGTGAGAAGACGTTGGAGGGAGGAAAGAATCTAGCCTGCTTCATCCCAGTTCATTTAGTGGAGTCTGGTATAGGTGTTTGGAATACACCTTAGTCTGGTCAGAGCTGTATCACCCTCTCAGCACCCACTGAAGAAAGGAGAAGTAATAGCACGGAAAGTCATCAGCATTCCTGTCTAGAGGACGGTATCAGGTACAGTGACGTGCTCCTGCCTGTGATAACTGAGCATCCGTGGCTAACTTCATAGGAAGGAAAAGGAGAGAAGTGACTGCTCAACCCTTGGCTAGTGAGAGTGCTTATGTTACCAGCGTGGACAAGGCGAAAGGCAAGTGGATTATAGAATTAGTGCTACAGGATTGCAGAAGTCCAGCACGTTGCAACCGGTCACTGGGGACCGAAGAGTCACTGTTGTTTCAGGCACGGTGACAGGAAAACCAGGAATCTACCGGACCCTAGGTCGCGGCAGACAAGCCCCTTATAGTCAGTACGTAACTGGGGTCAGGGGGAGTGAAGGCTTCAGAGTTCTGCAGGACCACGTAAGAATTCAGCTCCTTCATAGGAAGGCCCCTAACACTAAGCTGACTGGGCAGGTACAGCTTTGGATAAGCTGGAGAATTGAGGGAACTACGCTTCATGCTAGTTGCACTCGTCATATTGGAGATAAAGGAGGCCCCTAACTTGTCCAGCTGCCGTCTCAAGATACACTCTCCTTGGATCAGCCTCCCTGGGACCTGCCTTATCATCTTGCAAGTAAAGGTATGGAAAGACGCTGACCGTGTGAGACTGTGTTCTTTAACCGCACTCGACTTCACTACTCACATAGACTTTGAGGGACCAGTCCCACCTGTAGGGGACCCGACATCTAGCTGCATCACCATCCCCTCAGAGATCTACAGCAGCGCTGGTACTAATTACCAGAATACTACAGGTGGCGTCACGAACTGTACATAAATCAATCCCCTGTAAATATATCCCTAACATACGCCAGACCGCCCGGGCCACAGACCGAGCCACAGCTACCTGTGACAAATCCCATAGACTTCCATGGGCTCGGCTCTGAGTACCCCATTGCCCTGGTAACCCACAATTGTGGTGGCGGGTCGACACAGGGTCAGGGGGAGTGAAGACTTTGAGTCAGTGCACGACAAGATAAGAATTCAGCTCTCTCGCAGGAAGGCTCCTAACACAAATCTGACTGGGCAGAACAGCTTTGGAAAAGCTGGAATCATAGAGGGGATTACGCTTCAGGCTGGTCGTACTCATCTTCATTGGACAGTAAAGGAGGCCCCTAACTTGCTTAGCTGTTGCCTCAAAGCTCATCCTCCATCAACCCCATCAGCCTCCCTGGGACCTGCCTTATCATCTTGCAAGTAAAGGTATGGAAAGACGCTGACGGTGTGAGACTGAGTTATTATTGCATGCCTGCACAATCCCTACCTAACTACCGACCTGAGGGAAGAGTCCCACCTGTAGGGGACCCGACATCTAGCTGCCTCACCATCCCCTCAGAGATCTACAGCAGCGCTGGTACTAATTACCAGAATACTACAGGTGGCGTCACGAACTGTATATAAATCTTTCCCCTGTAAATATTCCCCCAACATACGCCAGACCGCCAGGGCCACAGACCGAGCCACAGCTACCTGTGACAATCCCATAGACTTCTACGGGCTCGGCTCTGAGTACCCCATTGCCCTGGTAATCCACAATTGTGGTGGCGGGTCGACACAATACTACATGCCATCCATGGACTGAGCAGCATGGATCAGCTGTCAGGTTCACTTTAAGCTGAAGTGGGTGTTATCAGACAGTTTTCACTGAGGGTGGGCACTTCTTCACCCTGTATGAATTGCTATTTGATAGCACCCACTTGGGCTAAAGAAAGTTATCTCATTAGGTTCCAATAATTTGATTGCTAACCAGAAAAATAAAAGTAACACAAAACTATTTTTGATTCCGCCCTGCAGCCACTTTTGCATCATGTGTCCAGTTCAACATCAAAAATTTGGACAGAGGTGCTCATTATTGATGCTGTTACTTTCTCAAAGCGGCATTTATGGAAAATGGACCTGGGATTGCTGTGTGCTGCTAAGTTGGAATGGCAGCCAGGGGTCTGCTGAAAGCCCCTTGGCTGTCATGTTGAACTGCTATGAAGCCCTTCATAGGACACCTTAGTTTTAGCTAAGTTATGGAATACAGTTGTACTGCGGTTTGTAGCCCAAGGAATCAAGAGGTAAAAAAACAACCAAAAACTACAAATTTGAATCCACCCCATTTTCCCCCCATTTAGTATCACCATATCCGTATAAGTCAATTCTTTCAAAATATAAAAAGATATAACCCATACGGTAAATGGCAAAAAGTAAAAACAATCAAAATGCCAGAATTTCAGTTTATTGGATGCTGCATCCCTTAAAAAAAATTGAATAAACTGTTATCAAAACATCATATGCACCCTAAAACGGTAGAAATAAAAACTACAGCTTGACACACAAAAATAAAAAACTCCTACGACAGGAAAAAAATGATGGTAATACTGTAAATAATATGGCCACTATGACAGCTATCATTGTTTTCTACCAAATTTTCCCAGGATCTTGAACAGCAAATAAACCTAATGTGCAACAGAAGATATTTTTGTTAATCTTCATTGTGATCTAATAACGTCCAATGTGTAGAAATGTCACAGGTGACTGGAAACTGAGGCCGTCACTGGGAACACAAATATGCACGATTGGCTGCAATGTAGAGGAAATCTATTACATCTGTATGGACAGACGGTGCGGGGCTGAACGGGAAAAATGCTTCTAGCGCCACCCTGTGGTGAATCCGAGGCTTAGTGCACAAAGCCGTAATACACGTTCATATTATTCATCTATGGGGCTCAAGTACAGTGGGGGAAATAAGTATTTGATCCCTTGCTGATTTTGTAAATTTGCCCACTGACAAGGACATGAACAGTCTATAATTTTAAGGGCAGGTTAATTTTAACATTGAGAGGTAGAATATCAAAAATAAAATCCAGAAAATCACATTGTATAAATTATATACATTTATTTGCATTTTGCAGTGAGAAATAAGTATTTGATCCCTCTGGCAAACAAGACTTAATACTTGGTGACAAAACCCTTGTTGGCAAGCGCTGCAGTCAGATGTTTTCTGCAGAAGCTGAGGTGTGTATCATGAGGTTCAGCAGCAGCTGACGTGGGCATTATGATGTCCTGCAGCAGCTGAGGTGTATTATGATGTTCTGCAGCAGCTGAGGTGTATTATAATGTTCTTCAGCAGCTGAGGTGTATTATGAGGTTCTGCAGCAGCTAAGGTGTGTATCTTGAGGTTCTGCAGCAGTTGAGGTGTGTATCATGAGGTTCAGCAGCTGACGTGTGCATTATGATGTTCTGCAGCAGCTGAGGTGTATTATTAGGTTCTGCAGCATAGCAGCTGAGGTGTACGTTATGATATTCTGCAACAGCTGAGGTGTCTAATATGAAGTTCTGCAGCAGCTGAGGTATCTGTTATGAGGTTCTGCAGTAGTTGATGTATCTGATATGAGGTTCTGCAGCAGCTGAGATATTTTAATATGAGGTTCTGCAGCAGCTGAGGTATCTAATAAGAGGTTTTGCAACAGCTGAGGTATCTAATATGAGGTTCTGCAGCAGCTGAAGTAACTAATGAGATTCTACAGCAGCTGAGGTATCTGATATGAGGTTCTGCAGCAGCTGGGGTATCTGATATGAGATTCTGCAGCAGTTGAGGTATCTAATATGAGGTCCTGCAGCAGCTGAGGTATCTGATATGAGGTTCTGCTGCAACTGAGGTATCTGATATGATGTACTGCAACAGCTGAGGTGTGCTTTACGAGGTTCTGCAGCAGAGCAGCTGAGGTGTGCATTATGATGTTCTGCAGCAGCTGAGGTGTATTATGAGATTTTGCAGCAGCTGAGGTGTATTATGAGGTTCTGCAGCAGCTGAGGTGTGTTATGATGTTCCGCAGCAGCTGATGTGTAATATAAGGTTCTGCAGCAGCTGAGGTGTATTATGAGGTTCTGCAGCAGCTGAGGTGTATTATGAGGTTCTGCAGCAGCTGATGTGTATTATGAGGTTCTGCAGCAGCTGAGGTGTGTTATGATGTTCTGCAGCAGCTGAGGTGTATTATGAGGTTCTGCAGCAGCTGAGGTGTATTATGTGCAATATATTGTATATTTTTCTGTGGATTTAAAAATCATTGACTTTTCTTTTAATAACACACAAGAAAATCAGAGGGAAATCTGCCCCAATATCTACATGATTCGGTGTGGATTTATTTTACAGATTTCCTGCACAATTATTTGCCACATTACCAACTGGTGTGAGCCCAGACTTAGGCCACGTTCACACGGTCAGTATTTTACATCAGTATTTGTAAGCCAAAAAACCAGGAGTGGAACAATCAGAGGAAAAGTATAATAGAAACATGTCACCACTTCTGTATTTATCACCCACTCCTGATTTTGTCTTACAAATACTAATGTAAAATACTGACCAAATACTGAATGTGTGAACGTGGCCTTAGTAATAAAAGGGTTATTCCGAATTAATATGGCAGTATTCTACAACAAACAGCGCCCCCTCATGTTGTGTATATGGTACTGCACCTCAGCTTTGTTCTGGTCAATGAAGCTGAGAGGCAACACCAGATATAACCAGAGGACACTTTATTATGCAAGACAGCAGATACTTTCTCCTAATTTTGTACAATCCCCTTTAACATCTGTGTTTTAGCCTTTTTGCCCTGAGTAAATGCAGCGCAGGGCCACCAGCTACATTGTGGAGCATCTGGTGTTCTCACCTTGTACATTTAGGATATGTCTGTACGATTTGAGAGAAATGTATAGTAGATGCGGATTCCACCAATGTGGCCATGACATGCGCCGCTCTCAGCCAAGAGACGGCAGAATTCCCATTAATCTGCATAGCAAATATGACCAACTATCCACATAATGCAACAGCGCCTCAGTCCTGAGATACATGTGGGTCCCATTGATGAGATCCGCATGTACTATCCATTATGTAGTAACCACAGATACAGCATAAATGTACAGGGTCAGAATATCACTTTAAGCATAAGTTCAGACATGATGGCATTCACATATATTTGAGGTGCAAATTTCACACCACATTTTTGGGAGCCATTTTGTAAGGAGGAAGAGCGGGCTGCGGGTACCTGTGCCGAGCCAGGTCCGGAACTGTTGAGGCTGCCTCCCTGTTGCCTGAGGGGAAGAAATCAGGAGCCGGACTAACCTCTTGACCCAGGGAGGCGGGGTAAGATAAAAGCAAAAGTGCGCGAAACAGCAGGCAGTTTGGCGTCAACTAGCAGCAGCCAGGTGAGCAGTGCGCCCCTTCCCCCGAGTGCCGGCGCCGTGACAGGCCACATTGGTTGGTCCACGCCGTCTGCAGTGGGACCGCTGCACAGAGAGGTGTAACTGCCGGAGAGGGAGGTGCCGTGCGCTCAGTGACTGTGAGTACTGCGCACGTGCAAAGGAGGGAGAGCCGGGTACCGGACAGACTATTGTGGCCTTCCCTGCCACTTGCTACACGCCCATTTCCGTTTGACTCTGGGAGTGCTGCGGCCTTGTTTACCTGTTTATGGACTAGGGGCTCAGCAGAAGGTACCGGAGACTGACCACTGCCGCCAGAACACGGACCATCGTTTAATGGACCCCATCTGAGGACGTTCCCCCCGGACTCTGCCGGTTCTACAACTCCTACGGGATCATCTGTTTCAGAGAATCATACAGGACACGATAAGTTCTTTCATTGGACTACTCTTGTTTTACTTTTATTACTTCTACCATTTATTCTTTAACCGTCTACCTCCCTGTGAGGAGTGAAAAACCTGTTCTATTAAATTGTTACATTTTGTTAACCCTTGCTCTGCCTCCTGCCTATCACTGCATCCCTCAGCCTGCTTACAATTTCATGTCAGGAAAAAAAAACTAGGTGAAGAAAGACTAAATTAGTTTTCGTACAATATAAAAATATATTCTGCCCTCGTTCATGTTCTGGGAAACTAAGTAAAAAATCAATGGGGTGGGGGCATCAAAGGGCAATTTTGTACAGGGCGACTTTCAGACCAGGGTCGGCCCTGATCACAACCCCTTACAGAAGACATATCCTTTAAGGCCGGGGTCACACTTGCGATTGTGATGCGAGAAACTCGCGCATGAATACCCGGCACTGCCGCCGGCACTCTGACCAGAGTGTGCAGCTGCATAGAAATACATGTAGCCGGTCCCGAGTGCCGGCGGCAGTGCCGAGTATTGATGAGAGAGACTCGGGCGAGTTTCTCGCATCACACTCACAATTGTGACACCGGCCTAACTCTAATGTTAGGTTGAACCAGTGAGAAAGATTGCCCTTTAAAAAAAAAATGTACAGGCACTGCTGTTGTGTGCGGTGGGTGTGCAGGCACTGGTGTAAGGGGATGAAGGAGTATTCATGCCTTGCTCTGCCTCCTTAAGTGTTCTTGATGTTTATATGTGCTAATTATTGTGTGTCGCTGTAAATCCTTTGATGATACTGCTACATGGAACATGTATTACCACACATAGCAATGGTATTGCCACATCCTCTATTGTGTTACCATTTTATGTATAATAATTGTATATGCGTTGTGTTCTTTTAGTATAATATATGTGATGTGTACAGTTTAGGGAAAGTTAGGTGCTTTCTTCTGGGAACACTAAAGGAGGGCACCTTAGCATATAGTTCTTATACATTGGGTAAGTGTAATTCTGTTGTGGGCCACTAGATGGGGGCATACTAGTGGATATTGTTAGCTATAGCTTATAAGATGTTATATAGAGGGTTAAGTGTAGGAGGGGCTGCCAGATAGTAGTGAGAAGTTCCTAGGTAGTTAGGTCAGACGGGGCCAGAGAGCCCAAGTGTCCACATGGCCTATAGGCCCGGACAGCCAGCAGCCACGCAACGTTTAAGTGCTGCAGCCCACGTAACCCACGGCCACTGTATATCCTATCAGTGGACCTGTACAGAGAAGGAAGATGTGGTGTCTTACCGCCTGGGCCAATGCTTTTAGGGCAGAAGTTGGCAGGACTAAGGAGGAGATGAAAGGAGTTGGAACTTCGAAGGGATCAGTACAGATGGGCCGGATGCTTCACCGGGGGCCACCAAACGTAGTGATTGATGAATTCATGTCAGAGGTGAAACAGTCGGAAGGAAATGTCATTATAGCGAGGTCAGACCTGGAAGGAACTGGGAAACAGTCTAGTACGGTCCGGTCCGGGCATGTACTGCACAAAAGTGGCAGCAAAGCAGGGAAAGATAAGGAAACAAGTGCAACCCATTATGTGCCAACTGTGGATGTAATTTGCGAAGTGTTAAGTAAAGAGAATGTGTTGTGAATGTGTTGGAGATGAGTTCTGAGCAGAAGCTCCCTCTGGTGGTTGCTGACAGTGCTGAACCATTTAGTGAAGATTGGCAATCAGGAGTTACAGACTGGTCCTATATAAGGGAGGTTCCCTCCCATCAGGGTTGCCGGTGATCAATTGTTCTTGTCTAACTGCTGTTGTTCCTGGTTCACTTGGAAGCCTGCTGAATCTTGCCTCTTCTCCTGCTCTCAGATAAGACATTTTCTGTTTTTATTTCTGTGCTTGCTTTTTGCATTGTTTCCTGCACTCTTGTGGAGGTCAGCCAGGTCCCCTCCGGGGGGCTTGTGCTCCTCTCAGTTTATCTGAGCCTCTGTTATTTGTTCATTTGCCTTTTCCAGTTTTTTCAGTGGCTGCGGCTTAGTTTTGTTACACCAGAGAACTAATTTAGGTGGTAGAGGTCGTGTGATCTCAGGTGTTTTTGTAATTAGTAGAGTTGGTACTTTTTAGGGTTTTTTGGGATTGCAGTAAGTGTCTGTCCTATCCTTTTCTGTCAAGGAAGATTGGGCCCCAGCGTTTGCTCATACTATTTTCTGTCTGTGTTAGTATTTCCTCTTGTCTAACCGCCATTACATGTTTGGGGGCTTCCTATGTTCTTTGGGGATCTGCTCCGGGGCAGATAGTTTTCCTCTTTCTATCTTTAGGTGTAGTTAGCTTCTCAGGCTGTGACGAGGCGTCTAGGACCAACGTAGGTACGCTCCACGGCTGCCTTTAGTTGTGGTGGTTAGTCAGGGTACTACAATCCAGTAGATTCCAACCTCTCTGGTGTATTGCCGTTTTTGCCTGCTCTCCTCAGCTACCAAAACAGAACAGAATGTTCAAGTTATCCTGGACTGTGTCTCCATTACTGAGGGTTGCCTGAAAAAGGGACCGTCACCGCCTGGGAAGTGCCCGGGGAAAGCTGAACCTGGAGATGCAGGTATGCTGAAGAGAAGAGTACAGTTTTCTGTAGGGGAAGGACTGGATATAGATGTTGCAGTAATTTAGGTCTTGACTACAGTCCCGTCCCTCCCTTACACTGGTGCTATGTGCGCTGATTGCGCAAGCACTATTGTTGTGAGTGGTGGGTGTGCAGGCATTGCTGTGGTGTGCCATGGGTGTGCAGGCATTGCTGCTGTGAGCCGTCTGTGTGCAGGCATTGCTGTTGTGGGTGTGCAGACACAATGGTTGTGTGAGTGCAGGCATTGCCGTTGTGTGTGGTGGGTGAGCAGGCACTACGGTTGTGCGAGTGGGTGTGCAGGCAGTGCTGTTATGTACTGTAGTTGTACAGGCATTGCTGTTATGTATGGTGGGTGTGCAGGCATTGCTATTATGTACGGTGGGTGTGCAGGCATTGCTGTTATACACAGTGGATGTGCAGGCATTGCTGTTATCTACGGTGGGTGTGCAGGCATTGCTATTATGTACGGTGTGTGCAGGCATTGCTGTTATGAACAGTGGGTGTGCAGGCATTGCTGTTATGTACAGTGGGTGTGCAGGCATTGCTATTATGTACGGTGAGTGTGCAGGCATTGCTTTTATACACAGTGGGTGTGCAGGCATTGCTATTATGAACGGTGTGTGTGCAGGCATTGCTGTTATGTACGGTGAGTGTGCAGGCACTACGGTTGTGCGAGTGGGGTGCAGGCATTGCTGTTATACACAGTGGGTGTGGAGGCATTGCTGTTATGTATGGTGAGTGGGCAGGCCTTGCTATTATGTACGGTGTGTGTGCAGGCATTGCTGTTATGTACAGTGGGTGTGGAGGCATTGCTGTTATGTACAGTGGGTGTGGAGGCATTGCTGTTATGTACGGTGGGTGTGCAGGCATTGCTGTTATACACAGTGGATGTGCAGGCATTGCTATTATGAACGGTGTGTGTGCAGGCATTGCTGTTATGTACGGTGAGTGTGCAGGACTACGGTTGTGCGAGTGGTTGTGCAGGCATTGCTGTTATACACAGTGGGTGTGGAGGCATTGCTGTTATGTATGGTGAGTGGGCAGGCCTTGCTATTATGTACGGTGTGTGTGCAGGCATTGCTGTTATGTACAGTGGGTGTGGAGGCATTGCTGTTATGTACAGTGGGTGTGGAGGCATTGCTGTTATGTACGGTGGGTGTGCAGGCATTGCTGTTATACACAGTGGATGTGCAGGCATTGCTGTTATCTACGGTGGGTGTGCAGGCATTGCTATTATGTACGGTGTGTGTGCAGGCATTGCTGTTATGAACAGTGGGTGTGCAGGCATTGCTGTTATGTACAGTGGGTGTGCAGGCATTGCTATTATGTACGGTGAGTGTGCAGGCATTGCTTTTATACACAGTGGGTGTGCAGGCATTGCTATTATGAACGGTGTGTGTGCAGGCATTGCTGTTATGTACGGTGAGTGTGCAGGCACTACGGTTGTGCGAGTGGGTGTGCAGGCATTTCTGTTGTGTGTAGTGGGTGTGCAGGCACTACGGTTGTGCGAGTGGGTGTGCAGGCAGTGCTGTTATGTACTGTAGTTGTACAGGCATTGCTGTTATGTATGGTGGGTGTGCAGGCATTGCTATTATGTACGGTGGGTGTGCAGGCATTGCTGTTATACACAGTGGATGTGCAGGCATTGCTGTTATCTACGGTGGGTGTGCAGGCATTGCTATTATGTACGGTGTGTGTGCAGGCATTGCTGTTATGAACAGTGGGTGTGCAGGCATTGCTGTTATGTACAGTGGGTGTGCAGGCATTGCTATTATGTACGGTGAGTGTGCAGGCATTGCTTTTATACACAGTGGGTGTGCAGGCATTGCTATTATGAACGGTGTGTGTGCAGGCATTGCTGTTATGTACGGTGAGTGTGCAGGCACTACGGTTGTGCGAGTGGGTGTGCAGGCATTGCTGTTATACACAGTGGGTGTGGAGGCATTGCTGTTATGTATGGTGAGTGGGCAGGCCTTGCTATTATGTACGGTGTGTGTGCAGGCATTGCTGTTATGTACAGTGGGTGTGGAGGCATTGCTGTTATGTACAGTGGGTGTGGAGGCATTGCTGTTATGTACGGTGGGTGTGCAGGCATTGCTGTTATACACAGTGGATGTGCAGGCATTGCTGTTATCTACGGTGGGTGTGCAGGCATTGCTATTATGTACGGTGAGTGTGCAGGCATTGCTGTTATGTACGGTGAGTGTGCAGGTGAGTCGCACTTAGTACCAGGGCAATGGGGTACTCGGCACCGAGCCCATGAAAGTCTATGGGATTTGTCACTGGCAGCAGGACTCGGTCCGTGGCCCTGGGCACTCATACAATGGGGGGGATATTTACAGGGGATTATTAGAATAGGTAGTTCGTGACGCCACCTGTGGTATCTGGTTAATTGGACCAGCGCTGCTATAATGATCTTCACAGGGGATGTTATGGGGGCAGCTGGGTGGTAAGTCTCCCACAGGTGAGACTGGTCCCTGGAAGTCTATGGTGGTGATGCAGGGTGTAGATAAGAATTCAGTCACACACAATGCAGCTTCTTTTCATACCTTTTACTGGTAGATGGTTCAAGCAGGTCCCGGGGAGCTGATCGGGGTGGAGAGTGCACATTCGGGTAACCGCTGAGCAGGTTAGAGGCCTCCTTTACTTCCATATACATGTGAGTCCAACTTGCGTGAAGCGAAGTTAACTCTGAACTCTCCAGCTTTCTCAATAGCTGTAATGCCCGGCCAACATTGTGGTGGAGCCTTCTAAGTGGTGAGAACTAAGTCCTTACTTTTGTCTGCGCTTGACTCAAAGTCCCCGTTCTCCCTGACTCCGGTTACGTATTGACACTTTGGGCTGCACTCTGCGACCTGTAGTCCAGATGCCTCCGGTTTTCTTGTTACTAAGCTTGAAACTCTAGCAACGCCTCGGACCCCGGTGTCCGGCAATTTAGTGCAGGTAATCCAATACCTGTAGCACTTCTCTCTGTCTTCTCCACTGAGCCCTTCGCCCTGCTTCCCGCTCTTAACATAAGCACTTGTAGCTTTTCATGGAAATGTCAGCTTTCTCCCAGAGCTCGCTGCACAGCTCTCAGTATCCTCCAAGTCCAGACTGGACTGAGACTGAATGGCTGCTCTGTCCTTAGACAGAAGCTAACTGACTGAAGACAAACGGAACACTCCCTGAGCTTGACTGAACTGAGCTCCTCTCAGACAGGAAACTCTCTCTCATTGCTACGTGTCACTCCCCCCTATATCTCAGATGGGTGTGTCTGAAAGAGTGAGTGGCAGTGAATGCATATCAAGCGTTGCGATTACCTTCCTGTGCACTCTCCTGGATTTTATGTGTGCCTTACATAGCTGGGCCACACATCCCCCCTTGGTTAAACACAGCACTCCCGGGCTGTAAAAGAGAAAAAGAAACATTTTTGTTTTGCATTAAACAACAACATTTTAACTCTTCCCATCCGGGAGGTAAGACTTCTTGAACGTTACAATTTGTACATTAGAAAAATTACAAAAGTATCAAAAGTATCAAACATTCTCATAATACAGGACAAATTCTTGTGGAGGACCCACACCAAAAACCTCCCACGTGGGTCCTGGGTGGGCTGCAGGACTTCTGACTGCAGACCTCACTCTAGGCCACACCATACGGGTTTTTCTTCAGAGGTGATAGTAATGGTTTAGTGTAAAACCAAGATAATGCACCGTAGCGCAACTATTTACATAGAAAGTTTTTGGGCTGGCACAGTCCACAGCCTCTCAGTCCATTGGCATGGTAAAAAGACACATAGATAGATATAAATTTAGAAATCAAGTATTCACATATATCTCAATAACTCACTTTACTTGCTTTACCCAACCGGGGTATTCTATGCAACTATGCAATCTACACATTTACTTTTTAACTTTTCAAATCCTCTACCTTTGTACCCAGCCGGGTATTCTACTCAATATGTAAAACATCATTATACACAGCAATAAAGTGCAAATTGGCAAATCTTCTTTTATCAACTTTTTACAATTCTTGAATACGGTAAACCCCTGTCTGGGTCCTACCGGTCTTCACTTTTCTTGCTAATTTCGATAACGTCTTCCACTCCTGGAGCTGGAACGACGCGATGTTCCTTAGAACGCATTACAAACAAGTCATGGCCTGCTATGAGCGTTTGAGTGGCCACAGTTCTCATTTTAACGATGGACCCAACGGGTACTTCATTTCTGTAAGACGCTGATGGCGTCGTTGCAGGGGCCACAGTAACTTGCGATGCTGGTTGCGTTGCTAAGATAGTCGCAGGGGGTGATGCAAAGTGGGTCGCAGATTGCGATGCAGAGTAGGTCGCCGATTGCGATGAGTATGCAGGGGGCGATGCAGGGGCACGGCCTGGTGCGGTGAGAGCCTGGGACTGGGACGCCTCGGTATTGTGTACGGTACCGGCGTCGGGGACGGGGTCACTGACGATGGAGACGTTCAGGGCATACCACCCCTTTAAACCCCAGTGACGTGTGTAGCTCACTATGTCCCCATTTATCAGGTCCCTCCCAGGATGACCGATGGGCAAGTGGGACTCCACGTCCCGGCGGCTCACAAAGACCCCGCATAGAGGCCCGGCTCGCGGATAAAGCCCCAGCCCTTGCGGAGCTGAAACTCGGTGACGCACCCCTGCCGCCGTGGTTCCCGTCGGGTACCTTTATCTCGGCGGACGGTTTCTTTATCAGCAATGAACTCCTCATGCTGTTGTTGTCGGGACCGCTGTATGTTTCGTTCTTCCTCCTGCTGCTGTCTCACTTTCTCGCAGTGCTGCCAGGCATTTCCGGTTTGGAGGTCGTAAGTCACGTCGTCCAGACGCTCCATCTCATCCCAGTCGATTTCCGGCAACGATGGCTGGGACCCCTCCGGTGATCTTACCGGGGAACTGTACTCTGCTGTGGCCTCCTGGCCTGGCTGGCACTCCGGACCGGGCAGGACCTCCTCAGCCTCCTTCTCCTCCACCTCCGCATCGGTGGGATCAGGTACAGCACTTTTGGGGCAGCCTCCAGTCTCTCTTTAGCCTTCCTCAGCAGGGAACTTGGGAAATCAGGAGACGGCGTTAGGCTTGTGGGAGAGAGCACTGCGTCCCACAGCAGCCGCTGTGTCTGGGCACGCCAGCGTCTCTCCGTCTCCTGCAAATCTGCATGACGCTGGATCATTCTTTTAAGCGCCGCATTTTCCTTCTGCAGCTCCAGCATAGCGGGGTTAGTGTCCCGATCTGGGGACAGCTCCGGCACAGGTAGTAAATCTTCCGGTAAGCAGGGTTTGTATGCCTCCGGTCCTCTGCACAGATTCTCCTGTCCTTCCGCCATCTCGTCCCAGGCCAGACTGTAGTTTCCATCAGGAACAGTCCGGTCTCTTCCGTGGAGGCGGGATTTGCGTCTCCTCCTCTTCGCATAGAGGATGAAGAGGAGGCGGATTTCTTTAGCAGTGGAACAGGACCGCACATTATAGTAGCATTTGGAGAGGGCGGCCATATCTTTCGCGCCTCAGGGGGGGTACACGCCCACGAATGCACGCCCACCTTCTTCACCAGCGCCTCAGGGCGCCAACATGGCGGCAAAATGGCGGTATTTGGCGCCAAAAGCAGCAAACAGTCTTTTTCACCAAACAGTTCAATATAGGCACACAGGACTCACAATTGCAAGTTTCGTATCCTGTTAGAGACGCCAGAAATGAGTCGCACTTAGTACCAGGGCAATGGGGTACTCGGCACCGAGCCCATGAAAGTCTATGGGATTTGTCACTGGCAGCAGGACTCGGTCCGTGGCCCTGGGCGCTCATACAATGGGGGGGATATTTACAGGGGATTATTAGAATAGGTAGTTCGTGACGCCACCTGTGGTATCTGGTTAATTGGACCAGCGCTGCTATAATGATCTTCACAGGGGATGTTATGGGGGCAGCTGGGTGGTAAGTCTCCCACAGGTGAGACTGGTCCCTGGAAGTCTATGGTGGTGATGCAGGGTGTAGATAAGAATTCAGTCACACACAATGCAGCTTCTTTTCATACCTTTTACTGGTAGATGGTTCAAGCAGGTCCCGGGGAGCTGATCGGGGTGGAGAGTGCACATTCGGGTAACCGCTGAGCAGGTTAGAGGCCTCCTTTACTTCCATATACATGTGAGTCCAACTTGCATGAAGCGAAGTTAACTCTGAACTCTCCAGCTTTCTCAATAGCTGTAATGCCCGGCCAACATTGTGGTGGAGCCTTCTAAGTGGTGAGAACTAAGTCCTTACTTTTGTCTGCGCTTGACTCAAAGTCCCCGTTCTCCCTGACTCCGGTTACGTATTGACACTTTGGGCTGCACTCTGCGACCTGTAGTCCAGATGCCTCCGGTTTTCTTGTTACTAAGCTTGAAACTCTAGCAACGCCTCGGACCCCGGTGTCCGGCAATTTAGTGCAGGTAATCCAATACCTGTAGCACTTCTCTCTGTCTTCTCCACTGCGCCCTTCGCCCTGCTTCCCGCTCTTAACATAAGCACTTGTAGCTTTTCATGGAAATGTCAGCTTTCTCCCAGAGCTCGCTGCACAGCTCTCAGTATCCTCCAAGTCCAGACTGGACTGAGACTGAATGGCTGCTCTGTCCTTAGACAGAAGCTAACTGACTGAAGTCAAACGGAACACTCCCTGAGCTTGACTGAACTGAGCTCCTCTCAGACAGGAAACTCTCTCTCATTGCTACGTGTCACTCCCCCCTATATCTCAGATGGGTGTGTCTGAAAGAGTGAGTGGCAGTGAATGCATATCAAGCGTTGCGATTACCTTCCTGTGCACTCTCCTGGATTTTATGTGTGCCTTACATAGCTGGGCCACACACAGGCATTGCTGTTATGTACGGTGGGTGTGCAGGCATTGCTATTATGTACGGTGGGTGTGCAGGCATTGCTGTTATGTACGGTGAGTGTGCAGACATTGCTGTTATGAACAGTGGGTGTGCAGGCATTGCTGTTATGTACAGTGGGTGTGCAGGCATTGCTATTATGTACGGTGAGTGTGCAGGCATTGCTTTTATACACAGTGGGTGTGCAGGCATTGCTATTATGAACGGTGTGTGTGCAGGCATTGCTGTTATGTACGGTGAGTGTGCAGGCACTACGGTTGTGCGAGTGGGTGTGCAGGCATTGCTGTTATGTACAGTGGGTGTGGAGGCATTGCTGTTATGTACGGTGGGTGTGCAGGCATTGCTGTTATATACGGTGAGTGTGCAGGCATTGCTATTATGTACAGTGGGTGTGCAGGCATTGCTGTTATGTACGGTGGGTGTGCAGGCATTGCTGTTATGTACAGTGGGTGTGTGTGTAGCCCAGCTACGCAGGCACACATAAAAATCCAGGAGAGTGCACAGGAAGGTAACAGCAAAAGCTTGATATCTATGCACTTCACTCACACTTTTAGACACACCCATCTGGGGTACAAGAGGAAGTGACACTTAGCAATCACAGTTCAGTCAGTTTCCTGTCTTCGGACAGTGCAGTTCAGTCCAGTGGAGTCTGGACTTGGAGAGAGAGAGAAGGGAGGACTGAATCCTCGCAGAGCTATCGTAGCTCACCTGACAAGCAAGTGGAGGCTAGTACGGGTGAAGTGGATCATCCTAGCCTAGTCAGAGCTACCCTTAATCAGTACCTCAACAGAAGCTGGAGGGAGGAGGATACTGAGAGCTGCTCGGCGAGCTCTAGAAGAAAGCTGACATTACCATCGAAGTTACAATTGCTTGTGCAAAGAGCGAGAGCAGGGCGAAGGGCACAGTGGAGAAGTTAGAGAAGTGCTTCAGGTATTTGATTGCCTGCACTAAATTGCCGGACACCGGAGTCCGAGGTGTTGCTACAGTTTTAAGCTTAGTAACAAGATTACCGGAGGCATCTGGACTACAGGTCGCAGAGAGCAGCCCTAAGTGTCAATACGTAACCGGAGTCAGGTGGAACAGGGACTTTGAGTCAAGTGCACGACAAAAGTAAGGACTTAGTTTCATCACTTAGAAGGCTCCACCACAACGTTGGCCGGGCAGTACAGCTATTGAGAAAGCTGGGGATTCAGAATTAACTTCGCTTCAGGCAAGTTGGATTCACATGTATATGGAAGTAAAGGAGGCCTCTAACCTGCTCAGCTGTTACCCGAATGTGCACTCTCCACCCCGACCAGCTCCCCGGGATCTGCTTGAACCACCATCAGTAAAAGGTATGAAAAGAAGCTGCATTGTGTTTGGCTGAATTCTTACTACACCCTGCATCATTATCTTCACCATAGACTTCCAGGGACCCGTCTCACCTGTGGGAGACTTACTACCAAGCTGCCCCATAACATCCCCTGGGAAAGTCCTTAGAGCAGCGCTGGTACAATTTACCAGAAACCGCAGGTGGCGTCACGAACTACCTATCCTAACAATCCCCTGTAAATATCTCCCCCCTCATTGCACGACCGCCAGGGCCACGGACCGAGCCACCGCTACCAGTGACAACTCCCATAGATTTCCATGGGCTCGGCTCCGAGTACCCCATAGCCCTGGTATCCACAATTGTGGTGCGTGGTCGGAACAACTTTCTGGCGTCACGAACAGGATCCGAAGCTTGCAGTTGTGAGTCCTGTGTGCCTATATTGACTGTTTGCTGTGTTGGCGCCATAATACCGCCATCTTTAGCGCAATATTCGCGCCCTCAGGCGCTGGTGAAGAAGGGGGGCGTACCTGTAAAAGCGCGCTGTTGCCTGGCTCCGCCCCAGCTCTGACGCGGCGGCAGGTCCTGTGAAACAGGAAGTGAACGCTCTGACATCACAGTCCAGCGACAAAGGTCCTGTCTCCACCGCTGTGCCTGCTACGAAGGTCCTGTCTCCACTGCTGTGCCTGCGACGCTGCAGCCTGCAAAAGAGGTAGGCTCAGATTAACCAAGGGGGCACCAATATGTCGCAGCAACCGGCAGACGGAGCGGCCCCCGCCGGAGGCCCCAATAGCCCACCGCTTGGCGTCGTACCGCAGGATGGGGGTGCAGGCCCCTCACCTGGCCCGGTGGTCCCGCTCATGCCGCTAACGCTCCCATACATGCCTGGAGCGAAGTGGCTCCCCCAGTACAGCGGCGAGCCAGGCACCCTGCCAGGATTTAAACGGAAAATATGTAGTATTTTGGATATGTATTCAATGACTGAAAAGCAAAAAGCTGCTGTGGTAATAGGACAGTTAGCTGGTGCGGCTGAGAGAGAAGTAGAGACTTGGCCCATTGCAGACCAGGAGTCGGTACCTGCGATACTCTTAAAGCTACAGGCCATCTTCGAGGACCACACAGAAACGGATCTCCGGATGGCATTTTATCAGTGCTTCCAGGGACCTGGTGACAGTATTAGGGACTACGCCTGCCGACTACAGGGGGCCCTGCGAGCTCTCAAACAGGCTAACCCCACAAGTCCCATTGATGAGAGCCAAATGTTAAAAGAGCAATTCGTGCGGGGACTGAGGTCTCCAGAGGAAGGCAGGACTGTAAACTGGTGGTCTTTGGATCATCCAGATGCCACTTTTGATGCTCTAAAGGACATGGCAATAAAGGGACTGCGACCCCTGGAAAAGCCTGAGGTGGCAAATCGGTATCACCCGGGTGAAGCCACTCTTAAGCCGGCAGTACCCACCTTTTCTCCGCAGGTGGCAGAAGCTAAAACGCAGGTGGCGCCCCTAGTGAGTTGGAATGTCTGCACTCAGAAGTGCGCCAGCTGACTAAGAACTTGGCCACTGTAATGGAGGCCCTGCAACTGCGGAAAGAGGAAGGAGGGAAGATCCAACTAGCCGACTGTCCAGAGGATGTCCCTTGGATGAACCGGAGGAAATGGAGGACGTCGCCACACCAGAGGAGGACCACGCCACCCCCAGGAGCGACTCCGGAGCAACACCATCCACGCCGGGAGATCGTCTGCTACCGCTGCAACCAAAAAGGTCATATGGCTCAGCAATGTCCTTTAAACGAGCCGATCCTGGGTCAGAGGGCCAACACCCAGGAGTAGACTCATCAGGCCCCTTGGACTGGAACCGCAGGTTCGTGGGTGGACGGCCCTACCTGTCCATGATTCTGGACGGGATTGCAATCCCTGCACTGCTGGACACGGGATCTCAGGTGACCATCATACCTGACGTCCTTTACAATAAATTTTGGTCCATGGTCAGCCTCCAGCCCCCGAGCCCTGACTTGACAGTGTACGCTACCAATGGTCTCCCTGTTGAAGTAATTGGAGCCAAAAACGTAAATGTAAAAGTGGGCAGGGTGGAGCTGAAGGATCAGGGACTCCTAGTAGTCAGGACTGTAAATGAGGAAAATGGTCTAAATGTGATACTAGGTACTAACATTATCAGTAACTGTCTGGGAGAAGTTGTGTTTTTGCTCCAACAGCTCGCTGAAGTTGCCAAGCCAAAGCAGAAGGGAGTGATCCAGAGGGAGATCCGGGCCCTGATGTGCCAGCAGCAAGCAAAGCTTACAGATGGTGAAATTGGTAATGTACGGGTCACAGACTCGAACCCCATTGTAATACCCCCAATGAGTGAAATGTTAATATGGTGTAGAGCAGCCATAGGTCTGAGGGGACAGAACTACCAAGCAGTAGTAGAACCCCATCGCTCAGAACACAGACCTACACTCATGATTGCTAGAGGGTAGTGGAAGTAGTAAATGGGAGAGTACCAGTATGACTTCTCAACTGGGGGGACGATGAAGTAAATTTGCCACGTTATGCTACAGTTGCTAAATTACATGCCGTAGATAATAATTCTATCCTCACAACCGAGTCCTTAGCCTCCCGCCAATCAGCGGAGGATAATGATCCGGCAACCCCGGTAGCGGACTGGTGTCAGCAGCTTCATATTGGGACAGACACCACTTCCGTCCACCAGAAACAGGGGGTACTACGGGTGGTACAAGAGTACGCACAAGTATTTAGCAAGCACCCACTTGATTTTGGGACCATTAAGGGAGTACAGCATCATATCCCTACAGGCAGTCATCCTCCCATCAAAGAGCGGTACAGGCCCATACCTCCAGCCCATTATCAGAAAGCTAAGGAAATGCTGCATGACATGAAGAAAGCCGGGGTGATAAGGGATAGTTGTAGCCCCTGGGCAGCACCTCTGGTTCTAGTGAAGAAAAAGGATGGTAGCATGCGAATGTGTGTAGACTATAGGCAAGTAAATCGTATAACACATAAAGATGCATACCCATTACCACGTATAGAGGAATCCTTAGCTGCTCTGAAAATGGCTAACTACTTTTCTACCCTCGACCTTACTAGTGGGTACTGGCAAGTGGCTGTGGCTGAGGAGGACCGGGAGAAAACTGCTTTCACCACCCCAATGGGACTCTGCGAGTTCGATAGGATGCCGTTTGGTCTCAGCAGTGCCCCAGGAACATTCCAGAGGGTGATGGAGAGCTGTCTGGGACATCTCAACTTCGAAACTGTGCTGCTGTACTTGGACGACGTAATTGTGTACTCTAAGACATATGAAGATCATCTGAAGCACCTGGCGGAGGTATTTGAGTCATTGTCCAAGTTTGGGATGAAACTAAAGCCCTCTAAATGCCACCTGCTCAAACGGAAGGTACAGTACTTGGGACACATTGTCAGTTCCGAAGGAGTAGCGCCGGACCCCGAGAAGGTCACAGCTATTCAGAAATGGCCAGAGCCGAAGAACTTAAAAGAGGTGCGTCAGTTCCTGGGATTAACAGGTTACTACAGGAGGTTTGTAAAAGATTACACTAAGAAAGCGGCACCTTTGCAGGACCTCCTGGTAGGACAACCTCTTAAGAGCAGAAACCTTCCATTCAATTGGGGAAAAGAACAAGCTGAGGCATTCAAAGAGATGAAAGAGATCCTTACCGGCGATGAAATCTTAGCCTACCCAGATTACAGCCAACCGTTCCTGCTATACACAGATGCCAGTAACGAAGGATTAGGAGCGGTCATCAGTCAGAAGCAGAACGGCCAAGAAAAAGTCATCGCATATGCCAGCAGAAAACTCAGGCCAACTGAGAGGAATCCGGAAAACTATAGCAGCTTCAAACTGGAGTTCCTGGCGCTGGTCTGGGCCATTACCGAAAGATTTAAACATTATCTTGCCTCCAACCGGTTCACTGCGTTTACAGACAACAACCCCTTGACGCATCTGGAAACAGCCAAGCTGGGAGCCATGGAGCAACGTTGGATGGCTCGGTTATCAAACTACCAGTTTACCATCAAATACAGAGCGGGCCGTAAAAATGCTAACGCGGACGCCTTGTCCAGAATGCCGCATGAATCTGACACGGAGGAAGAGTCAGACGATCTGGAAGAAATCGAGCTACCTGCGTTCCACCGAAATGGGATGGTCCAAGAGCAACGAGTCTACAGGAAGCGGTGTGGTGAGATGTTGAACCCTTTACCTCATCACAGCTGGAAGGAGACTCAGGACAGCGATCCCGTGGTCAGCCGTATCAAGGAGCTGATAAAACAAGAAGGTTCCTCCTTGGAGAAAGATGCATCCATGCCAGCAAAGCTCCTGTGGAACGAGAGAAGCCGGTTGTTCATATACCGTGAGAAGTTGTGCAGGAGATACGTCGACCCAAGGACCCATGAGATGGTTTGGCAAATAGTGGTCCCGAGAGCAGACATCCAAATGGTGCTGGAAGCCTACCACGATCAAGCAGGACACTTTGGCTGGAGAAAGCTGGAGAACCTGTTGAGGTGCCGGTTCTACTGGGTAGGGATGCGCAGCTCCATCGAGAAGTGGTGCCGGAACTGTGGACCCTGTGGCCTCAGGCGAAAAGACTACAGTAGCCAGAAGGCACCCTTGCAGCCTATCCGGACGACTCGTCCCTTGGAGATCGTGGCATTGGATCACGTCAAGTTATCCCCGAGCAGGTCAGGATACACATATGCCCTGACCATGGTGGATCACTATTCCAGGTTTCTGGTGGTCGCCCCTGTCAAAGATCTGACAGCAGAGACAGCAGCAAGAACCTTCCAAGCCAGTTTCTGCAGACCACACGGATATCCCGAGCAGGTACTGACTGATCGAGATCCTGCATTCGAAGCTGAACTGTTTCAGGAATTCTGTCAACTGTATGGATGCAAAAAGATCAGAACAACACCATACCACCCTCAGACCAACGGCCTTTGTGAAAAGATGAATCACATTGTCCTCGACTTACTGAAAACTGTACCACTGGAAGAAAGAAATCGGTGGCCAGACTTGTTACCTGACCTGGTTGACTTGTACAATCACATTCCAGTAAGTTCCACCAACTGCACTCCAGCCTACCTTATGAGAGCAAGACCGGGAAGGCTGCCTATGGACTTAGAACTCGGTGTGGTAGAACCAGAGGTGATGACAGTGCTGAAGATTGGGACACCACTCGACAAGAACAGTACAAAAGAGTACAAGCCTGCGTGGAAAACAGTCTCAACAAAGTAAGAGAAAAGCAAGAGATGAACTATAACAAAAATGCTCCCGCTAAGCCTTTAATGCCTGGAGAAATGGTGCTCAAAAGGAAAAGAAGAACACACAAGTTGGATGATCAGTGGGAACAGGAGCCCTATGTCGTGCAAAATTCCAATTTCGATAACAGCAAGGTCTGTACCATCAGCAAGGATGGAGGAAAAACGACGGCAACTGTGTCTAGAGATCATTTGAAGTTGTGTCCTGGCCCATTGAAGCTCCGTGAAGAAAACCCTGTTGTTCATCAAGAAGAGAGTGCTGAAGCGGTCATACACACGGATTTGGGAGATTTACCTGCAGATTGGCCCAGATTAGGAGACGCTGTAATTATTCCTGTGCTGCAGTTTTATCAACCGCAAGAGGAGTCTCTACAACCGGTCATACCAATTGTGCCAGTTGAGCCAGTTCCAGAAGAACCTATTCCGGCAGACCCTCAACCATTAGAACCCCAAGAAGAAGCCCCACAAGAAGTGGAATCCCCTGATGGAGCTGGTGAAGCAGTACCGCCTCGTCCAGTCACTAGCACGCATGCCGGATCCATAGAGAGGTTGAGACGGTATTATAGTTTGCCGTTACGCAGAACAGAAAGGTTAGAGAATACCATACCTGACGCTACCCCACGTAGGTCAGAACGTATCACTAAAGGTAAACTACCTATTCGCTATCAGGAGTAGTCCTAGTAGACTAGTTAGCAAGACCCAGATAGGGTTTATTGCATCTGAAAAATTGTATAAAGTTTGAAAAAGTATTAATGTAATTATTTGAAATGTGTTTTAAACCATGCCAATGGACTGCGTGGCTGTGGACTATGCCAGCCCAAAAACTTTCACTTGTAAATAGTTGCGCTACGGTGCATTATCTTGGTTTTACATAAAACCATTATTACTATCTACCTCTGAAGAAAAACCCGTATGGTGGGCCTAGAGTGAGGTCTGCAGTCAGAAGTCCTGCAGCCCACCCAGGACCCACGTGGGAGGTTTTTGGTGCGGGTCCTCCACAAGTATCTTGTATATATGAGAATGTTTGATATTTTGATACTGTTGATACTTTTGTATTTTTCCCATTGTACAAATTGTAACGTTTAAGAAATCCTCACCTCCCGGATGGGAAGAGTTATAATGTTGATGTTAATGCAAAACAAAAATGTTCTTTTTGTCTTTTACAGCCCGGGAGTGCTGTGTTTTACCAAGGGGGATGTGTAGCCCAGCTACGCAGGCACACATAAAAATCCAGGAGAGTGCACAGGAAGGTAACAGCAAAAGCTTGATATCTATGCACTTCACTCACACTTTTAGACACACCCATCTGGGGTACAAGAGGAAGTGACACTTAGCAATCACAGTTCAGTCAGTTTCCTGTCTTCGGACAGTGCAGTTCAGTCCAGTGGAGTCGACTTGGAGAGAGAGAGAAGGGAGGACTGAATCCTCGCAGAGCTAACGTAGCTCACCTGACAAGCAAGTGGAGGCTAGTACGGGTGAAGTGGATCATCCTAGCCTAGTCAGAGCTACCCTTAATCAGTACCTCAACAGAAGCTGGAGGGAGGAGGATACTGAGAGCTGCTCGGCGAGCTCTAGAAGAAAGCTGACATTACCATCGAAGTTACAATTGCTTGTGCAAAGAGCGAGAGCAGGGCGAAGGGCACAGTGGAGAAGTTAGAGAAGTGCTTCAGGTATTTGATTGCCTGCACTAAATTGCCGGACACCGGAGTCCGAGGTGTTGCTACAGTTTTAAGCTTAGTAACAAGATTACCGGAGGCATCTGGACTACAGGTCGCAGAGAGCAGCCCTAAGTGTCAATACGTAACCGGAGTCAGGGTGGAACAGGGACTTTGAGTCAAGTGCACGACAAAAGTAAGGACTTAGTTTCATCACTTAGAAGGCTCCACCACAACGTTGGCCGGGCAGTACAGCTATTGAGAAAGCTGGGGATTCAGAATTAACTTCGCTTCAGGCAAGTTGGATTCACATGTATATGGAAGTAAAGGAGGCCTCTAACCTGCTCAGCTGTTACCCGAATGTGCACTCTCCACCCCGACCAGCTCCCCGGGATCTGCTTGAACCACCATCAGTAAAAGGTATGAAAAGAAGCTGCATTGTGTTTGGCTGAATTCTTACTACACCCTGCATCATTATCTTCACCATAGACTTCCAGGGACCCGTCTCACCTGTGGGAGACTTACTACCAAGCTGCCCCATAACATCCCCTGGGAAAGTCCTTAGAGCAGCGCTGGTACAATTTACCAGAAACCGCAGGTGGCGTCACGAACTACCTATCCTAACAATCCCCTGTAAATATCTCCCCCCTCATTGCACGACCGCCAGGGCCACGGACCGAGCCACCGCTACCAGTGACAACTCCCATAGATTTCCATGGGCTCGGCTCCGAGTACCCCATAGCCCTGGTATCCACAATTGTGGTGCGTGGTTGGAACATGTGCAGGCATTGCTATTATGTACGGTGAGTGTGCAGGCATTGCTGTTATCTATGAAGAGTGGGCAGGCCTTGCTATTATGTACGGTGTGTGTGCAGGCATTGCTGTTATGTACGGTGAGTGTGCAGGCATTGCTATTATGTACGGTGTATGTGCAGGCATTGCTGTTATGTACGGTGAGTGTGCAGGCATTGCTGTTATGTACAGTGGGTGTGCAGGCATTGCTGTTATGTATGGTAGGTGTGCAGGCATTGCTGTTAATCATTATTATCACCAATGCCTGCAATATGAATGGGATACATTCATTTTGTGTATTGCTATATCTCACATTCAGCGTAACGAAAACAATTAGTTATACAGAAATTGAGTCCTTTGGAAAACACTGATAGACGATGATTAATAACTAGTAATGAGCGAACGTGCTGGTATAAGATGTTATCTGACCATGCTCGGGTGCTAACCAAGTGTCTTCGGCATGCTCCAAAAATATGTCCGACCAATAAATATGACGTTAAAATTAACCAAGATGTGAGATCTTCCTGAAATCGATGTCATGGCCTCAGCAGAGAATAAGTAACTGCAGTGCTTTTGTTCCCTCAATCACCAGGTGTTGGAATATGTTTTGTGCAACATTTCCATTCCTCTCTATGAGTGTTTAGTTGCTAGATTTGCATGCTTTTTATAAAGAAGAAACAAGAAAAAAAACTCCCAGAGGCTCATACAAGGATAGCATGTGACTGTATCTCCTGTTTTCCTGTGTCTGTGTATGAGAGAAGCAGCCTGCTGTAGATGCTGCACAGATAGAGACACACAAATGATTTATTCCGGATCTATTAAGCTTATCATATATAGTTCCTGAATAAAGAAGCTCTGTTGTCACACGCTTGGAGAGTATCCTGATTAATCCGCTGTCAACACCAGGACAATCCATACAGAGTGGATGGTCTTTCAGTAGGCTGGTCAGGATATTTTTCTATGTGTCTCGCCCTCCCCTACCCCCATTCCTCTAATCCCAAGAATTTTAAAAAAGATACGAGTCAAAAAAGTATTTTCAATTGCAATCAGACCATTCTGGCCTCGCAGAGCTTGGTTCCCAATATTGTTGATCCTGTTGATTCAAATATTGTGAAAGCTTCATCACAGAGCAGATGTATGTCTTCAAGGAGGACTTACTCATCCTCATCTAGAGCTTTATCATCTGACTGCCTGGAAATTTATAAGCAACAATTTATAAATGATAGCAATGGTCTCTTGGAATCTGTCGTCAGTACCATTCTTTTAAATCATCCATTAATAAAGCTTAACACAGGATTTGGGGCATCTTCAAGAAATGGGGTTCTGATAAAGAAGTTGCTCATCATTCTGTTTCAATTTTTTTAGAATTTTTTTCACGACGGAATTCAAACAGGGCTACAACCAAACACATTGAAGGTTCATTTTTCAGCAATAAATGCCTTCCTAGTATTTTTTCCAACCGGCCTTTGATAAGAAGATTTTTTTAAACCTATAAAAAATGTGTACCCTGCTGACAGGTACGAAGTACAAACTTGGCACGTATCCCTAGCCCTTTAATCTTTAATGGGCCTTCTGTTTGAATATACTGGAAGCCAACCTAAAAGTTTCTTTCTGGTAGCCATTTCTTCAGCCATTTGTGTATCCAAAGTGTCATGAGAAAAGAATATTAATCAATATATTCATCTACCTATCTTCCATCTAGATCCACTCAGGACCATCCCACGTCACTTCAATAGTTGTGACTAGAGATGAGCGACTTTGCCTCCGGGAGGGTCGAGTCGGGTTTCGGACCACCCGACTTTATCAAAAGTCGAGTCGAACAAAATCGTCCAACTATCGGCAAAAGTCGGAGTTCCGACCGAACCCGACCCGACCCCGATGCAAGTCAATGGGGAATAAAAGTTGGCAGTTAGTGGAGGACAGTAAACACACCTACAGTGACCATTCAATGCCAACGACATCAATTCTTATTACTTAAGCTTGTCAACATTAATTTACTTTATAATAATAGTAACGCATTGAAAACTGGGGGTTATTTTGCTAAAGTTGTGGGGGGGTAGGCTGGCTTCAAGTTTTCGTGGGCCCCGGGCTAAAGAGTCTCAGTGGGCCCCTTTAACACATACCACAATTCATGATGCTCCGATACAGCAGAGAAATATAGGTATAGTACAAGGCCAAATACTTCACTTCTTACATTACATGACTGATATCTATTGTAAATTCTACAATAGCTCAAAAACCAGACAGTATAGTCCTCCATACAGTATTATGGGCACCACATAGTGCGCCATACAGAATAATGAACCCCATATATTGCTCTATACATAATAATGAGCCCCATATATTGCTCCATACAGAATAATGAGTCCCATATATGATGCTCCATACAGAATAAAGGGCCCAGTATAATGCTTCATACAGTATAATGAGCCACATATATTGCTCCATACAGAATAATGAGCCCCATATAATGCTCCATTACATAATTGGTCCCATATAATGTTCCATACATTATATGATGAGCTCCACATAATGCTCCAGTATATGATGGTCCCCATATAATGTGCCATACAGTACAGAACAGTCCCCATAGAGTATAATAAGCCCCACATATTGCTCCATACAGTATAATGAGTCGCATATAAAGCTCCATACAGTATATGATGGGCCCCATAATATTGCTCCATACAGAATGGGCTCCATATAATGCTCCATACAGAATAGGCCCATATGTGCTCCATATGATGCTCCATATATAAAGGGCCCTAAATGATGCCCCATAAATAATGAACCCCATATGATGCTCTAGTATATGATGACCCCATATAATGCTCCAAATATAATGGTCCCCATATATAATGCTCCATATATAATGGGCTCCATGTGATGCTCCATATATAATGTGCCCCATATGATGCACCATGTATAATGGGCCCCATATGATGCTCCAGTATATGATGGGCCCCATGGATGATGCTCCAGTGCATGACGGGCCTATATAATGCTCCATATATAATGGGCCCCATATGATGCTCCAGTATATAATGGGCCCCATATATGATGTTCCAGTGTATAATGGGCCCCGTATATGATGATCCAGCGTATGATGGGCCCATTTATAATGTTCCAGTGTATGATGGGCCCCATATATAATGCTCCAGTGTATAATGGGTCTATCTATGATGCTCAAGTGTATGATGGGCCCCATATATAATTCTCCAGTGTAAATGCTCTCCATATATTGCTGCAAACATTAAAAAAAATGAAATACCTCTCCTCGCTGGGCACTGCTCTACTCTGGACTCCTCAGCGTCGCCATCTTCCAGCTCTCTGCACTGTGACTGTTCAGGCAGAGGGTGCACAGACGTGACGTCATCGCGCTCTCTGACCTGAATGTCACTGTCACGAAATGCGAAAGACGTCACATCGGTGGAGCAGGGAGAGGTAAGTATTGCAAGTGCTGGTGCCCTGAGCAAGCGGGGGGGGGCCCACTCGTGGGCACCAGCACTGGCACAGGGCCCCTCAGAGTATGCCGTTGTCTGACGGCGAGTGGGCCCCCCCACCTGCTCAGGGCCCTGGCACTTGCCCGAGTGCGCCAGGGCTGACGCCGGCCCTGGGGGGGTACAGCCCAGTTAGGGAGGTGGAAAAACTGGCATATGTTGAGGTGTAGGCTGGACGTTCAGTAGCTGCAAATGGAGGAATTGGAGAAGTCGGAGGAAGAGGAGGACAAAGCCAGCCATTTTGCTGGCAACCTATGTGTCATCAGGGGAAGGTGGTACAAAATCCTTTGAAACCCAGGCATGGTTCATTTTAATGAAGGTGAGATCACCTACATTTTGGGTCAGCAGCTTTGTCCTTATTTCTGTTTGGATTGATCCAGCAGCACTGAAGACTCTTTCTGATAGCACACTACCAGCAGGGCAAGCGAGCTCCTGTAAGGCATATTGTGCCAATTCAGGCCAGGTGTCCAGTTTACAGGCCCAGTAGTCAAAGGGGAAAGAACTGTGAGGGAGAACATCATAGGGGAGGAGAGGTAATTTTGAACCATAGTTGACAACTGCTGTCTCCTGTCTGTTGCAATCAATTCAGTATTACCAGTCGTGTGAGCGTTACTCGAGAAATCAGTCCACAACATGGTCATGAAACCCCTGTCTCCAACGCCACTTCGGCTGTGTGCACCACGAACACCTCTTCCATGTTGCCCAGTACGGCTCGTGGTAGAACCTGCACTGCTGCTGTGTGCTGGGAATGCCTCTAACAAACGGTTTACCAGAGTTGCTTGTTTGTTCGCCAATATTAGCTCTAGGTTCTCTTGTGGCATGATGTTCTGTAATTTGCCTTTATAGCGTGAATCGAGGATGCTGGCCAACCAGTAGTCGTCATACTTCATAATTTTGGCAATGCGGGGGTCCCTTTTTAGGATCGGCAAGACATAATCACACATGTGGGCCAATGTTCCAGGTGTCAATGATGCACTGCCAGTGGTGGCTCTGTCCCCTGTGGACCCTGCATCCACCACATTAACCCAGTGCGCAGTGATGGACACGTAACGGCCCTGGCCATGCCTACTGGCCCATGAATCTATTGTGAGGTGCACCTTTCTACTCACTGATTGTTTGAGTGCACGGACAATGTGGTCTTTCACATGCAGGTGGAGGGTAGGGATGGCTTTTCTAGCAAAGAAGTGCCGACTATGTAGGTCATAGCATGGGACAGCGTAGGCCATGAGCTCTCGGAACGCTGCGCTTCAACCCAAACACAAGGGCATCATCTCTAATGAGATCAGTTTGGCAATGTAGGCGTTCAAAGCCAGTGTACGCGGATGAGAGGATGAGTACTTTCTTGTCCTACTCTGCTAGGGTGAGCTGGACTTGAGAGCTGCATATGTGGAATAGCGGTGGACATGGCGGACTGAGAGGGGGTTGGTGATGTGGTGGTGGTGATGCCTAGATGCAGTCTTTCGTTGGAAAAACATTGGGATTCCCTGACTGCTTTGGC
>JARQOD010000005.1:46586726-46653850 GCA_033576555.1 Oophaga sylvatica
TTCCTTACCAGTCTCAAATCACTGACATACTGAAACAAGATTTGCTCAAGAATATCATTGTATTTTGCACCATCCATCTTCCCCTTGACTTGGACCATTTTCCTTTTCCCTGGTGACAAAAAAAATCTGCACAGCATGATGCTGCTACCACCATGTTTCACTGTGGGGATGGTGTTCTTGGGGTGATGAGTTGTGTTGGTTTGGTCCCAGGTATAGCGTTTAACTTGGTGGCCACAAAGTTCAATTTTGGTCTCATCTGACCACAGCATCTTCCTCCATACATTTAGGGAGCCTCCCACATGACTTTTGGCAAACTCAAAACTAGCCTTAAAGTGTTGTGTGTCAGTAACAGCTTTTTCTGCCCACTCTTCCATAAAGGCCACCTCTATGAAGTGTACAGCTTATTCTGGTTGTATGGACAGATACTCTAGTCTCTGCTTGGGAACTCTGCAGCTCCTTCAGGGTTTCCTTTGGTTTCTGTACTGCCTGATTAATGCCCTCCTTGCCCGGGCTGAGAGTTTTGGTGGGTGGCCTCTCTTGGCAGGTTTGTTGTGGCAACGTGTTTCCATTTGATGATAATGGATTTGATGGTGCTCAGGGGAATCATCAGAGAATGGGATTTTTTTTTGTAACCCAACCCTGACTTGTATATCTCAACAACTTTGTCACTGACTTGCTTGGAGGTCTCCTTGTTCTTCATGGTGTCTGGTTAGTGGTGCCTCTTGCTTTATGGTGTTGCAGCCTCTGTGGCCTTGCAGAAAAGGTAAAGTATATGTACTAACAGACATGTGACACTTAGATTGCACACTAAGCATGTGACTTATGAAGGTATTTGCTTGCACCTGACATTTTTAAAGGCTTAATCGCAAAAGGGGTGAATACATATACATATGCCAATTTTTAGTTATTTAAACCCACAAATTAAATTTTGCCTATATTTTTCTCACTTCACTTCACCAACTTTGATTATTTAGTGCTGATGCATCACACACAAATCGATTACAAAAATATTTAAACACAGGTTGTAATGTAACAAAATAGGTGAAAAGCCAATGGGGTGAATACTTTCACAAGCCCCTGTAAGTGGCAGAACTGCAGGAAAGGCAGACAAAAGAATGGTCCAACTTTTCCCAATAAAACCGATATTAATTAAAGCTGTAGAATGTGAAGTTCAAGAGATCCAAGGACTGTGCCATAGAGCAATTCATTTGGTTTCTCAAGACCATTTTATTATTCAAAACTGTATGTAACGGGAACCTGCCAGCTTTGAAATGCTGTACAATCTGTCAGCAGCATGCTGCAGAGCTGAGAAGACTGATATATACAGTTGTGCTCAAAAGTTTACATACCCAGACAGAATTTTTGCTTTCTTGGCCTTTTTTCAGAGAATATGAATGATAACACCAAAGCTTTTTCTCCACTCATGGTTAGTGGTTGGGTGAAGCCATTTATTGCAAACTACTGTGTTTTCTCTTTTTTAAATCATAATGACAACCCAAAACATCCAAATGACCCTGATCAAAAGTTCACATACCCCATTTCTTAATACCGTGTATTGCCCCCTCTAACATCAATGACAGCTTGTAGTCTTTTGTGGTAGTTGTAGATGTGGTTCTTTATTTTCTCAGATGGTAAAGCTGCCCATTCTTCTTGGCAAAAAGCCTCCAGTTCCTGTAAATTCCTGGGCTGTCTAGCATGAACTGCACGCTTGAGATCTCCCTAGAGTGGCTCAATGATATTGAGGTCAGGGGACTGAGATGGCCACTCCAGAACCTTCACTTTGTTCTGCTGTAGCCAATGACAGGTTGACTTGGCCTTGTGTTTTGGATCTTTGTCATGTTGGAATGTCCAAGTACGTCCCATGCGCAGCTTGCAGGCTGATGGTTGCAAATTTGCCTCCAGTATTTGCTGATAACGTGCTGCATTCATCTTTGCTTCAACTTTCACCATGTTTCCTGCGCCTTTGTAGCTCACACATCCCCAAAACATCAGCGATCCACCTCCGTGCTTTACAGTAGAAATGGTGTTCCTTTCATCATAGGCCTTGTTGACCTCTGTCCAAATGTAACGTTTATGGTTGTGACCAAAAAGTTCAATTTTGGTCTCATCACTCCAAATTACCTTGTTCCAGAAGTTGTGAGGCTTGTCTCTGTGCTGTTTTTCGTATTGTAGTCGAGATACTTTGTGGCATTTGCGCAGTAATGGCTTTCCTCTGGCAACTTTACCATGCAGCCAATTTTTCTTCAAGTGCCTCCTTATTGTGCATCTTGAAACAGCCACACCGCTAGTTTTCAGAGAGTCCAGTATTTCAGCTGATGTTATTTGTGGGTTTTTCTTTGCACCCTGAACAATGTTCCTGGCAGTTCTGGACAAAATTTTTGCTGGTCTACCTGAAAGTGGTTTTGTTTTTACAGAGCCCCTGATTTTCCATTTGTTAGCAACAGTTTGAACGCTGCTGACTGGCATTATCAATTCCTTAGATATCTTTCTGTATCCCTTTCCTGTTTTATACAGTTCAACTACCTTTTCCTGTAGATCCGTTGACAATTCTTTTGCTTTCCCCATGACTCACAATCCAAAACGTCAGTAACTGGATGAAAGATGCAAGAGTTTGTCTGGATCCCAGAAACTCACTCAGCTTTTATGCACACACACTGATTACAATCAATCAGGTCACAGGTGAGGATGTTACCTTTAGTAGCCATTTGAACCTATTTGTGTCAACTTCTGTGCATGTTATCAGGACAAAATCACCACGGTATGTGAACTTTTGATCAGGGTCATTTGGATGTTTTGTGTTGTCATTATGATTTAAAAAGAGAAGACACAGTAGTTTGACAATAAATGGCTTTACCCAACCACTAACCATGAGTGAAGAAAAAGTTTTGGTATTATAATTCATATTCTCTGAAAAAAAGGCCAAGAAAGCACAAATTCTACCGGGGTACGTAAACTTTTGAGCACAACTGTAGGTTGGTGAAAAAAGACTTAGTGCATCTTATATTTTATTCACTAATATTCCTGCTAATTCTGGGCTCAGGAGTCCAGAGGGTGGTCCTAATCAGGACTGACATCTCTGTATGCATACAACAAAGGCTGTCAATCACTGATTATGACCTCCCTCTTTAAAGTCTATATAAAAGGACCACTCCATATTTTATTTATTGTCCCCTCTATTAGTCATCAGTAATGTGTGTGCATTTAAATACTTAGCCATTGTTTTTTGCCATTTCCAGCGCTGCACTGGTCCTCTCCTACATAATCTGACGAGAGATCTGACTTTCCGGTCAGATGACGGACCTTTCTTAATGTAAGTCTATGAGAGCTTCCTTCTGCTCAACACTTGAGACAATGTCTGAGCCCGATGGTCACAATTGCAGTGACATAATGCAGCAGAGGACTGGCGCAGCGCTGTAAACGGGAGACGTCAATGATTGGTAAGTATTTTTGTTCACGCACTGTACACACATTAATAATGGCTAACACTGGGAAAAATTAAAAATAAAGCTGGTACGGTTCTTTATAATATAAAATGTACTACATATAATGTGCTTGGTTTTTCAGGCCAGTGGCATTATTTTTTTTAAAACACAGACTGTTCTGGGTAAAGCATTATTCTGGCTGTTTTCCCACAAGCTTTTGTTATGCTCAGGAAAAACACCACCAAAAAGTTATAATAAATACTTAATTCTGAAAAAAAATATATATATTTTTGTGAAGGACTTTTAGGCTGGGGTCACACATGCGAGAAACTCACACGATTCTCGTGCGAGTCTCTCGCATGAACACCCGGCACTGCCGCCGGCACTCGGACCGGAGCATGCGGCTGCATGTATTTTTCTGTAGCCGCACGCTCCGGTCCGAGTGCCAGCGGCTGTGCCGGTGTTCTTGTGAGAGACTCGCACGAGAATCATGCGAGTTTCTCGCATGTGTGATACCGGCCTTACAATGAGAATGTGGAAAGCTGAATGTCCATGTGCTAAATTCTACATTTTCCTGTTTATTCTCAGGCAGCCACACTCATGTCTGGCTCATACGGAAGCACCGACCCCCATAGCATATGATGACACAGAGGAAGCCCTGATGGACAGCATTGAACAAGAGTACACACAACTCCATCCCGTCCCACCTGTGGGCTGTGGAAAAATGTGAGAGTGAAAATAGCAAGAGACCAATACCATGATATTTATATGCTGCCCCCGCAGGACAGGAGGAAGTAGTGCAATAGACTGAAAATACTTCTTCCACTTCTGGCAGGCCAATGATCTGCAGTCTCAAACAGATCCAGATGTGTAAAAAATACTCCCAATTTGTCACTAATGCCAGGTTGAGTAATCAGTGACATTAGCCCAAACAGCACCGAAACCACCCAAAAACACCAGGAGAAGTTACTTGAAGTAAAATGATTAATTTTTACTTGGGAAGGTTAAATCTGTTAGAAACAGCCGCCCAAACAGAAATGAAAGATGGTGTTTTTGAGGAGTGATCCTCTCAAGGAAGAGGCCAGTATAGTGTATGATAGAACTGAAAAGCCTCTTAGGCCGGCGTCACACTTGCGAGTGTGATGCGAGTTAGTCGCACGACTTTCTCGCATCAACACCCGGCACGGCCGCCCGCTCTCAGACCCAAGTGTGCGGCTGCATAGAAATACATGCAGCCGCACATTCGGGTCCGAGAACGGGCGGCCGTGCCGGGTGTTGATGCGAGAAAGTCGTGCGACTTACTCGCATCACACTCGCAAGTGTGACGCCGGCCTTAAAGGAAATTTGGCCTCATAAAGAAGTGGTTGTTTGAAAAGTTTTACCATACAAAGGTTTGTCACGGTCAGGGGCAATGTTTTTGTTATTTTTTACTGAAGTACATATATTTTGGACTAAATATAATTTTTGCAATTGTGTTTCACTAAAAATTTAGTACCGATGGGTTCTTATAGCTTCTGTGTTGCATTGTCTGTTGCTGGCAGTAAAATGTGTTAACAAGGACTTTGTGGGAAAGCTGAATTATGATCACAAACCACATTAAAGGAAAGCTGAAGGCAAATCAGTTGAGAGGAGCTCGGAAAAAGAAATAAAATACAAACTCTATAGTCTGAATGAGCTCACTGATGGATTCTTAGCTAACTCATTCTGCAGCCAGCAATAAACAGTGCAACATAAAGGCTATAGAAAGCAAATGGTGCAAAATATTCAATGAAACCCAATTAAAACATAATTTTGCATGCACTTAAATAAAAAAGATGTCCCCAAAGGTGGACGACCCCTTTTAGTTGCCCATATACTGTTGATCAAGTATGACGCTTTCAGTCGGAAAAGCTGATAATCTAATGTAAATGTGGAATGAAAAATATAAGGAAAAAATGTAAGCAATGCAGCCAAAAGTGTGTCTGTGGGGGAGTTAAAAAGTAACTAAATGGTCATTTTTTTAATATCCCTTCAACCCCCAATCAATTTTCCATTTTTTTTGTTTTTGTCTTTGTCTCCGCTTACTCCAAGAACCATAACTTTTTTATCTTTCCGTCCCCATAGCCGTATATGGGCTTTTTTTTCTTCCGAGACAAGTTGTATGTCGTTCATTTTATTAAGTGATCCACTGGAGACTGGACAAACAATTCCAAGTGCGTTGAAATTGCAAAAAAAAAAGTGCAATTTCACGATTGTTTGGAAGTTTTTGTACTTACCATGTTGATTCTCCAGGTCAGTACAATTATGCAAATAAAAAATATGTACAGTTTGTATATACTTTTTTTTATTTTTTTGTGTTAAATTGCTGAAAAATATCAGAAATATTGATAAATTTTTTTGCTTGTGTCGCCATTTTCCAAGACCCGTAACATTTTCAGTTTGCAGGATCTGGGGCAGGATGAGGGCTTATTTTTTGCGCCCTGAGCTTACATTTTTTTATTGATACCATTTTGGGGTAAACACGATGTTTTGATCGCCTCTTATTGCATTTTATGTTGCAGCTGCCAAAAACGTAATTCTAGCACTTTGATTTTTTGTCTCCTTACGCCGTTTACCGATCAGATTAATTTCCTTTATATTTTAATAGATTGGACTTTTACGAATGTGGCGATGTGTATTTTTTATTGTTTTATTTTTAATGGGGCAAAAGTGGGGTGATTTAAATTTGTGGGGTTTTTTATATTTTTTTCAAGCTCGAGAAGCCCTTCTCCATAGGATGGGTGCTGACGATTAATAAATGACCTCATTGTGTGAGCGCCTTCCATATGTATTAAACTTGTTGAACACGTCACGCTCTGGTCAATCATTTATGTAACTTGCTATTCAGGCTATTGTACGACGCATTTCTTTTCAGGACTGTTGTGGTTTTATCAAGATTCATCATTGTGGACCAAGAAATGATTAGACGAATGAAGGAGACCCATGAACAACCGGGTCTAATAAAACAGTTTTCCACCAAACACATAAACATTGATGTATTAAAAAATATCAGACGTTCATCTGTCTATAAACATTGGATAAAAGTCGTAGAAATCCTCTAATATTAGCAATCTAATGTGAACGAAAGTCTGCTGTAAGATATCAAGAGAAGGAAGGATCAGGCATGGTGGATTTCCACATATAGTGGAAAAATAAGTATTTGATACACTACCTATTTTGCAAGTTTCCCACCTACAAAGAATGGGGAGCCTGTACTTTTTATCGTAGGTACACTTCAACCGTGATAGAATCTAAAAAAATCCAGAAAATCACAATGTATTATTTTTACATCATTAAATTGCATTTTTTGCATGTAATAAGTATTTGATCACCTACCAACTAGAAAGGTGGAGGGAACTGAAACGTAATGTTGCCCAGCGACAGCCCCGAAACCAGAAAGATCTGGAGAAAATCTGTATGGAGGAGGGGGCCAAAATCCCTGCGGCAGTGTGTGCAAACTTGGGTATGAACTACAGGAAACGTCTGACTTCTGTAATTACAAACAAAGGTTTTTGTGCCAAATATTAACTTCTGTTTTTCTATTGTATCAAAAACTTATTTCATGCAATAAAATACAAATTAATTATGTAAAGATCATACAATGTGATTTCCTGGAATTTTTTTTAAAGATTCTGTCTCTCACAGGTGACGTGTGCCTACGATGAAAATTACAGACCTATCCATTCTTTGTGGATGGGAAAACTTGCAAAATCGTCAGTGTATCAAATACTTATTTCAGCAGCAGATGGAAGGAAGGGAGACACAGTCATTACTAGTGGGTAGGCGGAGCCCACACAGGATAGAACACCTCAGATTAAAAAAGTGTTGACCGGCCCCTCCAGCTCGGGCTCCTCCTACTCCAGTTCTCCAGTCTAAAATTTGAGGTCGCAGAGGATAGTCGCTGCAGGAGCAGCTCCTCAGAAAATTTTTTATTTTTATCGGACAGAGACTTGGACCCCTGTGGTTTTGAGGTCTCAGGGGTCTCAGCGCTGCTGGACCCCCACCCCTCCCTTGGCGGATCTGTATTACCCTTTAAGGTGGTCCCTGCAGAACCCTGCCGGCCCTGGGGGATGAGGGTTGCTTCCCTGGCGGGGACGCAAACCGCGCTTCTGGGGTCACTGCGTTCCCCGCCCTGGGGGGAAGCTATGGGCATAGCACCACAAATCCCTGGGGGTCCCTGTGGCGCTCAGCTGGGTGAGTACTCTGCATTTTTAATGTGTGTTGAGTGCTTCAGCGGCTGCTGCGGCAGCCGCTGCTACATGTATCATGTTGGTGACTGGTATTTTTTGTCCGCAAGTGGATGCCTGCAGGACATGGGAAGCGGGGCAGGAGCGGAGAGCGGAGGAGTTTGCGCGCGTTTTTTTGAAGCCGGCAGGGGGCGTGGCTTCGCGCTTTCCCGGTCTTCTCGGGCAGGAAGCGCTCTGAGCGCACGATATTTCCTGCCTCTCCTCTTCCGGCTTCTCTCCTCACAGCGCGGCGGCCATTACTGATGCTTCCTCGGGCTCCTCACTCTCCTCCCGACAGACCGAAGGAACACAGTACCGCGGCCAGCTGGGTGAGTCGCTTCTGTCTGTCAGGGCAGAAGCTTAACTCCCTCACCCCCACAGCGCAGGGCACATTTCTGAGGCACAATTAGGTGGCAGATTGCGCGGTCCTGCAGCTGTGGCCTCATATAGAGGCCTTTTTTTTGTCTGGGGCTCGCACACCCTTTCATTTAAAAGAGGTTGTGGGGAGTCTGCGACATTAACCCCTAACAGGCGGTTAACCCTTAATTGAGGGACAGCTGGGGTTGCTCTCCCTTTAAGAGCTTTAACCCTTCAGCGTTCTTTTTTCGTCCACTTAAGAAACCACACTGTTCTAGTTACTGACAGGTTTAACCTGCTATATACTGTGTGAGGGCATGTCAGATCAGGGTCCAGGAGGTGCGGACCGTCTCCCAGATCCGCTACAGGATCAGTCTCGCGTTTCTGACACGCAGACTTCGACGGCGTCAAGCGCAGCGGTCGGAGGTTTCAGCGATGTCAAAATGGAGGCCCTCACTCGTTCTATTGATGGCCTGTCTGACCTTCTAGATTATTGGGTGTCAGCTAGATCCTCTCATGGCAGGAAGCGTCACAGGCTGGTGCCATCCTTCCTGCGTAGCGACTCGGAGATCTCTGGTATGGAGGGTTCCCCTTCAAGCTCGGATGGGGAGATGTCCGAGTCAGATAAGGAGGATCGGCAGGGACACTCTGCCTCTCTTTTGGGCCGTACAGAGGCTTTTATTGGAGCCATGAGGGAGGTGTTACAGTTACCGGAGGAGGTAACTAGACGTCCTGGTAAGTCGGCCCGGATGTTTCAGGAGTCGCATAGGTCGCGATCAGCATTACCATCTCTGGATGAGCTTAATGGGGCAGTGGAGAAGGAACGCCTGTGTCCAGACAAACGTTTTCAGGGGACACGGTTTTTTGAGACGCTGTATCAGTGTTCGACGGAGTTGATTGATAATTGGATTCCTTCTCCTGAAGTGGATGTTCCTTTATCCCAGCTTAGCAAATCCTCATTACTTCCTGTTAAAGGGAAGGCGAGTCTGCAGGATCCGCTGGACAGAAAAACGGAGATGGCGGCGAAATCCATCTACGAGGCCGCGGGTCATGGATTCAGAGCAGTACTAGGGTCCATGTGTGCTTGTAAAACTTCCCTGAGCTGGTTGGACCGTCTACGGATGGCGTGGCATGATGGATCTCCACTATCAGAGGTAGATGGGCTTTTCAAGTTGTTGGAGGATGCAGCCCGATATGGCAGTGATGCAGGTTTGGATACTGCGTCACTGCTGTCCAGGGCGCAATCCTCGGCGGTCACAGTCAGGAGAGCACTGTGACTTAGACAGTGGACCGGGGACACGGTTTCCAAGCAAGGTTTGCTATCTTTAGCTTACAAGGGTGGTCAGCTATTTGGATCTGACCTCACGGAGCTGATTGTCAAGGCAAAGGCAAAAGAAGCGGCTTTACCGCAGCGAAGAGCTGTGACTTCTGCGTCTGGCAGGCCTAGCGCCGGTAATAGTCGGCGGTCCTTTCGGTCAAGGGGACGGTTCGGTCAGCCCTCTTGGGGATCGGGTCGTCCATCTTTTTCGGGAAAAAAGACCTCTCAGAAATCCCGCACTCCCTGGAAACAGAGTTTCCGTCAAGACAAGCGGGAAGCTGACAAAAAGCCCGCTAAGGCGGACTGACGCCAGGGTCTCACTCGAGGGCTCTCGAGTGGGAGGTCGCCTGCTCCAATTCGAATCGACTTGGGCTTCCCGTGTTTCGGACGCCTGGGTGACGCGGGTTGTGTCGGCAGGCTACTTCATAGAGTTTCTTTCTCGACCCCCGGACAGTTTTTGTCAATCTCGCGTTCCGTCAGAGCCCGAGCTATTTGCCGCTCTACTGCGGGAGGTCGATTCCCTTCTGCAGAAGGGCGTGGTGGTACCGGTTCCGCCGGAGGACCGGGGAAGAGGATTTTATTCCAACCTCTTTGTGGTCCCCAAAAAGGAGGACAAATTTCGCCCCATTCTGGATCTCAAAAGATTAAATCGGCATGTCCGCACCCAGAAATTCCGCATGGAGTCGCTTCGCTCGGTGGTGGCGGCCCTGTCGCAGAACGACTTTTTGGTGTCAATCGACATTCGCGACGCTTATTTGCATGTTCCCGTCGGAAGGGCCCACCAACGTTTCCTTCATTTTGCCATAGGTCAGGACCATTACCAGTTTGTGGCCCTGCCATTCGGGTTGGCCTCAGCGCCCAGAGTTTTTACAAAAATTCTGGCACCTCTCATGGCGATCCTTCGAAGACAGGGGGTTACGATTCTTCCCTATCTGGACGACCTTTTGATTGTGGCGTCCTCGAAGGAGGAGGCGGTGACGGCTCGCAATCTATCCCTTCAGCTCCTGGAGGACTTCGGGTGGCTGGTCAATTGGGAGAAGTCGTCTCTGGAGCCGTCGCAGTCGATCCTGTTTTTGGGGATGCATTTCGACACGGTACGAGCAGTGGTGTCCCTGCCTCCAGACAAGCAAGCAGGTCTTCTTCGACATGTACAGGTTATGAAGTCTTCGACAGCAATGTCCCTTCGAAGGTGTATGCGCCTTCTGGGTTTGATGGTGGCGTCGATGGAGGCACTTCCGTTTGCCCAATTTCATTCCAGGGCTCTCCAAATGCTCATTTTGAACCGTTGGGATCGATCGCAGGCTTCACTGGATTGCAGTGTCATCATCTCCCACAGGGTGCGAGAGTCTCTAGGATGGTGGTTACGTCCGGAAGCGTTATCCCTGGGGAAGTCCTTCCTCCCTCCGAGGTGGTCGGTCATAACCACCGATGCCAGCCTGATGGGCTGGGGGGGTGTCTGGAACGATCTCTGGATTCAGGGAGTATGGTCGTCGGAAGAGTCTATCCTGCCGATCAACATCCTGGAATTGAGGGCAATTTTCCTTTGCCTCCAACACTGGATGGTCCCTTTAAGCGGTCTACCAGTCCGAGTGCAGACGGACAACGCGACGGCGGTCGCGTATATCAACCATCAAGGTGGGACGAGGAGCTTCAGGCTCATGATGGAGGTGTCTCGGATCCTGGTATGGGCGGAGGCCAGGGTGCCAGCCATCTCTGCGATTCACATTCCTGGAGTTCAGAATGTCACGGCGGACTTCCTCAGTCGCGAAAAGATGGATCCCGGAGAATGGAGTCTTCATCCGGAAATTTTTGCACTGCTGTGCTCCCGTTGGGGAACTCCCCAAGTGGATTTGATGGCATCCAGGTTCAATGCCAAGTTACCGACGTTCATGTCCAGGTACAAGGACCCGAAGGCTGTGGCGGTGGATGCTCTGGTGGCTCCGTGGGACCAATTCGAGCTAATCTATGTGTTCCCGCCGATATCATTGCTTCCTCTGGTGTTGCGTCGGATCAGAATGGAGAGAGTCCCGGCTATGTTGATAGCCCCAGATTGGCCAAGGAGGACGTGGTTCTCGACACTGGTGTCGCTTCTGGCAGCGCCTCCTCTTCCACTCCCTCTTCGCCCGGACCTGTTAATTCAAGGGCCCGTTCGCCATCCGGACCTGAAGTCTCTGCGTTTGACGGCGTGGCTCTTGAGACCGAAATCTTGACCCGTCAAGGTTTTTCAGCCAAAGTTATTGCCACTCTGCGAGCTGCCAGAGGTCCGGCTACTACTAGCATTTATCACAAGACTTGGGAAGCCTTCTTTTCGTGGTGTTCGGGTTCTTCAAGGAACCCGAGGATTTTTTCCATTCCCAATTTGTTGGCCTTTTTGCAGTACAGGCTGGACAAGGGCTTGGCAGTTAGCACTCTGAAGGGGCAGGTTTCTGCTCTGTCCTTGCTGTTTTGGAAGGCTATCGCTTCGCGTAGGGACGTACGTTCCTTTTTTTGCGGAGTAAACCGTCAGTTTCCGCCGCGGAAGGCGTTCGTGTCTCCTTGGCGGCTCAATCTTGTCTTGGAGGCTCTTCAGCATGGGCCTTTTGAGCCTATGGACTCTGTTAGCCTTTCTTTGCTCTCTTGGAAGGTTGCCTTCCTAGTGGCGGTCACTTCCTTGAGAAGGGTTTTTGAGTTGGCGGCTCTTTCTTGCTCGCCACCTTTTCTGGAGTTTCACCCGGATCGCGTAGTGCTTCGCACTCGGGGTGACTTTCTACCTAAGGTGGTGTCACAATTTCATGTTAACCAGGATATTGTGTTGCGCTCGCTCTGTCCGGAGCCGAGGAATGTGAAGGAACGGGCTTTGCACACTTTGGATTTAGTGCGGGCTTTGAAGTTCTATTTGTCTATTGCTCAAAGTTTTCGGAAGTCGGATTCTCTGTTTGTGATTCCAGCAGGTCGTCGACGTGGTCAACGAGCTTCCAAGGACTCTATAGCTCGTTGGATTCGGTCGGCCATTTTAGAGGCTTACCGACTCAAGGGCGAACCTTGCCCGATTAAGATTCGAGCTCACTCCACGAGGGCTGTGGGTTCATCGTGGGCCTTTCATCAAGGGGCCTCGGCAGCTCAGCTCTGCCGGGCGGTGACCTGGCGCTCCGTCCACACGTTTACGAAATTTTATAAGGTGGACGTCAGTGCTTCCGCTGATGCGGCCTTAGGACGTAGGGTCCTGCAGGCGGCTGTAGTTTAAAGTTCTTGTTAACTTGTGTTTAGCGCTGGTTGCGCATTTATCTAAGTTGTTGGGATTCTGCCTCTTGGTTTTTTGCCCACCCTTAATTTCTGGACTGCTTTGGGACGTCCCACTAGTAATGACTGTGTCTCCCTTCCTTCCATCTGCTGCTGAAAGACGGATTTTGGTAAGACCTTACCTGTAAAATCCTTTTCAGCGAAGGAAGGGAGACACAGATCCCTCCCATGGCAGAAGTGTGTTGTTGTGTTTTCAGATGTGGCGTGACCCTTCTCTGATAGCGATTATCTGGGCTGAGGTCGGCGCGCTAAGGCTCTGTTCCAGCATTGCCAGCTCATCTCAGTGGTCAGGTTCAGTGAGTAGCACCTGGCACTGTGTGTTTTTTTCTGTTATAGGCATAACCTGTCTTTTTGTTTTTTCTCTGAAGTTCTTCAGAAGGGGTTATGTTGCTCCGCTGGTGGTATTTGCTCTTCCTTAGCTTGTGTATGGACTGGAGAACTGGAGTAGGAGGAGCCCAAGCTGGAGGGGCCGGTCAACACTTTTTTAATCTGAGGTGTTCTATCCTGTGTGGGCTCCGCCTACCCACTAGTAATGACTGTGTCTCCCTTCCTTCCTTCGCTGAAAAGGATTTTACAGGTAAGGTCTTACCAAAATCCGTCTTTTCCCCACTGTACCCAATCTCTTGTAAATGCAATGAGTCAATGTACAATTTGATTTTATTTTCCTAACATTTGGTTTAGATTTATCAAGATTGGTGCAGTGAAAACATGGAGCTCTAAGGCCACGTTCACACGCTCAGTATTTTACATCAGTATCTGTAAGTCAAAACCAGGAGTGGAACAATCAGAGGAAAAGTATAATAGAAACACGTCACCACTTCTGTATTTGTAAGCCAAAGCCAAGAGTGGGTGAAAAATACAGAAGTAAAATATTGATCAAATACTGAACGTGTGAACGTGGCCTAACAACTGATCACATTAGTCCATCCTTTTACCAAAACGCCTCTGAAAAAAAGGTGGAATCTGATTCGATGCTATGAGCAACTGCTGAACTTTTCCCTTAGGGCTCATACTCACTGGCTGGAAAAAAAAATCGGTCAGTTTTCTGCAGGGAAAAAACGGTACAATTGTTGTAAAAAGGCATGCGATTTGCATGCGATTTTAAATCGCACCATGCGTTTTCCATCAGTTTTCCATCTGTATGCAATGCGATTTTAACATGAAGTTTTACATAGAGCAGTTATCTCTATGTAAAAAGTCATGTAAAAATCACATTGTAAAAAAAGATGTACACAAAAAGCAAATAATTATATATATATATATATAATATATATGTCATACACTTCTACATAGTATAATAGCCGCTAATTCATCCCCGGCTATACTGTAAAATCACACTGACAGCTTTAATAAAGAATAGAAACAATACCTATACACACATAGAATACATATATATATAGATATATATATGTCATTGTGACATATATATATATCTATATATATATATATATATATACATATATTTATAGTTCATACACTTCTACATACTGTAAAAGCCGCTAATTCAATTGCCGGCTTTTGTGAAATCACAGAAGCCGACATGAAATGATACATTGTTTACACGCAGTTAACCATGTCATTTCATGTATTTTGATATGTGGTTTTAACTTACAATTGCATAAGTGTATGTGTGCAAAATTTCAGACATGTAGGGGTTAATTAAAGGTGTAAATTTGTTGAAAAAAAATGCGTGGGCTCCCGCTGTATTTTCTCCACCAGACAGACAAAGCAAGCGAGTGGGGGCAGATAATAATAGCCTAGGGAGGGTACATTTTTTTTGTGCCCCCCCTGGCTACTAACATCTGCCCCCAGACACCCCAGAAAGGGCAAATCTCTAATTAGATTAGCCCTTTCTGGCACTTTGCCCGTCTATTCCCATTGCCCTGTAGCGGTGGCGAATGGGTTAATAAGGGGTTAAAGCCACCTTGCAATTGAAAGGTCACTTTAAGCCAGGTTAATAATTGAGAGCTGTCAATTAGACAACTATCAATTATTAATCCTATTAAAGTAAATAAAAAAAACACACACACTTTAAGAATAAATAATTTTAATGAAATAAAAACACATTTTTTTGACCATCTTTTATTTAATTCTTAATCCCTCGAAGCCCTTGATCTCCTATAATAAAGAAAAAATAATAAAACAACATTATTCTTACCTATTCCGCCGATCTGTCATGTCCCACGCTGTAATCCTTCACAAAGGGTTAACTAGCTTTGAGCCAAGCAGGCAAGTAATACTGGTGCTCAGCTGAAAGCTCCTGAATGAATGAGCTTATCTCCTGCCGACAGGAGAGGATGTGATTAATGAATGAAGCTTAATTGATTGCGTCCCACTTTCACTTGAGGTCAGGTCAGGGTGACCTGACCTCAAGTGAAAGTGGGAATAAATCAATTAAGCTCCACTCAATCACTTCCTCTGCTTTCGCAGGGTGAGGAACTGATTCATTCAGGGGTAACAGCTCAGCAGGCAGCATTAGCTCCCTGCGAGCTGTAACCTGTTAACCCTTTCTGATGGATTACAGCATGGGACCTGACTGTGCATCGGATTGGTAAGAATAATTTTGCTTTTTTATTTTATTTTTATTACAGGAAATGGTTTTAGCAGGAAAATAAAATATGGTCAAAAACTGTTTGATTATTTCATTAAACTTCTTTTTTATTAAAGTGTGTGTGTTTGATTTTTCTTTCATGCAATAGGATTAATAATTGATAGTTGTCTAATTGACAGCTCTCAATTATTAACCTGGCTTAAAGTCACCTTTCAATTGCAAGGTGGTTTTAACCCCTTATTAACCCATTCGCCACCGCTACAGGGCAATGGGAATAGACAGGCAAAGTGCCAGAAAGGGCTAATCTAATTAGAGATTTGCCCTTTCTGGGGTGCCTGGGGGCAGATGTTAGTAGCCAGGGGGGGAACAAAAAAAATGTACCCTCCCTAGGCTATTATTATCTGCCCCCACTCGCTTGCTTTGTCTGTCTGGTGGAGAAAATACAGCGGGAGCCCACGCATTTTTTTTCAACGAATTTACACCTTTAATTAACCCCTACATGTCTGAAATTTTGCACACATACACTTATGTAATTGTAAGTTAAAACCATATATCAAAATACATGAAATGACATGGTTAAGAGTGTGTAAACAATGTATCATTTCATGTCGGCTTCTGTGATTTCACAAAAGCCGGCAATTGAATTAGCAGCTATTACAGTATGTAGAAGTGTATGAACTATAAATATATATATATATGTATGTGTCACAATGACATGTATATATATATATATGTGTATTATATGTGTATATATGTAGTGTTTTGTGAGCTGTCAGTGTGATTTTACAGTAGCCGGGGATGAATTGCCGGCTTTTCAAAGGAGACTGGTGCGTATAAATCGGACAGCACTCGCATGGTGCGAGTGCTGTGCGATGATTTCTCGCACCCATTGACTTGCATTGGCGATTATCATGCCAAAATCGCATCAAATCGCAGCATGCTGCGATTTTTTTTCTCACACCAATTTCTGATGAGAAAAAAATCGCAAATGAGAACTCACCTATTGAATAACATTGGTCAGATTTGAATCCGATTTTTTTTCGGCTGAATATCATCCGTTTTCGGCGCCAGTGAGTATGAGCCCTTACACTAATTTTAATAAATGTCCTCCATTTGAGCCGCAGAAGGCACTCTCTTTCTCGCTCTCTATTTAATGCCTCATTCAATTTAGCCGGTCATTGTGATTTTACAAAATTGCCAAGAAAAATATTACCACATTGACAAAGATGCACTTATTGTTGCCTGGTGTCTTCACTATATATAGCATAAACACCATCTAGTCCTGCAAGGAATGCGGCCCATCAATTTCACATTTTTTTGTATTTGTAGCCCATTTACCCCACCAAGTTTGAGACCCCTGGTTTATAGGCTTTCTCGGCATGAAGTCACATACCTTTGCATAAGAGTATCGCACATAAAATGGTAAAAGAGCCTTTAAAGGGGTTGTCCAGGTTTAGGATGGAGAATCTCACGCCGTCATGATTCACCAGTTGAGAGAGGGTGGTCACGTGACTGCAACTATGTGATTTGCAAAAATTCCGGCCACATTCCAACTAGACGTGCACGGCCTAGAGTGAATGCAGACTTTCATACCAAACCTAGACAACCCTTTTAAGGCTATTTGCAATGATGATTCCTTTTTGTTCGAGATGCATTAATGCAATTAACCTCTTCCCACCGCAGCCAATTTTTGCTTTTGCGATTTTTCATTTTAATTCTCCCCTACTTCCAATACACATAAGCTTATTGTATTCTTCTATTGAAATAGCTGTACAAAGTCTTGTCTTTTGCAGGACAGGTTGTAGCTTTCAATGCCTTCCTTTTACCATATAGTGTACTGAACATGGGAGAAAAAAAATTCTAAGTGTGATGAAATTGTGAAAAAAAACTATAATACTGCCATCATTTTTGCAGAGTTTCATTTATACAGCTTCCAAACTCAAACAGTAAGGCCGGCGTCTTCAGGTTTGCCCATCACTACTTTCTAGTGGTCAGAGCAGGGTGAGAAGTCAAAGAAAGCAGCACACTCCCTAGTGGTCAGAGCAGAGAGAGGAGACAAAGGAAATGGCACACTCCCTAGTGGTCATAGAAGAGGGAGGAGACAAAGGAAACGGCACACTCCCTAGTGGTCAGAGCAGAGAGAGGAGACAAAGGAAATGGCACACTCCCTAGTGGTCATAGAAGAGGGAGGAGACAAAGGAAACGGCACACTCCCTAGTGGTCATAGAAGAGGGAGGAGACAAAGGAAACGGCACACTCCCTAGTGGTCAGAGCAGAGAGAGGAGACAAAGGAAATGGCACACTCCCTAGTGGTCATAGAAGAGGGAGGAGACAAAGGAAACGGCACACTCCCTAGTGGTCAGAGCAGAGAGAGGAGACAAAGGAAACAGCTCACTCCCTAGTGGTCATAGAAGAGGGAGGAGACAAAGTAAACAACATACTCCCCAGTGGTCAGAGCAGAGGGAGGAGACAAAGCAAACAGCCCACTCCCTAGTGGTCAGAGCAGAGGGAGGAGACAAAGGAAACAGCACACTCCCTAGTGGTCATAGAAGAGGGAGGTGACAAAGGAAACAGCTCACTCCTTAGTGTTCATAGAAGAGGGAGCTGACAAAGGAAACAGCACACTCCCCAGTGGTCAGAGCAGAGGGAGGAGAAAAGGAAACAGCCCACTCCCCAGTGGTCATAGAACAGGGAGGAGACAAAGAAAACAGCCCACTCCCTAGTGGTCAGAGCAGAGGGAGGAGACAAGGGAAACAGCACACTCCCTAGTGGTCAGAGCAGAGGGAGGAGACAAAGGAAACAGCACACTCCCTAGTCCAAAGACATACTGATAGGGAATGTAGATTGTGAGCCCCATCGGGGACAGCAATGATATTGTATGCAAAACTGTAAAGCGCTGCAGAATATGTTAATGCTATATAAAAATAAAGATTATTATTATTATAGTCACCAGAGCAGAGGGAGGAGACAAAGGAAACAGTACACTCCCTACTGGTCAGAACAGAGGGAGGAGACAAAGGAAACAGCTCACTCCCTAGTGGTCATAGAAAAGGGAGAGAACAAAGGAAACAGTACACTCCTTAGTGGTCAGAGCAGAAGGAGGCAACAAAAGAAACAGCACACTCCCTAGTAGTCAAGAAGAGGGAGGAGACAAAGGAAACCGCACACTCCCTAGTAGTCGAGAAGAGGGAGGAGACAAAGGAAACAGCACACTCCCTAGTGGTCAGAGCAGAGGGAGGAGGCAAAGGAAACCGCACACTCCCAAGTGGTCAGAGCAGAGGGAGGAGGCAAAGGAAACAGCAGAGGTATGATGCAAAGTAAACCGCACATTCCATAGTGGTCAGAAGAATAGCAGAATAGTATAGCACTTCAAGGTTCCTGTGCTGTAAATGACTACCATTAAGTGACACATGATGAACAGAATGATACATGGGCTACACCCAGTCAGGTGTTCAATATATAAACAGGAGATTACTTTTCCCTACGTAAAATTCATTGGAAAGTTTTCTAATTTTCCTTTGGTTTTATGGAGTGTTAATAGTCAGATCATAGTATTGTGTTGCACAAAAGTTGCTTTTCTGTAGCTGGAACCAATATGCAACTTCAGATGTTACTCAGTGTGAATGCCACCTGTGTATAAATATAGTCTGACAATGTATCTTTCATTCCTGTCAATATAAAAAGGGACACAAAATGTAATTTACATTTGTGACGTGACTCCTTTGCCTGAATTCCCACAACATAAAGGCTTTCAGTCAAACAGGAGGAGGCGACGGCACTGGGTGGGGAAGAGAGCTGGAGTGACGAGGCTTCAGATCTACCATAGCTCTTCAGCATCATTTGCATATCATTTTAAAACGTTGATATCTCAGTAATGGAGAAGCGGACTGGTTATGTAAAAGTGTTGCTGGACTAGTCTTTGAAAGAGCTACATACACACATATAACCAATTTATAGGCCTAGATAAATGGCACTTCCAATCAACAAAATCCTACAAATAATGGAAGCATATGCCAAACAATTAGAAAAACAACTGAATATATTTTATTAAACATTAAAGATACAATACATTTTAAACAATTGATGGGAATACAAATAAAAAGCTGCAAGCACAGGGTATTGCATATATAATCCAAGATTAGTATAATGTTTAAACTCAATGTAGAGAATTGAATGGATCAAAAAAAAGAGTAAGAGTTAATACTAAGGGTAATCCAGAAGGGAATAGTTCAGCAAGTTGCCATCATCAAAATAATTAAAGGGAACTTGTCACCCCCCTCCGGCCGTTTTGAAGTAAAAGAGCCACCTTCAGCAGCACTAAGGCAGCAGTGTGTGAAAGTGGCTTTTTTTTTTTTGTGCCCCTGCAACGCAGAAATATTCACTTTCAAAAATCAGTCCCCATACCTTATATGCATCCCTGAGGTGTGGCTTCTGCCCGGGACTCCTCTTCCCCCCCCAGCCGTCCATCAAGGCGCTTCAGCGTCGCCGCGCCTCCAACAGCATTTTTTCACTTTCATTTTTGTTGTGTGGGGCGCCTGCGCTGTAGTAACAGTCCTCGGGCATGCGCAGTGCGCGCTGCCCGGGAACTGTCAGAACACTATTGCGCCTGCGTCTCTGTGGTTCCCCAGCTCTCTCCCTGCAGTGTGTTATGTATTCACACCTTCCGACGGCCCTCGCAGCTTTCCCGCCTCTCAGCGACGCTCCCGGCCAATCCCGTTCCCAGGGATGCTTAGCGACAATGACCCCAGATGACGTAGCATCACGCGAGACCGCTACGTCATCTTGGGTCATTGTCGCTAAGCACGCCTGGGAACAGAATTGGCCGGGAGCGTCGCTGAGGAGCGGGAAAGCTGCGAGGGCCGCCGGAAGGTGTGAATATCATTATTTTTTATTTTAATTATTGTTTTACCAGGGATGTGGTACCCAGGGCCTGGAGGAGAGTCTACTCTCCTCCAGACCCTGGGTACCATCCGCACATGAACCGCTTACTTTGCGCATGGTGGGCATAGCCACATGCGGAAAGTAAGCGGTTCAATACATTCCTATGTGTGCGGAATCGCCGCGATTCCGGAAAAAGAATGAACATGCTGCTTTCTCCTTCGCCTCATTGGGGGACACACAGACCGTGGGTGTTATGCTGCTGCCACTAGGAGGACACTAAGCAATACAAGCACAAAAGATTAACTCCTCCTCCTGCAGTATACACCCTCTGTTGGCTCAATCCTGAACCAGTTCTTGCTTAGTGTCTGTAGGAGGCACTAGGGTCTGCTCTCAGACCCCACTTTTTTCTGATTTTTTTCTGATTTTTAAACTTTTTATTATTTTTACTTTCTTCACGCACGGATGGGCGACGGGACTTGTACGAAAAGTCACGATCTCCCAAAAACCAACAACAGGCGGCATCGTGCGAGTGTCGCCTCCACGTACCCCTCCTGCCACGCTACCATGGGGCGACAGATCCTTATAACAGGCCGCTCTCCCCATGAGATACCCTTACTTGAGGATGATGATGATTCGCGTGGCACCTTGGATGGTTACCCCCTCCACCTCTCCTGGAAGCGGTGGCGGTCTGGAGGCATGTAAAAGCCCTCTCCACCCCCCTATTGAAAGGGGTTGGTGGATAGAGGATGTACAGCCATAGTCGCTGTAGTGCTGTGGAGTTCTCCCTCCTCCATCTTCGGGCTCTCCCCGCAGTGAGTATACGAGGGGCAAATACCGGTCACCGACCGCTTTTATGCGCACTGCGCCCGCATGGTGTTGCGCCGCCGCAGCACACAATCGCGCCGCTGGCGTTCCGATTGCACCGCGGCCACGGCCTCAAATTTAGTCCCCGGCATCGGCCCAGGGTAGGCCGCAACTTTAAAATTTACTCCCCGGCTTCGGGCCGGAATAGGCCTCGAGTGGAGAGGGTGGTCCGTGTGGCTCCGCCCACACCGCACGCTATTGGCTGTCACCAGTTAACAGGGGATTTCCCCTGTTTCCTCCCCCTCTCCTCCCACTGCTTCTGGCGCCTCTCGTCTCACACGAGAGGCGCTTCTAAGATCTCGGGCGCCATATTCTCCTGGGACAGCGCTGCATCGCCATCCTCTCACTTCCCTGGTGCATCTGCAGAAGGTTCTCTGGGAGGAAATATGTCACAATCAAAGGGAATTAAAAAGGCTGACAAGAGCTACTCCTTAGTATATGCCACTTGCACTTCATGCAACGCTCCCCTGCCATCAATGCATAGTTCCCAATTCTGTGCATCATGTGCCCAGGAGCCCATGGCTTCCTCTGCTCAGGAGCCCCCTATTACCGAGCAGGAGTCACTACCTATTCCTGATCCCATTGAGGCAGGTTCTTCAGGGTGGCCCGAATATCTGGCACACTCCATAAACTCTCTGACTAGAGCCTTGGATACCTTTCGTGGATCTGCTCTTAGCCAGAGTGCCCCTTTTCCAGAAAAGGGTCTGTTAGCCTTCAGAGATGTCTCATCTGACAGGGGCCGTCTCACGGCGCCCGCTAAGCGGTCGTCCAAAAAACGCCGCCATAATACATCTCCCAATCCATCTAGTGGTTCAGCATCTGCGAGTTCAGGTTCTCGTTCACCTTCTCCCAGAAACATCAGTGTCCATGATTCGGAATATGAGTCGGACATTGGTGATGATCCCAACTCGCCGGAATTTCAGGAGTCGTTAGATTCTTTAATTGAGGCAATTAATACAATCCTCAAACTAGAAGAAGAACCTGGGTCTCAGCCGAATCATCCTATCTCCTTCAAAAGAGCAAAACGTGTTCACAAGATGTTTAGTAACCACCCTGAATTTACTGATATTGTTCAGGGACACAGGGAGCGTCCGGACAGACGTTTTTCAGGACTGAAGTCTCTGAAAGCTCGATACCCTTTTTCAGCAACCGTGGCGAAAGAGTGGACGGAATCTCCTGTTGTAGATCCTCCAGTATCTCGTCTATCTTCAAAAACCCTACTCTCTGTTTCTGATAGTTCATCCATTAGGAACCCTTCAGATAAACAGATTGACAACCTCGCCAAATCAATTTTTGAGGCGGCTGGAGCATCTCTATCTCCCTCCTTTGCAGCCACCTGGGTGGCAAGAGCTATGGTGGCTTGGGTTGAGGGCCTAGTCAAAATGACTAGTGATATCCCTCTGTCCCCGAGGCACGTAATCTGGCCTATCAGATTACTCTGGCAGGTGACTACATGGTTCATGCGTCTCTGGATGCAGCTAATTGCGCTGCTATCACGGCCGCCAATGCTATCGCCATTCGGAGGTCCCTTTGGCTCCGTGAGTGGCGTGCAGACGCTGCTTCAAAGAAGACTTTAACCTCATTGCCTTATCATTCAGGGCGTCTTTTTGGAGATCGCCTTGATCAGATTATTTCTGACGCTACTGGTGGCAAAAGCAAATTTCTTCCACAGCGCAGAATCAATAGACCCTTTCGGCCTCAATACCAAGGTCGTTTCCGGCCATTTCGTAGCTCCTTTAATTGGTCCCCTGCTTCGTCCCCTGCTCGAGCATCCCGGTCATCTCGTAGAGATAGGGACTCGCAACCATCGTCCAGATCCTCTCAGCCCTGGAGAAACAGATCTTCTCAGGCAGGAAATAGGAGCTCCTCCTCTCGCAAGTTGTCATCACAATGACTCCTTGCTGGGGATGGGAGACCCAAACAAGGTAGGCGGCCGCCTACTCTTGTTTCACAAAGTCTGGGGTCAGTAGTTCGAGACCAGTGGGTTCTCGATCTAGTACACTCAGGTTACAAAATCGAATTCTTGTCCCTTCCTCCAAGACGTTTCTTTCAGTCTCGCTTCCCCAAGTCCAAGGATCTTGCAATTCCAATTTTCAGCGGACATCAAAAGTTTGTGCGTTTTGCTGTTGGAGTGGATCATTTTCAGTTTGCCGCTCTGCCCTTCGGTCTCGCAACTGCCCCCAGAGTGTTCACAAAGGTCATGGCGGCCGCCATGTCAATTTTACACTCTCGGGGTGTGGTAGTCCTCCCGTACCTGGACGACCTACTCATAAAAGGTCCGACTTTTCGAGCCTGTGAAGAGAACGTCGAAATCTCTATCGACACCCTCTCCCGCCTCGGTTGGCTTGTCAATTTAGACAAGTCTCTTTCCATTCCCTCTCAGAAGATTCTTTTTCTGGGAATGATTTTGGATACCTCCCAAGGATTGGTATCTCTCCCTCCAGAGAAGATTATCTCTCTGAAGCGGGGAGTGCTCCTGCTGTCGCTAAACCGCCCTCATTCTCTGAGGAGCGCCATGCAGGTCCTCGGGAAAATGGTAGCTTCCATCGAAGCAGTACCTTTCGCCCAGTTTCATCTCCGCCCTCTTCAACAGGAGTTGATATCAGTCTGGGACAGGAACCCAGCGTCTCTAGGTCGCCGCTTACGTCTGTCTCCCACAGTCAGAAGCTCCTTAAGATGGTGGATGAATGCCTCATCACTGAATCACGGAAAATCTTTCCTGACTGTCCATTGGCTGGTGAAGACCACCGATGCCAGTCTCCTCGGATGGGGAGCTGTGTTTCTTCATCACACGACTCAGGGCCGCTGGTCTCTACCAGAGTCCCGTCTCCCAATCAGCATCTTATTTGCCAGCGATGGGGCATGCCGGACCTAGACCTCATGGCATCCAGACTGAATGCCAAGGTTCAGACCTTCATAAGTCGCTCTCGCGATCCACTAGCCGTCGGCTCGGATGCGCTAGTCCTCCCTTGGAGTCAATTTCGCCTTCCTTACATTTTTCCTCCTCTTCCGTTAATCCCCAGGGTGATTCGGAAGATCAAGGCAGAAGGCGTTCCTCTCATTCTGGTCGCTCCGGAATGGCCTCGCCGTCCGTGGTATGCGGAACTAGTGCGTCTGCTTGCAGACGTTCACTGGAGATTGCCAGATTGGCCGGACCTCCTCTCACAGGGTCCGATTTACCATCACAATTCAAAAGCGCTGGATTTGACGGTATGGCCTTTGAAGCCTGGATCTTAACTCAGGCTGGGTTTTCTCACAAAGTCATCTCTACAATGGTCAATGCCAGGAAGCCGGCTTCCGCCCGCATTTATCATCGTGTCTGGAAGACATTCTTTTCCTGGTGTGAGAACAAGGGTCGTTCCCCTTTGGTTTTCTCTATCCCTTCCATTCTGGAATTGCTTCAAGCAGGAATGAATTCGGGGTTAGCCCTTTCTTCCCTCAAGGGCCAGATTTCTGCCTTGTCCGTCCTTTTCCAAAGACGGATCGCATCTAAGTCTCAGGTCAAGACTTTTATTCAGGGAGTGTCTCATCTTGTTCCACCTTACAAGAGGCCTTTGGAGCCTTGGGATCTTAATTTGGTCCTCAGTGCCTTACAGGACTCCCCCTTCGAACCTTTGCCGGAAGTGTCTTTATCGCTTCTTTCCTGGAAGGTGGTCTTCCTAGTGGCGATTACCTCTATCAGATGAGTATCGGAATTGGCAGCCTTATCTTGTAAACCTCCTTTCCTCATTTTTCACCAGGACAAGGTAGTCCTTAGGACTTTCTCCGTCTTTCACGCCAAAAGTCGTTTCGGCTTTTCATATCAATGAGATAGTTTTGCCTTCATTCTGTCCGGCGCCAATTCACCGTACTGAAAAAGCCCTTCACACTTTAGACTTGGTGAGGGCTCTCCGAAGGTACATTTCGAGAACGGCACCTTTCCGGAAATCGGACGCTCTGTTTGTGCTTCCGGAAGGACGCAGACAGGGTCTTCCTGCTTCCAAGGCCACGTTAGCCAGATGGATTCGCTTGGCGATCCAAGAGGCGTACCGTGTTAAAGGTCAGTCTATCCCGGCTGGGATTAAGGCACACTCCACTCGTTCTGTGGGGGCCTCCTGGGCCATTCGGCACCAGGCTTCGGCACAGCAAGTGTGCAAGGCTGCGACTTGGTCCAGTCTTCATACTTTTGTCAAGCATTACCAAATTCATGCTCAAGTTTCTTCAGATGCGGCTCTTGGCAGACAGATTCTGCAATCAGCTGTTGCGCATCTGTAAGTTGTCTGTTGACTGGTTAAGCGTTATATGCATGACGTTCACGAGGCTTCATCTGTTGATGAGTTCCCACCCAAGGACTGCTTTGGGACGTCCCACGGTCTGTGTGTCCCCCAATGAGGCGAAGGAGAAAAGGAGATTTTTGTGTACTCACCGTAAAATCCTTTTCTCCGAGATGCTCATTGGGGGACACAGCTCCCACCCTGGTTTAACTTGGAGCCTCGTTGTTCATTTGAATTGTTGGCATATTGCACTCTGTTATGAGCTCCTACTGCTTTGGCACCGAACTGGTTCAGGATTGAGCCAACAGAGGGTGTATACTGCAGGAGGAGGAGTTAATCTTTTTTGCTTGTATTGCTTAGTGTCCTCCTAGTGGCAGCAGCATAACACCCACGGTCTGTGTGTCCCCCAATGAGCGTCTCGGAGAAAAGGATTTTACGGTGAGTACACAAAAATCTCCTTTTTTTTTCTGCAATGCATTTTTTTCGAGGAAAAAAACGCAGCATATGCACAAAAATTGCGGAATGCATTCTACTAATAGGACGCTTAATGCATGCGTTTTTTCATCGGAAAATCGCCGCAAAAACGCAAAAAACCCGCAACGTGTGCACGTAGCCTTACTCTTTTTTGATCCATTCAATTCTCTACATTGAGTTTAAACATTGTACTAATCTTGGATTATATATGCAATACCCCGTGCTTGCAGCTTTTTATTTGTATCCCCATCAATTGTTTAAAATGTATTGTATCTTTAATGTTTAATAAAATATATTCAGTTGTTTTTCTAATTGATTGGCATATGCTTCCATTATTTGTAGGATTTCACATATATATATATATAGTTTTGGGTGTGTAATCCTTCTGACACATTCCCTATAAGGTCGGGATCACACATGCGAGGAAATCGTCCGACGCTCGCATGTGAAATCCCAGCTCTGGCGCCGGCACTCGGGAGCGGAGCGAGCGGCTGCATGTACAGAACACGTTCGCAGCGTGTAGGAAATCTGTTCACGTCGCATGCACTTTCAGCTATAGTAATCAGATGCAGCCATCTACACGGATTTTTAGCATGTGTGAATATACCCAGATATGAAAAATGGATACGGTTCGTGTGCGATTCTGTGGAATACGTTGACGCATTAAGAATAATTAAATCAACACCAATCGCTATGCGAACAAGTAAAATTTTTATGATTCTCAAAAAAAAAGTGACGTTACATTTCTATGAAACAAACAGATTTAATATCGGTTAAAAACAAAGTTATGAAATACTTAGCAAAAAAAGGAAATACTCATAGGCTCAAAGTACAAAAAAAAAACAAATAAAATCAGAATAGCCTGCAAACATCGCATTTCTGAGCACGCTGCGCACAGTCCGCTCTCATGGACGCTGAGATTTCTATACTAAATTTTACATGGACGTCACTCTGTGTGAACAGGGGAGGGAAGAAGAGGTGGATTAGGTGTGTGGCTTCCTGAGTCTGCAGCTGTAGGAGGCGCCATCATAAAGTAAGGCCTCACCCCTCAGCATAACAAATATGGGCTCAGCTATTTTTTTTTTTAAAAAAGGATCCATAATCTGTAATAACTTCTCCAAAGTATTTTCAGTACCATTAACAGCCCAAAAAAAACAAAACAAAAAAAAAAACAAAAAACTTATCCCATAGTATGTAGAGGGAATTGGCCCGGGCACAAAGTGTACATCTGGAGGATGATGTTACAATCCACATACACACCTCGTGCGCCATGTGGGTGCAAAAAATTATAAAACTGCTCCATCAAAAACATATATAAAATTCACAAAAAAACTTGAAAAATTATAATTCTTTCTGGCACGGTGGCTCAGTGGTTAAAACTGCAGCCTGCAGCGCTGGGGTCCCGAGTTCAGTTCCCACCAAGGACAACATCTGCAAGGAGTTTGTATGTTCTCCCGTGTTCCTGTGGTTTTCCGGTTTCCTCCCACATTCCAAAGACAAAGAGAGGGAATCTAGATTGTGAGCCCCAATGGGACAGCGATGATGAAGTGTGCAAACTAAAGCGCTGCGGAATATGTAAGTGCTATATAAAGATTATTATTAAAATAGAGTACGGAGGATGACATGTCAGAATGTCATGGTTACCTTTTAAGGAGAAATGGTCTTAAAAGGAATTGTCAGGCGGAGAAGTCATCACTGATCCAAAAGATTAGATTGTGGGGGTACAAACCGATGGGACCCCACTGATCACCAGAAAGGGACATTTTCTTTCATTTTTACAATGGAGCAGCGGTGCTGCTCCTTTCATCTCCGATGGGACTAACTATTGCGGCGCTCGGCTTTTTTTTTTTACAACAGCCCTGTTGGGAATTAATGTTTGAGCGCAGACGTTCCATTGTAAAAATGCCCCGTTCTGCATATCTGTGCAGCTCCCAGCAATTTTGCAAAAAAAAAGAAAATATCCTAACATTTTGTGTATGCAGCTCCTGTGTAAATCTATGTCACCATGACTACAGACTACAAAAGAATCTTGGGCAATCTGATCCGGTAATCACGTCTCTTTTAGCTGACCTACGATCATTGCAAAGGGAGGCAAATCACACAAAGTCCTGATAGATTGCATGGAGCCACAATGTTTTGCAGAAGAGCTGCATACCTGCTCCATGATCATTTCTGTGAGCAGCATTAAGTCAGGGGTTGGGAGGGGGTTCCCTTTCTAGAATGTTTGCACCCCAAAAATGGACAGGATCTGAGACATAGGACAGTTTTATTAAAGTTATGCAACCCATTATACTGTGCTACTCCTCCTGCAAGTGTATAAGTAAATTGGCAACTGGGCGTTAGCATCCAAGAAGCCCGTCTCTGCACTCTCCAATCAGTGCTCAAAGTATTAGACCGTTCGACGGAGACCCTTTTGAGACGGAAAATGGCAGAATATTTCCAGGAGGAGTAACAGAGGGACTGCGTAATGCACAGTGCTGAGAGAAGGAGCTCCAGAACCATTATATCATGGGGAATACATGTGGCAGCAGCGGTGACGGGTCCTTCTAAAGGTGAAGATCTGCCTTGGATCTAATATTTTGGGGATAGAAAAGCTCAAGAAGGAATTCTTAATGTGGAGGTGTAATATCGCCATTATAGTAGGGGACAGAAGCAAAATATTTTATAGATTTGCACTTATCCATCTAAAACCAAAGGGAAGTAAAGTTATCTATGTGGCTGAATGAGGTATAAGAAACACAAAGTAAAAGTAGATTACAAGAAAAAAAAAAAAAAAAAAAGCACATCTGAGATAAAAAAAAATAATAATAAGTGTATGAGGTAATAATACTGAGTGGAGTGAACCCAGAAGGGCAAGACTGTGGAAAGAGGGATGTGTCACTTCACACATCGACCACCAGGGGGCCACAGCGGACTAGCAGTCACAATATGAATGTGGAAAGACGAATGTGTCACTTCACACATGGACCACCAGGGAGCCACAGCGGACTAGCAGTCACAATATGAATGTGGAATGACGAATGTGTCACTTCACACATCGACCACCAGGGGGCCACAGCGGACTAGCAGTCACAATATGAATATGGAATGACGAATGTGTCACTTCACACATCGAGCACCAGGGGGCCACAGCGGACTAGCAGTCACAATTCTCTATCACGCCTAACTAGTGAACCCCATCCATTACATCTCCATGTATGTGACAGTCACCCCTCTCTCCAGCCTTGAGATCAAACATTAAAATAAATGTAAGAACATACAATGTATAGTGCAATAGATAGAATAGACACCAAGTATCAAATTCCCTTTGACAAGCATGCAGGTGGGGGTCTATAGACAATGGCTACGTCTGACGCCAGATGCAGTCAGTTTGTACAAACTCATCAAGTGAAAATGACATAACATGAAGTTTATTAAAACCAGAAGAAGATTCCATAACGAAATTAATAAGAAGTATTCATAAAGAAAGTGGCCGCTTCCCTGCTCTTTCCTTTTTTGCACAAGGAGCAGAACCTCCCGTACGGAGGAGGAGGCAGTCGCGTAGCTGCCGCCACCAGGTGCTGAGGGTGCACCGCTGATCCATGGGCCGCCTGGCGATACTGGAATTTGTGATGATACAATAAGATAAGGGTTTTTTGCTTTTATTTTTTAATCTTGATTAAAAAAAATGGTTAATTCCCTCTTAAAAGGGGGGGTCTCCAAGTGCCACTCACTTCCGCACTGGAGGTGATCGTCCCTGATGACGGTGCGCCTGCCAGGACACTAAGTATCAGGCAGGCATCCTGCGCACATTGGAAATATTCCTATCGTGAAGGCGTCCTGGTAGACATCTTCCGAGGCAGCGCCGCCCCCGATGGGGAAGTGGGCGACACCGGAGAACCCTAGTAAGCATAATCGCTCCTCTAAAAATGCAAGGGACGAAGCCGAACCCAACTACAGTGCAACTGTAAACAACAGACTGATCAAAAACAAAAAATGAGGAATTTAAAAAAAAAAAATTATATATACACGCGCTATGATATAAAAAGCGGTGAAAGCCACACGGGGATCGGTCATATCAAACATGTCTTATACTAATAAGAATCGACCACAAAAGTGTGTACATCCTATAAGGCAAATCAATCACAGCCGGACACATTTTCCATTTTCAAAGACTTAACACAATAAAAAAAAAAAAAAATTTTGAAAATTTTTTGCAAAATTGTGGTCTGCTGGGAATCATACACAAATGCATAACATGCTTATTGCCACAATATCAGGATTTATTTTCCTATGTAAAAGGCCGGGAACGAAAGTTAATAAAAAGTCGCATCACGTGGAAAGCGAATATACTTGAAAGGAAAACTGCAACAGGTAAAGTCAACCGCGAGGTGAAGATATTTTTGTGTGTGTGTGTCCAGTCTCTGGTGCTTAAAAGGTAAAAAGTTGGAATTTGCCCGTTTGATCCGTCCCTTTTACACTGGCGCAGACATGGAGACCAGCATGCCTAGCGGGGGCGCAGTGCATCTTGATTGATCCGACGTCGTTATTCTGTTCAGTTTTCCGACCTCTGCCTGCCAAGTGGGCACCTTCTTGGCCGTCATGTGCCGCCGGGCGTGCTTGGTCAGGTGGTCGCTGCGCATGAACCGGCGATCACACACGGGCAGGCAAACTTCTTTTCCCCTGTGTGTGTACGACGGTGTCGGGAAAGTTCATCTGATCTGGCAAATTTTTTATCACATCCTTCCCAGTTACAGCTGAAAGGTTTTTCGCCTGCAAGTTAAAAGATATCAATTGGTTAACGGTAAAATATTCGGTGGTCCCAGAAAACACGCCATGACAGTTTAAAAAAAAGCTATAAAAAGTCAGGTCCCCTCCTCTATCACCAAGTCTTCAGTTTCAATGGTGACACGGCCAAACAGGACTCTGTACCCTTAGGGGTTGTCCGGCCTCAGGGTACAAGTCTACGGTCACTCTGTGTGACTGCAGACTTGTGAATCCTCACAGAGCGTGCAGTCAGGATTCTACAGTACCAGGGGTCACATACCAACTAGACATGCACAGCCTCCCTCAATGAAAACCAGACATGTCTAGTTGGAATGTGGCCAGAAGTATGCAAATTGAATACTTGCAGTCACATGACCAACAGTTCCTGGCGCCAGCACCTGAGAATCCTCACAGAACGTAGTGTGCGCGATGTAAAGATTCACAAGTCGCCAGTCAGAGTGACTGCAGACTTGTACCCCAAGGCATACAACCCCTTAAAGGCTTCCCACATGTTCAGAGCTGTATGGAGTCATACTAATGCACCCACAGATGTCTATGAGGCACCCGTGTACCTCCATATACCCCCCCCAATTATCATATGTGGACTTATGGAGGCAGGTAAATACTAGGCATAAACTAGATCTGGCATGCAGAAAATGACCCAAATCTATCATGATGACGGCCAGTTTGCTTAATTTATCTCATGCCACCTTTTGATTGGCATACATTATGCCAATATTTTACACCAAAATTTTGGCGTAATTTTGCCACAATTAAGCCATGCCCTTTTATTTAATTCATATCCCTTTTTCGCTGCCGTGCAGTGATGAGCTAAAAATGTCTAAAACAAGGAATGTACACCGGTTTTAAGGAGCACATTGAGCCAGACCTCTAGTGCTCTTGGCGTATTAATGTGGGCCATAATTCCCAGTCTGTATGTAGTAGACCGCAGTGCCCTGGCTGACCGCGGATCTCCTGATCTGAACTTACAGCTTTGTAGGCGTGCGTGTATGATGCTGGAAGTCCGGATCAGGATACCAGCGGCCAATGTATGTACAGATTGTCAAATATGGACATCTGAACCAAACCTAAATATGTCCCACCGAGATTTGGTAAAAATTGAGAAGTGATTGTATAAATTGTCTGATAGGTGAGGTTCCTTCTCTGGATCCTTGGCCAATAAAAGAATGGGGTTCCCCTGACCTTAGTTCGACCAGGTTACTATCCCAGCATGTAATTGGCGATGAAACTTGCTGACCAGAGGATATATCATGGCCCAGATTCATCAAAATGTTTTGGCCATAGAAGACTTTGAAAAGTTGCGCAATTTTTGCACAACGCAAAATTTGTCCCAAAATTTTGACTTTTGTCATTTTCACACCAGGTTCCGTCCGGCAGCTCTACCCAAATGGAGGAACTGGGGAGAAGTCATGACGGGAAGGGGTGTGAACATTCCCACCCATCAAAATCATCAAAAGTGGCAGATATGCATTCACCAAATGTGTTACTCCAGTCCAGGACTAATGAACTTATAGCATCTGATTTCTGCATAACCCTCATTAGGACAGGCGTACGAAACAACAGACTTAATAAATCGGGCCTATGAGGCCTGGCATAGTCATGAAGCAAATGCGAGGCTCACCTGTGTGGGTTCGAAGGTGTGCTTTAAGATGTGAACTTTTAAAATAAGTCTTTTTACAGCCAGTGAAACTGCACACATAGTTGCGTCTCCGGGAGAAGTCCAATAGTGGGGGCTGCATTGGCCGGAAGTTATAAACACAGGGGCTGGGGCGAGGGGAAGTAACTTTGTGCTCCCGACTGTCATTAGAGTCTGTGAACATTGTGGAGGTGGCTGTGCAACAGGGGCTTGGGGAAGGACGAACATTACGGTCCCCTGAGATATAGGCGTGCCCATAAGGACTGGCTGTGCAAGCGGTGTGGTTTGGGGTAGGATTGGCTTGACGGTATTGCACATCGGTTGCGGAGAAGGCTTTATGAAAGCGGAAAGAACACCAGCTTGTGCAGCAACTGGAATCATCTGGCAAAGGACAGGGGGGCTCGAAACGGGGACAGGAGCCATGGGGTTGGTCTCAGTTAAGTGTTCATTTTCACATTTCGTCGGCATGTCTGTGGGAGCATTAGCCACTTTCTGGCTGACCATTTCTGCGTGTGGACAGGGCATATCAGGCTGTGGAAGAAGGTGCAGAGGTGAGGAACTTTGTGACCCATCCTCATGGGCATTTGTCTCTTTGGCGAGCTTGGAATGTTTGACTTCACATATCTTATGGGATAAGTTTTCACCAGTCGGTACGCTTCCCATGGAGAGTAGTTGGGGAACGTGATGAAAGGCAGAAGTAGTGTCGGCCGTGTGTCGTATGACGCTTGTGACCATTGCCCTGCAAGGCTGAGACTTTGTAGAAAAGGCCAACTCTTGAGGAGACTGCGGGCTGTGGATCACTTGAGCGAATGGCTTGGACACAACTGAGGAGGACACCAAACAATGGGAATCGCTAGCCATTACGGTCACCGGTTTGGAATAGGTCACCTGGGAGGCGGGAGGGAGTGTGGTGCACGGTTCAGCAAATTCTGGACTGTGTGGAGGAGTCATGCACTGGAAAGAAAAACATGAGTGAGGTCAGGTAAAGTGCGATATCAGCATTTAGGCACATTTTTGGAAACTTCTGAACTACAACTAAAATTACAAAGAGATCAGAGGTGTGTTAGCTGTAGCCATTAATCCTAGCAGGCGGCGTACCCAACAAGCATCTGCAAAGTGACTTTAGCTCTACGACTCAATGCAATATGAACAGGCTTAAAGGGGTCATCCAGGCATATGATATTAACCTGTTAGATGCCACTATAAATCAAGCACTATATAGCAATAGCACAAAAAGAGAACTAAAAATCCTCCAAAAATTCAAAAATACAGCAAATAGGTAGAGATGCTCACCTGCCCAGGTCTTCAAACAAATGAACTATCAGGATGCAGTAGACCCATATAGTTAAGATGGTGGCAACACAGGTGCAAGAATACAGATGAGACAACCGTTCACAACCTACCAATCCATGGATCGGGCGGCTGCTTGGTATATTAATGCACAATGAAGACTTGTATGCGGCGCTGTTCACATTATGGCAATGCACAGCATCCAATTAAACAGCCTAGTAGTTACACCCTTCTATTAGACCAGGCGGGCTGCCCAGCGCTATCAAAATGCATCCCATGTGAACAGACACCACAGTTTACAAAATTGAATGGGCCCAACTACACCCTGAAAAATAAGGTGCAAAAAACACATAAAAAAAATGTGAGGTATTAGGTATCCTCGAGGATTACGAGCTTACGTATTTTGGCCAAAATATCAACTAACACCTCACATTTATGTGTTTTTTGCACTTTTTTTTTTTTTTCAGGGTGTAGTTGGGCCCATTTGGTCTTGTGCATTTGTTTGAAGGCCTGGGCAGGTGAGCATCTCTGCCTTTTTGCTGCACTATAAATCAAGAAAGCAGAATCTAAGAGGTAGGAATTGGGGTCAAGCGTTCTTTCTGATAACATGATTGCAGGGTGTTTGTGCCGGCGATGTTTGTAAACTTAGGTATCCCAGATTGTGGCTGATCTTCATAGGAGATCGGTAACGTTACAGGATTGAGGTGTAACATACAAGAGATCAAGTCATTGCAGCTTCAAATCCCAGAGGGGGCGGATTAAAAAAAAGTAAAAAAAGAGGAAAAATATAAATACTATACCACATTAGTTCTCGGAATGTGAATAAAATGAAAAAAAAAATTGCATCTTAAAAATGTATTCATAACAGTGAACAACAAATAAAAATAAATCAAAATGGCAGAAACGCTGGTTTTTATTCAATTCTCCCCTCAAGAAAAATGGAATAATAAGAGATCAGAAAGTTGTATATGGACCCCAAAATAGTAATGATATAAATTACAGGTTATGCAGCAAGAAAACAGCCACGATACATCTCTATTAGTGATGAGTGAACATGCTTGGATAAGGTGTTATCTGAGCATGCTCGGGTGCTAACAGAGTCTTCAGAGTGCTCTAAAAATATGTTCAAGTCCCGAGTCTGCATGTCTCGCGGCTGTTCGACAGACAGGCAATCCTTGCATGTGTTGCAGTTGTCGAACAGCGGCGAGACGTGCAGCCGCAGGGACGCTAACATTTTTCGAGAACGCCAAAGACACTCCGTTAGCACCCGAGCATGCTAGCTCATCATTATTCTCTATCATTTAAAAAAATAAATAAATAAAAAAGAAGAAAAATCTAAAGTGAAGAGGGACCCAGTGTCACCAAAAAAACATCATAAACCTGGTGCCGGCCCTGCTCGGCACGTGAACTGATCTGCTGTTCTCCGCTCCACCAGCGGCTGGATGTAAACGGTGAACGGAGCCAGAACAGCGCCGCTCTGCACACTGTGTAGTGGATGTTCTCTGATCCTGCAGATCAACTCCTATTGAAGTGCATAGGAGCTGATCTGTAGTATTTCGGTAGTGACCACTACACAGTGTGCAGAGCTCCATTCACATACAACCACTGGTGGAGCCAAAAACAGATGATTGTTGAGGGTGTCGGGTGTTAGACCCCCAATCTGACACTGATAACCTAATCTGAGGACACCAAGCCTGGAGAACCTCCTTAAACATCATACTAGGTGTCTCTGCAGTTCAGGTTTCAAGGGCCTATCAGTTTTCTTGGGCATTCAGTTAAACTTTGAGCTAAACTTTATTTCTTCTAAACTTTTGCAGCCAGTCATACCCCCGAGGAGCCCGTTTAAAATTTTTAGTGGCCATCAGCAAGAACTTTCATAGAAATTAATATACGATAAATATCGATTTCCTAGGCGCATTGACTACTTGGCTCGTAGCATTTTTCCAGGCCCAAAATTATTGCATTAGTGTCATACACAAGGCTATGGAGCCAAAATTATATTAAATGTTATCAACCACGGTCAAAATAACTGCAAGCTCTACCAGCGGAAAAAAAAAATGGGTGTGCAGGCCTCAAACAGCTGAGTTATGTGATGCTCCAGGGGCTGATCTCCTCAGGGAGGTTACTATAGTGAAGAGCCTCCATAAACAATAGCTCATTCCAACTCTAATGACGGCGAACGTGCGGATCCAGGTCCACCAGAGAGGCCTTGTAGAGTCTCATTAAGCAAAAAAAAAAAAAAAAACCTTAGGGTGACCGTGCCTCACAAACCAAGATGTACGCATTTCCACCAAAAATTAGATCAATTTCTGACAAAAATCTGTCAGGCCCTGTCGCATCCACTGTGGGGTTTTGCCCACATTGTAAAACTGGCCCGAATAACTTAATTAATCTTTATTAGATATGTTTTGATAAAAGAGGCCTAACAGGTAAATTATCTCCATTGTCCATAGCAACCAATCAGAATTCTGTTTCCATTTCCCCAGAGTAGTTGAAGAAATGAGAGCTGAGCTTTGATTGGTTGCTAAAGGCAAGAAAGTAAAACCTGTCTTTATCGGCCATAGCAACCAATGTTATGCTTTGATTATATAGCGCCACCATATTCCCCAGCGCTGTACAGACATTACCACCACTGACCCCCATCAGGGCTCACAATCTAAATTCCCTATCAGTATGTCTTTGGGTGTGGGACGTACTCAGGTGAAATCCACGCAAACATGGCAGAACCACACTTGGTGTTCAATTCTTACCAATGTGGCTAAAGAGTGGAAATCTCTGGTCATGGAGAGAGGAGATTCACAATGCAAGATGAAATCAGAGGAATCGGAGGCGGGAGTCAGCGGTCGCATCTTCAGCATGTCGCCTTTCTGGCTTCGTTGACCCCAGGAACTCATACAGACCAAAGCCTCCACAGCTTCAAAGTCATTCTGCTCCAACGTGCTGCAGGACGACCTTTCACTGTCATGTCTCTTCCTTTCCAGTATGGACTCACAGATGTCCATGAAGTCAACCTATGGCACAAACACAAAAACACACGGCACCGTTATTACAGCACGCACCCAAGGATGCATGACTGACGACACCTTACAATCAAGTTGACACCATGGTGGTTTTATAAACCATCGCTGCACCCAAGCAAAATTTACAAAAACAGAGAAAAAAAATACATATATCAGATAATCACTTATGGACCACCAATAGATTAATAGACTTAAACATCCGAGTGGTTCGCATTATCCACTGCATAGTATAGAAGCCGCACAAGTTCCTACTAGTGATGAGCGAGTATACTCGCTGCTCGGATTTTCTCGAGCATGCTCGGGTGCGGTCTCCGAATATTTGGAAGTGCTCGGAGATTTAGTTTCTGTTGCCACAGCTGCATGATTTATGGCTGCTGGACAGCTTGAATACATGTGAGGAATGCCTGATTGTTAAGGAATCCCCACATGTATTCAGGCTGTCAAATAGCCGCAAATCATGCAGCTGCAGCAACAGAAACTAAATCTCCGAGCACTTCCAAATACTCGGAGATCACCCGAGCAACAAGTATACTCACTCATCACTAGTTCCTGCAGCTGCAGGAGTGGGAATTTGGCTGTCAGACACAGCCAGACTCCCCACAGAAAAGGCTGAGACGGTACATTACCACCTCTGCCTTTCCAATCGCTGTATAGAAAGTGCTCAGGAAGTGATCAAGTGATTTTGGGAGGGAGCAGGATTTGCTGGGCCCTAAGAGACCCAGTCAGCTCTATGCAGTCAAGAGGCTGATATCAGATTAAAAGATAAATAAATTAAATATATATATAAATTTTTTTAAAAGCTTATTTGAATATCTGGATAAGGAAAAAAAAAAAAAAAAAAAAAAAGTGCAGCTCTTTACACTGCATGTATGATAAAACCTGAGAATGTGCCTGGTCAGGACTGGAGATTCCATGCGCTCAGCATGAGCATGGCTCTGGATGACAGGTTATAATATATCACTGCAGCCAGTACTGAAGGTGCTGTTACTAATAATCATCATAAAGTATAATTAGGTCATTTCTGTAAATGAGGACTTTCATAGAGCTATAAATCATTGATGATCTATTTATAACATGACATCACCCGGGTCACTACACACCTACACGGAGGATGACAACACCCACTCGTGTTCTGTACCGGCAGCGCATGCAGCTATGCACTAAGCCTGCAGGACAGAAAAGGAGACAAGACTCAGAATGACACTTCTATTAATTCATTCATAGTCATTGTAAAGCACCAACTGCCATCTCCCATCTCAGTAATGGGAGAACGTGTCCTCACTGAGCACAGACCTGAGAGGAGATCAGGAGGAGAAAGAAGCAGATCTCTCTGATAAGATAAATTACAACGTTGCTTATTTTCATGTGTACTATGGATCTATGAAATAAAAATAATTGCTCTTTAATCATCTGTATCTCTCCCCATATTTTACCCAGCTATCTTCTCACTTATATTTAGGGCTTTGTTCACACCTGTGCTATTATGTCCATATTTGCATTCCCTTAGAGAAACGGAAAAGCAGAAATTAAAGGCAGTGATGGTCCCCCACCCCACATGACAGACCCCAATACAGTCAGTGCATCTGGCGATCGTAGGAGTCTTAGGTGCCATCTACCTACACTATACGTAGAATACCGCCATATCTGTTATTTTGGTTGTTTTGCTTATCTACAGTCATCATATTCTGCAGCACTTTATAGATATCATCACTGTCCCCATCGGGGCTCACAATCTAGATTCTGGAATGGTCTTTGGAATGTGGGAGGAAACCGGAGAACCCGGAGGAAACCCACGGAAACACGGGGATAACATACAAACTCCTTGCAAATGGGATTAGTACTCAGGGCTGCAGTGACGGTGCTAACCACTGAGCCACTCTGCTGCTCATATTACATCATTCACAGGACAAAAACAAACAAAACAAGTGTGAAAAACCTAAACGATGCCACATACAATGCTTATATTCCAGAAATCCATGGTAGGAAAGAGGATGGAGCTCCGAGCTGCCTCTTATGTATGCGAGTCGTGCACTTCCCCACGTCCTCAGATAACCTGCATCAACATGGAGAGCGACTCACATACGAGACTGTGATCCCCAGCTGCAGACGGCTCATCACAGCCAATGGGTGACCCCCAGCTCGCAGAGCGCAGCGCCGACCCCAGCTCGCAACGCTAAACTCCCAGAGCGCACCGCGCGCAACGCTAAACCCCCAGAGGGCACAGAGCGCAACGCTAAACCCCCAGAGGGCACACAGCGCAACGCTAAACCCCCAGAGGGCACACAGCGCAACGCTAAACCCCCAAAGGGCACACAGCGCAAGGCTAAACCCCCAGAGGGCACAGAGCGCAAGGCTAAACCCCCAGAGGGCACAGAGCGCAAGGCTAAACCCCCAAAGGGCACACAGCGCAAGGCTAAACCCCCAAAGGGCACACAGCGCAAGGCTAAACCCCCAAAGGGCACAGAGCGCAAGGCTAAAACCCCAGAGGGCACACAGCGCAAGGCTAAACCCCAGAGGGCACAGAGCGCAAGGCTAAACCCCAGAGGGCACAGAGCGCAAGGCTAAACCCCAGAGGGCACAGAGCGCAAGGCTAAACCCCAGAGGGCACAGAGCGCAAGGCTAAACCCCAGAGGGCACAGAGCGCAAGGCTAAACCCCAGAGGGCACAGAGCGCAACGCTAAACTCCAGAGGGCACACCGAGCACAACGGTAAACCTCCAGAGGACATAGAGCGCAACGCTAAACCCCAGAGGACACAGAGCGCAACGCTAAACCCCCAGAGCACACCGAGCGCAACGCTAAACCCCCAGAGCGCAACGCTAAACCCCCAGAGCGCAAAGCTAAACCCCCAGAGCGCAAAGCTAAACCCCCAGAGCGCAAAGCTAAACCCCCAGAGCATACTGAGCGCAACCGTAAACCTCCAGAGGGCACAGAGTGCAACGCTAAACCCCCAGAGCACACCGAACGCAACGCTAAACCCCCAGAGCGCAACGCTAAACCCCCAGAGTGCAACGCTAAATCCCCAGAGCATACTGAGCGCAACCGTAAACCTCCAGAGGGCACAGAGCGCAACGCTAAACCCCAGAGCGCACCGAGCGCAGCGCTAAACCCCAGAGCGCACCGAGTGCAGCGCTAAACCCCAGAGCACACCGAGCACAACGCTAAACCCTAGAGCGCACAGAGCGCAACGCTAAACACCAGAGCACACCGAGCGCAGCACTAAACCCCAGAGCGCAAAACTGGCTCCCAGAGCGCACTGAGAGCAACGCTGGGCCCCAGGCACATCTGTTTACATCTATAGGAACGTCAAATATTCCCTATCACATCGATCAATAATATCAGGGAAGCTGGTCTGTAACTTGTAGTTCTCCACCTGCTGTGGATTTACAACTCCTAGCAGCCTCTGCAGGTTGTTTGGATATGCTGAGGACAGTAGTTTACACAGCAGTAAGGCAGATTGCACTATGGGAAATGAGTATAAGCATTGGCTGAAGAGCTCACAATCTATAGTAATAGAGGAGTGATGATAATCTTTATATAGCGCTAACATATTCCGCAGCGCTTTACAGTTTGCACACATTACCGTGATGACAGATACATGCGAGCGGGCGGCATTATATGATAATCTATATCTCACAGACGCAGCAGAGCGGAGGTAGATCTGTACACCCCATCAGGTCACACAATGTTTACCTACAGCCCTATGTAATCCCAGATAACAAACTCAGCTCTGCTACATCAGCACAGAGAGATGATCAGAGCTGTTAGCACAAAGGGAGGGGAGAGGATGGGGGGGATGGAAAATTAGGAAGTAAAGAAGCATCCATCAGAGGAGCCAGGCTAAACTGCCCTGGTCATTTCCTGCCCTGGGCTCAGCTCCCAGTGATTAGTCACCAGCAGGTCACGAGTTCACAAAGGGTTAACCTTAAAGGAACATGACCCAACCACAGGAGTGCTTTAGGCATCATTTTCTGTGGTGCTTCAAGGGTTAAACCACTGTGCACATCAAAGGTTAACCAAAACATACACATACATACTGTATATGCTGGGAGTTGTAGTGTCACCACAGGTTGCAGAGCACTGTCCAATATCTGCATGAACACATGCTGGGAGTTGTAGTGTCACCACAGGTTGCAGAGCACTGTCCAATATCTGCATGAACACATGCTGGGAGTTGTAGTGTCACAACAGCATGGACCACAGGTTACAGAGAACTGTCCAATATCTATATGAAGACATGCTGGGAGTTGCAGTGTCACCACAGATTGCAGAGCACTGATGATCCCACTGAGTGCAGATGTCACTGCCCCACAGAGCCGCCAATCCTGTCCCCTCACACCCCGGGACTTGTCACCAGCTCCTCATTATGGGGACAGAGTTGTTTTCCACTTTCTGGAGGAGGGGGCTCATCGGAGACAATAAGCAGTGACCCCACCCGAGACAAGTGGGCAACTGATCCCAAACTCTGCCCCTCTCCACCCAAACCCTCCCAAGGGGGCGGTGGTTTAGAGGGATCCAAATATAGCATTCCAATACGTCACCCATTAAAATAGCCATGTGAGGGGGGCAGGACCAGGAAATGAGGGGCGTGAGGAGGGCAACAAGGGGGCGGCGTGTGGGTTCAAAATCCAGCCAGAAAAACACAGGGCGGTTGTAGGATGCAAGGAGTTAAATGCGAAAGTCTCAGAAGGAAAATGCATCTATTGTGTCATTGTAAGAATCAGGTGTGATCAGATCATTACTGTGTGGCAGCAACACAAACCATAGCGGTGTACACAGGCGACAACACCACAAATAACAGCAACCAGCACACACAGGGTGTACACAGGCGACAACACCGCAAATAACGGCAACCAGCACACACAGAATAACCCCAGCTCCTGGTACTGTACCCCCCCAGCTCCTGCACCCCTCAGCTCCTGGTACTGTACCCCCCCCTGCTCCTCCACCCCTCAGCTCCTGGTGCTGTACCCCCAGCTCCTGGTGCTGTACCCCCCCAGCTCCTGGTGCTGTACCCCCCCAGCTCCTGGTACTGTACCCCCCAGCTCCTCCACCCCCCCCAGCTCTTGGTACTGTACCCCCCCAGCTCCTGCACCCCTCAGCTCCTGGTACTGTACCCCCCTGCTCCTCCACCCCTCAGCTCCTGGTACTGTACCCCCCAGCTCCTGCCCCCCTCAGCTCCTGTATTGTACCCCCCTCAGCTCCTGGTACTGTACCCCCCTCAGCTCCTGCCCCCCTCAGCTCCTGGTGCTGTACCCCCCAGCTCCTCCACCCCTCAGCTCTTGGTACTGTACCCCTCAGCTCCTGTATTGTACCCCCCAGTTCCTGCCCCCCTCAGCTCCAGGTACTGTACCCCTCAGCTCCTGTATTGTACCCCCCCAGCTCCTGCCCCTCTCAGCTCCTGGTACTGTACCCCTCAGCTCCTGTATTGTAACCCCCCAGCTCCTGGTACTGGACCACCCCAGCTCCTGGTACTGTACCCCCCAGCTCCTCCACCCCTCAACTCCTGGTACTGTACCCCTCAGCTCCTGTATTGTAACCCCCCAGCTCCTGGTACTGTACTCCTCAGCTCCTGTATTGTACGCCCCCAGCTCCTGGACCACCCCAGCTCCTCCACCCCTCAGCTCCTGGTACTGTACCCCCCAGCTCCTCCACCCCTCAGCTCCTGGTACTGTACCCCCCAGCTCCTCCACCCCTCAACTCCTGGTACTGTACCCCCCAGATCCTCCACCCCTCAACTCCTGGTACTGTACCCCCAGATCCTCCACCCCTCAACTCCTGGTACTGTACCCCCCAGCTCCTCCACCCCTCAGCTCCTGGTACTGTACCCCTCAGCTCCTCCACCCCTCAACTCCTGGTACTGTACCCCCAGATTCTCCACCCCTCAGCTCCTGGTACTGCACCCCCCAGATCCTGGACCAGCACCCCAACATTAACCCTCTGCTCGCCACATACACTGTAGCTGCAGGCATCAATGCCAGCCTATTGTGTGATGCCTAATGATGTCTGACCCCCAATCCCAGCCCATTACAGACATGTCTAGACACATCCGATCACCTCCTCCTACATGGGCATTGTCCATCCACAGGGTGCACGTACACAGATGCCAATACAGATGGGCACCGGCACATCCACAAGTAGTGGAGCTACACACCACACCGAGGTACTTACAGCTGGCGATGGCTGCTGCTTGTCTGCTGGGCTGACATTCAGCATGATGAATGGCTGGTGCACAGTAACAAAGGATGGAGGAGCAGCAGCAGCAGGTCGTGGTGCCGCCTGCCTGCGCCTGGGCTGCTCATCAGCAATAACAAGCTCGCCTTCTTTGCATTGGGGATGTCATGTTGCATGGGAGGGCCGGCGTGCAAGGCACGCACACAACCACCAGGGGCGGGGAAGGCAAGATGAGGACAGCGCTCTCACGGCAGCGAGAGCCATCGACCAATCAGAAGCGCGGCTCCCATGGCTCAACAGCCAATGGCAGAGCTACCGGGGAGCGTGATCAGCTCGTGTAGAGAGCGTGCTGAGAGTGCCGGGTGAGAGAACTGGAAAGTAGGGGAAAGGTCGTGAGACTCAAGGGGCGGAGCTAGAGGAAGAGCGCTGCTGTCACTCACGTACACGCCCAGACCCCGCCCACATAGCTATAAAGTCTGTGCGACAGTGATGATAATAACGCCTGCAGAGTGTGTGTGCGGGAATGTGCGCCCCGCCACTGTGTATGTGTACCCCGGCACCACTGTATATAGCCCCGCCACTGTGTATGTGCCCCAGCCACTGTATATAGACCCCAGCCAGCCCGCCACTGTGTATATGTGCCCCGGCACCACTGTATATAGCCCCGCCACTGTGTATGTGCCCCAGCCACTGTATATAGACCCCAGCCAGCCCGCCACTGTGTATGTGTACCCCGGCATCACTGTATATAAGCCCCGCCACTGTGTATATGTGCCCCAGCACTACTATATATGTGCCCCAGCACTACTGTATATAGACCCCAGCCAGCCCGCCACTGTGTATGTGCCCCGCCACTGTGTATGTGCCCCAGCCACTGTATATAGACCCCAGCCCGCCGCTGTATATAAGCCCCGCCACTGTGTATGTGTGCCCCAGCCACTGTATATAGACCCCAGCCCGCCACTGTGTATGTGTACCCCGGCACCACTGTATATAGCCCCGCCACTGTGTATGTGCCCCAGCCACTGTATATAGACCCCAGCCCGCCACTGTGTATGTGTACCCCGGCACCACTGTATATAGCCCCGCCACTGTGTATGTGTACCCCGGCACCACTGTATATAGCCCCGCCACTGTGTATGTGCCCAGCCACTGTATATAGACCCCAGCCAGCCCGCCACTGTGTATGTGTACCCCGGCATCACTGTATATAAGCCCCGCCACTGTGTATATGTGCCCCAGCACTACTATATATGTGCCCCAGCACTACTGTATATAGACCCCAGCCAGCCCGCCACTGTGTATGTGCCCCGCCACTGTGTATGTGCCCCAGCCACTGTATATAGACCCCAGCCCGCCGCTGTATATAAGCCCCGCCACTGTGTATGTGTGCCCCAGCCACTGTATATAGACCCCAGCCCGCCACTGTGTATGTGTACCCCGGCACCACTGTATATAAGCCCCGCCACTGTGTATGTGTCCCGGCACTACTGTACATGTGCCCCAGCCAGCCCGCCACTGTGTATGTGCCCCAGCTCTACTATATATGTGCCCCAGCCAGCCCGCCACTGTGTATGTGCCCCAGCTCTACTATATATGTGCCCCAGCCAGCCCGCCACTGTGTATGTGCCCCAGCTCTACTATATATGTGCCCCAGCCAGCCCGCCACTGTGTATGTGCCCCAGCCAGCCCGCCACTGTGTATGTGCCCCAGCTCTACTATATATGTGCCCCAGCCCGCCACTGTGTATGTGCCCCAGCTCTACTATATATGTGCCCCAGCCCGCCACTGTGTATGTGCCCCAGCTCTACTATATATGTGCCCAGCCAGCCCGCCACTGTGTATGTGCCCCAGCTCTACTATATATGTGCCCCAGCCCGCCACTGTGTATGTGCCCTGGCACTACTGTGTATGTGCCCCCCCAGCACTACTATATATGTGCCCCATCCAGCCCGCTACTGTGTATGTTCCCAAGCCACTGTATGTGTGCCCCAGCCCGCCACTGTGTATGTTCCTCAGCACTACTATATATGTGCCCAGCCAGCCCGCCACTGTGTATGTTCCCCAGCTCTACTATATATGTGCCCCAGCCAGCCCGCCACTGTGTATGTGCCCCGGCACTACTGTGTATGTGCCCCAGCCCGCCACTGTGTATGTGCCCCAGCACTACTATATATGTGCCCCAGCCAGCCCGCTACTGTGTATGTGCCCAAGCCACTGTATGTGTGCCCCAGCCCGCCACTGTATGTGTGCCCTAGCCCGCCACTGTGTATGTGCCCCGGCACCACTGTATATAAGCCCCGGCACTACTGTATATAAGCCCCGCTACTGTGTATGTGTCCCAGCCCGCCACTGTGTATGTGCGCCAGCCAGCCCGCCACTGTATGTGTGCCCCAGCCCGCCACTGTGTACGTACCCCGGCACCACTGTATATAAGCCCCAGCACTACTGTATATAAGCCCCGCCACTGTGTATGTGCCCCAGCCAACACGCCACTGTGTATGTGCCCCAGCCAGCCCGCTACTGTATATGTGCCCCAGCTCTACTATATATGTGCCCCAGCCAGCCCGCCACTGTATATGTGCCCCAGCTCTACTATATATGTGCCCCAGCCAGCCGCCACTGTGTATGTGCCCCAGCTCTACTGTGTATGTGCCCCAGCACTACTATATATGTGCCCCAGCCAGCCCGCTACTGTATATGTGCCCAAGCCACTGTATGTGTGCCCCAGCCCGCCACTGTGTATGTGCCCCAGCCCGCCACTGTGTATGTGCCCCAGCTCTACTATATATGTGCCCCAGCCAGCCCGCCACTGTGTATGTGCCCCGGCACTACTGTGTATGTGCCACAGCTCGCCACTGTGTATGTGCCCCAGCACTACTATATATGTGCCCCAGCCAGCCCGCTACTGTGTATGTGCCCAAGCCACTGTATGTGTGCCTCAGCCCGCCACTGTGTATGTGCCCCGGCACCACTGTATATAAGCCCCGGCACTACTGTATATAAGCCCCGCCACTGTGTATGTGCCCCAGCCCGCCACTGTGTATGTGCCCCAGCCCGCCACTGTGTATGTGCCACTGCACTACTGTGTATGTGCCCCAGCCCGCCACTGTGTATGTGCCCCGGCACTACTGTGTATGTGCCCCAGCCCGCCACTGTATGTGTGCCCCAGCCCGCCACGGTGTATGTGCCCCGGCACTACTGTATATAAGCCCCGCCACTGTGTATGTGTCCCAGCCCACCACTGTGTATGTGCCCCAGCCAGCCCGCCACTGTGTATGTGCCCCAGCCCGCCACTGTGTATGTGCCCCAGCTAGCCCGCCACTGTGTATGTGCCCCAACCCGCCACTGTGTATGTGCCCCAGCTCTACTATATATGTGCCCCAGCCAGCCCGCCACTGTGTATGTGCCCCGGCCTGCCACTGTGTATGTGCCCCAGCTCTACAATATATGTGCCCCAGCCAGCCCGCCACTGTGTATGTGCCGCGGCACTACTGTGTATGTGCCCCAGCCCGCCACTGTGTATGTGCCCCAGCACTACTATATATGTGCCCCAGCCAGCCCGCCACTGTGTATGTGCCCAAGCCACTGTATGTGTGCCCCAGCCCGCCCGCCACTGTGTATGTGCCCCGGCCCGCCACTGTATGTGTGCCCCAGCCCGCCACTGTGTATGTGCCCCAGCACCACTGTATATAAGCCCCGCCACTGTGTATATGTCCCAGCCCGCCACTGTGTATGTGCCCCAGCACTACTATATATGTGCCCCAGGCAGCCCGCCACTGTGTATGTGCCCAAGCCACTGTATGTGTGCCCCAGCCTGCCCGCCACTGTGTATGTGCCCCGGCACTACTGTGTATGTGCCCCAGCCCGCCACTGTGTATGTTGTTGTGAATGTGCTAGAAATGAATTCTGAGCAGAAGCTCCCTCTGGTGGTTACAAACAGTACTGAACCATTCAATGAAGATTGTGAAGATTGGCGATCAGGTGTTACTGACTGGTCTTATATAAGGGAGGTTCCCTCCCATCAGGGTTGCCGGTGATCAATTGTTCTGGTCTCATCTTTGATTCCTGGTTCACTTTGAAGCCTGCTGTCTCGTGCCTGCATCTTCTGCTAACAGATAAGACATTTTCTTCTTTTAGTTTTTTGTGCTTGCTTTTTGCATTTTGTCCTGCACTTCTGTGGGGGTCTGCCGGGTCCCCTCCGGGGCTTGTGCTCCTCTCAGTTTAGTTCAGCCACTGTTATTTGTTCATTTGCCTTTTCCAGTTTTTTCAGTGGCTGCTGTTTAGTTTTGTTACACCAGAGAACTAATTTAGGTGGTAGAGGTCGTGTGATCTCAGGTGTTTTTGTAATTAGTAGAGTTGGTACTTTTTAGGGTTTTTTGGGATTGCAGTAAGTGTCCTTCCTATCCTTTTCTATCTAGGAAGTTTGGGCCCCAACGTTTGCTCATACTATTTTCTATCTTTGTCTGTATTTCCTCTTGTCTAACCGCCATTACATGTTTGGGGGCTTCCTATGTTCTTTGGGATCTGCTCCGGGGCAGATAGTTTTCCTCTTTCTGTCTTTAGGTATAGTTAGCTTCTCAGGCTGTGACGAGGCGTCTAGGACCAACGTAGGTACGCTCCACGGCTGCCTTTAGTTGTGGTGGTTAGTCAGGGTACTGCAATCCAATAGATTCCAACCTATCTGGTGTATTGCCTTTTTGCCTGCTCTCCTCAGCTACCAAATCATAACAGTATGTGCCCCAGCACTACTATATATGTGCCCCAGCCAGCCAGCTACTGTGTATGTGCCCAAGCCACTGTATGTGTGCCCCAGCCCGCCACTGTATGTGTGCCCCAGCGCGCCACTGTGTATGTGCCCCGGCACCACTGTATATAAGCCCCGACACTACTGTATATAAGCCCCGCCACTGTGTATGTGTCCCAGCCCGCCACTGTGTATGTGCCCCAGCACTACTATATATGTGCCCCAGCCAGCCCGCCACTGTGTATGTGCCCAAGCCACTGTATGTGTGCCCCAGCCCGCCACTGTGTATGTGCCCCGGCACCACTGTATATAAGCCCCGACACTACTGTATATAAGCCCCGCCACTGTGTATGTGCCCCAGCCCGCCACTGTGTATGTGCCCCAGCCCGCCACTGTGTATGTGCCCCAGCACTACTATATATGTGCCCCAGCCATCCCGCTACTGTGTATGCGCCCAAGCCACTGTATGTGTGCCCCAGCCCGCCACTGTATGTGTGCCCCAGCCCGCCACTGTGTATGTGCCCCGGCACCACTGTATATAAGCCCCGGCACTACTGTATATAAGCCCCGCCACTGTGTATTTGTCCCAGCCCGCCACTGTGTATGTGCCCCAGCACTACTATATATGTGCCCCAGCCTGCCCGCCACTGTGTATGTGCCCCAGCCCGCCACTGTGTATGTGCCCCAGCACTACTGTGTATGTGCCCCAGCCCGCCACTGTGTATGTGCCCCAGCACTACTATATATGTGCCCCAGCCAGCCCGCTACTGTGTATGTGCCCAAGCCACTGTATGTGTGCCCCAGCCCGCCACTGTGTATGTGCCCCGGCACCACTGTATATAAGCCCCGGCACTACTGTATATAAGCCCCGCCACTGTGTATGTGTCCCAGCCCGCCACTGTGTATGTGCCCCGGCACTACTGTATATGTGCCCCAGCCAGCCCCTGTGTATGTGCCCCAGCCAGCCACTGTGTATGTGCCCCAGCCCGCCACTGTGTATGTGCCCCAGCTCTACTATATATGTGCCCCAGCCAGCCCGCCACTGTGTATGTGCCCCGGCACTACTGTGTATGTGCCACAGCTCGCCACTGTGTATGTGCCCCAGCACTACTATATATGTGCCCCAGCCAGCCCGCTACTGTGTATGTGCCCAAGCCACTGTATGTGTGCCTCAGCCCGCCACTGTGTATGTGCCCCGGCACCACTGTATATAAGCCCCGGCACTACTGTATATAAGCCCCGCCACTGTGTATGTGCCCCAGCCCGCCACTGTGTATGTGCCCCAGCCCGCCACTGTGTATGTGCCACTGCACTACTGTGTATGTGCCCCAGCCCGCCACTGTGTATGTGCCCCGGCACTACTGTGTATGTGCCCCAGCCCGCCACTGTATGTGTGCCCCAGCCCGCCACGGTGTATGTGCCCCGGCACTACTGTATATAAGCCCCGCCACTGTGTATGTGTCCCAGCCCACCACTGTGTATGTGCCCCAGCCAGCCCGCCACTGTGTATGTGCCCCAGCCCGCCACTGTGTATGTGCCCCAGCTAGCCCGCCACTGTGTATGTGCCCCAACCCGCCACTGTGTATGTGCCCCAGCTCTACTATATATGTGCCCCAGCCAGCCCGCCACTGTGTATGTGCCCCGGCCTACCACTGTGTATGTGCCCCAGCTCTACAATATATGTGCCCCAGCCAGCCCGCCACTGTGTATGTGCCGCGGCACTACTGTGTATGTGCCCCAGCCCGCCACTGTGTATGTGCCCCAGCACTACTATATATGTGCCCCAGCCAGCCCGCCACTGTGTATGTGCCCAAGCCACTGTATGTGTGCCCCAGCCCGCCCGCCACTGTGTATGTGCCCCGGCCCGCCACTGTATGTGTGCCCCAGCCCGCCACTGTGTATGTGCCCCAGCACCACTGTATATAAGCCCCGCCACTGTGTATATGTCCCAGCCCGCCACTGTGTATGTGCCCAGCACTACTATATATGTGCCCCAGGCAGCCCGCCACTGTGTATGTGCCCAAGCCACTGTATGTGTGCCCCAGCCTGCCCGCCACTGTGTATGTGCCCCGGCACTACTGTGTATGTGCCCCAGCCCGCCACTGTGTATGTTGTTGTGAATGTGCTAGAAATGAATTCTGAGCAGAAGCTCCCTCTGGTGGTTACAAACAGTACTGAACCATTCAATGAAGATTGTGAAGATTGGCGATCAGGTGTTACTGACTGGTCTTATATAAGGGAGGTTCCCTCCCATCAGGGTTGCCGGTGATCAATTGTTCTGGTCTCATCTTTGATTCCTGGTTCACTTTGAAGCCTGCTGTCTCGTGCCTGCATCTTCTGCTAACAGATAAGACATTTTCTTCTTTTAGTTTTTTGTGCTTGCTTTTTGCATTTTGTCCTGCACTTCTGTGGGGGTCTGCCGGGTCCCCTCCGGGGGCTTGTGCTCCTCTCAGTTTAGTTCAGCCACTGTTATTTGTTCATTTGCCTTTTCCAGTTTTTTCAGTGGCTGCTGTTTAGTTTTGTTACACCAGAGAACTAATTTAGGTGGTAGAGGTCGTGTGATCTCAGGTGTTTTTGTAATTAGTAGAGTTGGTACTTTTTAGGGTTTTTTGGGATTGCAGTAAGTGTCCTTCCTATCCTTTTCTATCTAGGAAGTTTGGGCCCCAACGTTTGCTCATACTATTTTCTATCTTTGTCTGTATTTCCTCTTGTCTAACCGCCATTACATGTTTGGGGGCTTCCTATGTTCTTTGGGGATCTGCTCCGGGGCAGATAGTTTTCCTCTTTCTGTCTTTAGGTATAGTTAGCTTCTCAGGCTGTGACGAGGCGTCTAGGACCAACGTAGGTACGCTCCACGGCTGCCTTTAGTTGTGGTGGTTAGTCAGGGTACTGCAATCCAATAGATTCCAACCTCTCTGGTGTATTGCCTTTTTGCCTGCTCTCCTCAGCTACCAAATCATAACAGTATGTGCCCCAGCACTACTATATATGTGCCCCAGCCAGCCAGCTACTGTGTATGTGCCCAAGCCACTGTATGTGTGCCCCAGCCCGCCACTGTATGTGTGCCCCAGCGCGCCACTGTGTATGTGCCCCGGCACCACTGTATATAAGCCCCGACACTACTGTATATAAGCCCGCCACTGTGTATGTGTCCCAGCCCGCCACTGTGTATGTGCCCCAGCACTACTATATATGTGCCCCAGCCAGCCCGCCACTGTGTATGTGCCCAAGCCACTGTATGTGTGCCCCAGCCCGCCACTGTGTATGTGCCCCGGCACCACTGTATATAAGCCCCGACACTACTGTATATAAGCCCCGCCACTGTGTATGTGCCCCAGCCCGCCACTGTGTATGTGCCCCAGCCCGCCACTGTGTATGTGCCCCAGCACTACTATATATGTGCCCCAGCCATCCCGCTACTGTGTATGCGCCCAAGCCACTGTATGTGTGCCCCAGCCCGCCACTGTATGTGTGCCCCAGCCCGCCACTGTGTATGTGCCCCGGCACCACTGTATATAAGCCCCGGCACTACTGTATATAAGCCCCGCCACTGTGTATTTGTCCCAGCCCGCCACTGTGTATGTGCCCCAGCACTACTATATATGCCCCGGCACTACTGTATATGTGCCCCAGCCAGCCCGCCACTGTGTATGTGCCCCACCTCGCCACTGTGTATGTGCCCCAGCCAGCCCGCCACTGTGTATGTGCCCCAGCACTACTGTATGTGTGCCCCAGCCAGCCCGCCACTGTGTATGTGCCCAGCCCGCCACTGTGTATGTGCCCCAGCACTGTATGTGTGCCCCAGCCCGCCACGGTGTATGTGCCCCGGCACTACTGTGTATGTGCCCCAGACCGCCACTGTGTATGTGTTCCCAGCCCGCCACTGTGTATAGGCCCCGGCACTACTGTATATGTGCCCCAGCCAGCCCGCCACTGTGTATGGGCCCCGGCCCTACTGTATATGTGCCCCAGCCAGCCCGCCACTGTGTATGTGCCCCAGCCCGCCACTGTGTATGTGCCCCGACACTACTATATATATGCCCCGGCTGGCCCGCCACTGTGTATGTGCCCCGCCACTACTGTATATGTGCCCCAGCCAGCCCACCACTGTATATTCAGTATACCCCGACACTACTGAATATGTGCCCCAGACAGCTTGCCACTGTGTATTTGCCCCAGCCTGCCACTGTATGTGTGCCCCAGCCCGCCACTGTGTATGTGCCCCGGCACTACTGTATATGCCCCGGCCAGCCTGCCTCTGTATATGTGTGCCCCAGCCAGCCACTGTGTATGTGCCCTGGCCAGCCTGCCATTGTGTGTGTGCCCCAGCCTGCCACTGTATGTGTGCCCCAGCCACTGTATGTGTGCCCCAGCCCGCCACGGTGTATGTGCCCGGCACTACTGTGTATGTGCCCCAGACCGCCACTGTGTATGTGCCCCAGCCACTGTATGTGTGCCCCAGCCCGCCACTGTGTATGGGCCCCGGCACTACTGTATATGTGTCCAGCCAGCCCGCCACTGTGTATGGGCCCCGGCACTACTGTATATGTGCCCCAGCCAGCCCGCCACTGTGTATGTGCCCCAGCCCGCCACTGTGTATGTGCCCCGACACTACTATATATATGTGTAATGTATGTAGTACAGTTCATATAGCGTCTTGTGCTTGGGTGCGATGAAAATACATGAGACACAGGTTTGATATAGAAAGTCTTGTATTACTTCATACAAGTTGGCAAAAATAGTCACACAGTTTGCAGACACAGAAGCAGGAGACACAGCAGGCCAGAGTAATCTAAGCTCAGCAATCACTCTCCACAACAGGTTCAGGATCTTCTTCTCTGTTACCGTAAGTCCATTGCAAACGTGGTCTTTCAAAGAGCAGGGTTCAGAGTCCACAAGTGCTTCAGAGTTCCTCAGTAGGAATAGCTGGAGTACAAGGTCCAAGGCTTTAGGAGTCAGGTCACAGGTTCACTGCAGGCTAGATTCTGAAGCACTGATTGCTCAGCTGTGGCTGCTTAAGAAGCAAAAGGAGAGAATCAGGGCGGGAACATGCAAGCTGGAAACTCCATTTTGACTGAGGGCAAGATAGCTGCAGCAAGACAGAAAGTAAAATGGCTGACGAACAAACTGAGTTTCAGGAACATGTACACAGAACCTTACATTACTCCCCCCTTAGGGACAACCTCCGGATGACCTCAGGCCAGGCTTGTGTGGGTACCTCTGATGAAACTGACGGAGCAAGCGAGGAGCATTAACGTTATTGACTGGTTCCCATGAGTTGTCCTCCACTGGGTAGCCCTGCCATTTAATCAGATATTGTAACTGATTTCTATACAACCTGGAATCTAAAATCCTTTCCACCACAAATTCTTCCTGACCATCTACAAGAACGTCCAGGAAACGTATTGGGTGTCGCAGCCTTTAGTAGGGATACATGAAAGACAGGGTGAATTCTCATAGTTCTGGGCAGTTGAAGACGACAAGCAACGGCACTTATAATTTTACTGATTTTATAGGGTCCAATGTACTTATGTCCCAACTTAGACGATGGAATCCTTAACTTAAGATTTCTGGTTGACAGCCAGACCAAGTCTCCTACCTTGAAAGCTGGTGCAGGTTTACGAAATTTATCTGCTGCTTTCTTGTACCTTTCCTGAGCCGATTCCAGATTCTCCTTTAGAAGATCCATATTCTTCTGTAAAGATGTGATTCTTTCAGCCACTGCTGGTAAAGGCGTTTCTATGGGAAATCGTGGTAGAATGTTAGGATGATAACCTAGATTAGAGTAAAAAGGAGACTGCTTAGTGGAGGCACTCTGAGAGTTGTTATACGAGAACTCAGCTAATGGAAGTAGATCCACCCAATCATCCTGTAGGTGGCAGATAAAGCAGCGGAGATACTGCTCCAGGGTTTGATTGGTTCGTTCGGTCTGTCCATTAGTCTGGGGATGAAAAGAAGAAGAAAGGTTTACTTTAATGTCCAATGCTGCACAGAAATTTTGCCAAAACCTAGAAGTGAATTGCACCCCTCGATCCGAAATAACCTCATCCGGTACTCCATGTAAGCGAAACACATCTTTAATCATCAAATCTGATGTCTGTTTTGCAGTGGGTAAGCCGACACAAGGGATAAAATGAGCTGCCTTTGTTAGACGGTCAACCACCACTAGAATGGTGTTCTTCCCTTGAGAGGTTGGTAACTCCACAATGAAGTCCATAGAAATGGATCCCCACGGGCGGGACGGGGTGGGAAGAGGCTGTAACAGACCAGTTGGTGAGGAGCGAGGTGTTTTGCATCTTGCACAGACTTCACATGAAGTGACATAGTTTAAAACATCCTTCCTGCAAGTGGGCCACCAAAAGAAACGAGAGAGAAATTCCTGTGTCTTTAGAATTCCTCTATGCCCAGCAATCTTGGAATCGTGAATGAGTTGCAATACTCTCAATCTGACTGTTTCAGGAATATACAGGCGTTGTCCCTGAATCCACACACCATTCTTAAAGACAAGACTTACGTCCCTTGGGGGTTGTGCCAAAAAGGAATCCGCATGGTATGCTTCCTTGATGTCCTTAAGTAGGTCTTGATTATGAATTACTCCTAGGAATCTAGAGTCAGGAAGAATAGTCTTAGGAGGAGTAATTGGACGTGTCTCTGCTGAGTAAATCCTAGAGAGTGCATCAGCCTTTCCATTGCGCGATCCTGGTCTATAAGAAATGATAAAATTAAATTGGTTTAAGAAAAGATTCCAGCGAGCCTGGCGAGGAGTCAGGCACTTAGCCGACCTGATAAACTCAAGGTTACGATGGTCTGTCAGGACGACTATTTGCTGTGCAGCTCCCTGAAGAAGGTGTCTCCATTCTTTGAAGGCGGCAATAATGGCCAACAACTCTCTATTGCCCACATCGTAGTTCCTCTCAGCCGAAGACAACTGCTGGGAAAAGAAGGCACAGGGATGCAAGACATTCTTCTCACCTGTTCTCTGAGAGAGTATAGCTCCAACGGCACAGTCTGAAGCATCCACCTCTATTATGAAGGCAAGCTCGGGGTTGGGATGTACTAAGATAGGTGCGGTGGTAAATTTATCTTTTAGACGGGAAAATGCTTCCTGGGCTTGGGGAGTCCAGGAGAACCTAGACTCTTTCCGGGTAAGTTGGGTGATAGGTGACACTACCTCAGAGAAATTTCTAATGAAACGTCTATAGAAGTTGGCAAACCCGATGAAGTGCTGTACCTCCTTCACATTTCTAGGACTTGGCCAATCCTTGATGGCTTGGGTTTTGCTTCCATCCATACTAATTCCTTGTGTAGACAGTACATACCCCAGAAATTGAATTTCGGTCCTATGGAATTCACACTTTTCAAGTTTGATGTAAAGATGATTTTGTCTTAGACGTTCCAAGACCATTCTCACATGTCCATGATGTTCCTCTGTGGAGTTAGAAAAAATTAGAATATCATCCAAATAAATTACCACGAATGTATCTAGGAGATCCCTGAAGATGTCATTCACCAAGTGTTGGAAAGTGGCTGGGGCGGTACTCAAACCAAAAGGCATAACTAGATATTCAAAGTGTCCATAGCGTGACCTGAATGCAGTCTTCCATTCATCCCCAGGTCTAATACGGACTAAGTTATAGGCCCACGAAGATCTAGTTTAGAGAAAATTTTGGCATGTCGCACTCTCTCCAATAACTCAGGGATTAAAGGCAATGGATAACGGTTTCTAATAGTAACCTTATTGAGTTCCCTATAGTCTACGCATGGTCTCAGAGATCCATCTTTCTTCTTTACAAAGAAGATGGGTGCACCTGCAGGAGATGAAGAGGGGCGTATGAAGCCCTTGGCTAGATTTTCGTCTATGTAATCCTTTAAAGCCTTTAGCTCGGGCCCCGCCAGGGGGTAGATCTTACCAAAAGGTATCTCTGCTCCAGGCAATAATTCAATTGGACAATCATATGGACGGTGAGGAGGAAGCTGGTCAGCGTTCTTCTTGTCACATAAATCCACATAGTCCTGGTATACAGCTGGTAGTTCAGGGACTGACATGGTTCCTTTAGGAACAGAGCAAGCTGAAACTTTTGGACTCATCTGTTTCTCTGGAAAGTGTAATTCCTTGGTCTCCCAGTTAATGATAGGATTCTGAGCCTGCAGCCATGGTAGCCCTAGAATAATGGGAAAGTGGGGAGAAGAGATAAGCATAAAGGACAGTTTCTCTTGATGATCTTTACCCATAAGAACCCTCAAAGGCTCTGTTTCCTGATCCACTGGTCCAGAGGTCAGCAGGGAGCCATCCACAGTTTCCATCTGTACTGGAGTAGCCTTCTTCACTGAACGTATCCCCTGTTTCAGAGCAAAGGAGACATCCATAAAATTTCCACTTGCCCCTGAGTCGATCATAGCAGAGCTAGACACCCAAGCTGAGTCAACCCAGAGTTTGATGGAAAGAAAGCAATGAGAATTGTTTTTCTTACAACTCAGCTGGGACACCGCTGAGGAAACTTGAAAAATGGCAGCGTTTACACAGTCAACGTCCTCAGAGGTAACGGAGTTTAAGTCCGAGAAATCAAGATCTGTTGCTGCAGATCTCTCTGGAGCCTGAGGCTCGGACCTGACAGATCCCCTCTCGCAACACTCACAATGAATGAGTGCTGCAGTAGTCTTACGAGAACGGCTGGGGCAGTTTATAATGAAGTGCCCTGACTTACCACAATAGAAACATAGATTCTCCTTAAAACGATGTTCCTTGCGTGCATCACTAACCCGTCGTTGTAAAGAGTCTACCTGCATGGGTTCAGGTTCCCGTGTAATCCTACTCAAAGGTTCCTTAGCTGGAGAGGAAGGTAGGAAAAGGTTAGTGCGATTGCTTTCGAACCATCTCTCTTGACTGCGTTCAGTCAGATGAGTATCAATACGGATGCAGTAGTTAATAAAGTCACCTAACGCAGTGGGAGGGTCGGCACGAGCAAGTTCATCCTTAATCAGTGGAGATAACCCTTTTCGAAAATAGATTTTTTGGCGGAACTGTCCCAGGTGGTATCAAGGGCCCATCTGCTGAAATCCAAGGCATATTCAGCTACCGAGTGCTTACCTTGGTGCAAAGCTAACATGGCTGCTTCAGCTGTTGCACCTCGATTGGGGTCATCAAACACCTGCCCCATGGCTGAAATAAAAGCATCAAGGTGATTCAAACAATCATCCTCAGTCTCAATCAGAGGGTTTGCCCACATCAAAGCCTTGTTGGTAAGCAACATAATTATAGTAAGCACCTTAGATCGTTCAGTGGGAAATTGTGAAGCATGTGCAGAAAAAAAAGATTGCATTGATTAATAAATCCCCTGAATTTCTCACGTTCACCGCCAAAACGAAAAGGGGGCAACTTGGGAATCCCAGAACTCGGGGCTACGGCAGGAGCCTGGACTCGCTCTTCTAGAACCTCAATCCTGGCTCGCAAATCCTGGGCAGTCTGTCCAAACACTTGCAAATTGTGATTAGTGAGGTCCTGTAGGCTTGAAAAACGGGTCTTTATATTCTGCAAATCTGCAAGGATATTATCAGTCACTCCGCAAAGTTCCTTTATGCGGGCCTCCATTTTCCAGATCTTTTAAGACAGGAGTACTGTAAGAAGAGGAGAGGAGAAAAAAAAAAACAATAGTGTTTACCTGTGGTAACACTGCAGAGAGAAAAAAAATTAAGGGAACTGCTCACCTGGAATGGTTGTGAGAAGTCACAACCACTATCATCACAGAAAGTTCACCCAGACATCTGATATCCACAGTTACAGCAGACAAAAAAGAGAAAAGAAAAAAAAAACAATAGTGTTTACCTGTGGTAACACTGCAGAAAAAAAAACACTTAAGGGAATTGCTCACCTGGAATGGTTGTGAGAAGTCACAACCACTGTCATCACAGAAAGTACAACCGGACATCCGATATCCACAGTTACAGCAGACACAGCCTTTCCAGACCCAGCAGACACTAACGTTTTGGCTTCAGAATCTTGTAATGTATGTAGTACAGTTCATATAGCGTCTTGTGCTTGGGTGCGATGAAAATACATGAGACACAGGTTTGATATAGAAAGTCTTGTATTACTTCATACAAGTTGGCAAAAATAGTCACACAGTTTGCAGACACAGAAGCAGGAGACACAGCAGGCCAGAGTAATCTAAGCTCAGCAATCACTCTCCACAACAGGTTCAGGATCTTCTTCTCTGTTACCGTAAGTCCATGCAAACGTGGGTCTTTCAAAGAGCAGGGTTCAGAGTCCACAAGTGCTTCAGAGTTCCTCAGTAGGAATAGCTGGAGTACAAGGTCCAAGGCTTTAGGAGTCAGGTCACAGGTTCACTGCAGGCTAGATTCTGAAGCACTGATTGCTCAGCTGTGGCTGCTTAAGAAGCAAAAGGAGAGAATCAGGGCGGGAACAATGCAAGCTGGAAACTCCATTTTGACTGAGGGCAAGATAGCTGCAGCAAGACAGAAAGTAAAATGGCTGACGAACAAACTGAGTTTCAGGAACATGTACACAGAACCTTACAATATGCCCCGGCTGGCCCGTCACTGTGTATGTGCCCCTCCACTACTGTATATGTGCCCCAGCCAGCCCGCCACTGTATATTCAGTATAACCCGACACTACTGAATATGTGCCCCAGACAGCCCGCCACTGTGTATTTGCCCCAGCCTGCCACTGTATGTGTGCCCCAGCCCGCCACTGTGTATGTGCCCCGGCACTACTGTATATGTGCCCCAGCCAGCCTGCCACTGTATTTGTGCCCCGGCCAGCCTGCCTCTGTATATGTGTGCCCCAGCCAGCCACTGTATATGTGCCCCGGCCAGCCTGCCATTGTGTATGTGCCCTGGCACCACTGTATATATGTGTCCTGGCCAGCCTGCCACTGTATACAGTACAGACCAAAAGTTTGGACACACCTTCTCATTCAAAGATTTTTCTGTATTTTCATGACTATGAAAATTGTACACACTGAAGGCATCAAAACTATGAATTAACACATGTGGAATTATATACTTAACAAAAAAGTGTGATGACTGCTTTGCACACTCTTGATGAGCTTCAAGAGGTAGTCACCAGAAATGGTCTTCCAACAGTCTTGGAGGAGTTCCCAGAGATGCTTAGCACTTGTTGGCCCTTTTGCCTTCACTCTGCGGTCCAGCTCACCCCAAACCATCTCGATTGGGTTCAGGTCTGGTGACTGTGGAGGCCAGGTCATCTGGCGTAGCACCCATCACTCTCTTTCTTGGTCAAATAGCCCTTACACAGCCTGGAGGTGTGTTTGGGGTCATTGTCCTGTTAAAAAATAAATGATGGTCCAACTAAACGCAAACCGGATGGAATAGCATGCCGCTGCAACATGCTGTGGTAGCCATGCTGGTTCAGTATGCCTTCAATTTTGAAGAAATTCCCAACAATGTCACCAGCAAAGAACCCCCACACCATCACACCTCCTCCTCCATGCTTCACGGTGGGAACCAGGCATGTAGAGTCCATCCGTTCACCTTTTCTGCGTCTCACAAAGACACAATGGTGGGAACCAAAGATCTCAAATTTAGACTCATCAGACCAAAGCACAGATTTCCACTGGTCTAATGTCCATTCCTTGTGTTCTTTAGCCCAAACAAGTCTCTTCTGCTTGTTGCCTGTCCTTAGCAGTGGTTTCCTAGCAGCTATTTTACCTTGAAGGCCTGCTGTACAAAGTCTCCTCTTAACAGTTATAGAGATGTGTCTGCTGCTAGAATTCTGTGTGGCATTGACCTGGTCTCTAATCTGAGCTGCTGTAAACCTGCGATTTCTGAGGCTGGTGACTCAGATAAACTTATCCTCAGAAGCAGAGGTGACTCTTGATCTTCCTTTCCTGGAGAGGTCTTCATGTGAGCCAGTTTCTTTGTAGCGCTTGATGGTTTTTGCAACTGCACTTGGGGACACTTTCAAAGTTTTCCCAATTTTTCGGACTGACTGACCTTCATTTCTTAAAGTAATGATGGCCACTCGTTTTTCTTAGCTGCTTTTTACTTGCCATAATACAATTCTAACAGTCTATTCAGTAGGACTATCAGCTGTGCATCCACCAGACTTCTGCACAACACAACTGATGGTCCCAACCCCATTTATAAGGCAAGAAATAATATTTATTAAACCTGACAGGGCACACCCGTGAAGTGAAAACCATTTCCGGTGACTACCTCTTGAAGCTCATCAAGAGAATGCCAAGAGTGTGCAAAGCAGTCATCAAAGCAAAAGGTGGCTCTGTGAAGCCCAGCTGCGCTCGGTTTCACATATCCTGGAAGGGTGCATGAAGGATTCATCCACTAGAGGTCTCACCACATACACACACCTTCACCCTTCCTCAGTCCACCAGGGGGAGCCCTGATAGGGATATAAAAGAGGGTGAAGGCAGGAAGTCAGTCAGTCTGCAGAGCAGTCTAAGTCAGTCTGCAGAGCAGAGTGAGTCTGCAGGGCAGAGTGAAGCGAAGCTGAGAGCAGTCGAGTCTGGAGTCTAGTCTAGCTCAGAAGTCTAGCAGATCAGACTAGAGAGCTAGGAGCGTGTCGACGCTCTAGAGAGCGGCAGAAGAGGCAGCCCACCAACTGCCAGTGTGTATAGCCTAGTGAGGGCCAGAGTAGGCCAAAGGCAAGAGAAGAGAGTAGTAAAGGGGCAGAAGAGCCTTACCAACTCACCCCAGCAAGTATATACCGGACGCCGGGTCCGAGCCTACAGGGATCTCCACGACCCAGTAGGAGACAACCGGAATTCTGAGGACTACAGGTCTCAGGAGCACTACAGAGCTGATACGTAACAGAGCCAGGGGACAGGCAGTTCCAGCAAGCCAGGAAAAGCAAGCAGGGAAAGTGTACTCCAAGAGAAGGCCCTACCACAAGGTCAGCCAGGTGCAGGATAGAGACAAACTCAGACCTAGCTACAGGCAGGTCGGAAACTGATTACAGAGAGGAAAGAAACAGGAGGCCCTATACCTGCTCACTGGGGAGAATCTGGATGTGCACCCTTCACTCTACAGTGCCCCGGGATGTTCCTGCACTACAGTAAAGGTACTGAAGTGACTTGTGTGTGTTCCCCTTTATTGTTCCTATCCTGCCGGATCCCCTCCGTCCTGCATCCCTACCCATACGCTGCCCTGACGGCCCGCTCCACCTGTGGGGAGCGATTCCATCTAGCTGCCATAACATCGGCCTTAGTGGACTGCTGCAGCGCTGGTGAGCCTCACCAGACACCACAGGTGGCGTCACGATTCAATTGACATTATCCCCTGTAAATACAACCCCCCTTTTTGGTGAGTCCCAGGGCCACGGACCGAGCTGCAGCTACCGTAACATTCCCCATAGCAAACGACGGGCTCGGTGCCAAGTACCCCACAGCCCTGGTGGGTGACTCATCCATCTGGCATCACGAACAGGATTGCGTGCCCGCGGCAACGGAGTAACCTGTGCCCGTTGCCACCGGGTACTGTGCGCCTTTACTAAAAGACTGTATGCTGTACTGTGGCGAAGGTTTCCCGCTATTTTTGGAATCTGCCGCTATTATTGTGTCCCCGCACGAAAACTAGGAGGCGTACCTGCAAAAGCGCGCTGAGTTCTGGACACGACCCCACGTGCTGACTCGGCGGCAGGTCCTGTCAGGGAGCTTCAGTGAACGGTCTGACGTCAGAGCACCGGCGACGCAGGTCCTTCAAGCAACGGTGCCCTGCGGAGCTGCGGCCTACAGAGGAAGGTAGACCACGGTTCACTGGGGGGCGCCAGAATGTCACAACCCTCACCCAGCGGCACGGTCCAGGCCGACAACCCGGATGATCAGCCCTCGACTGCTACCATGCCGGCCGCAGCAGCCGCCCCCTTACCTGGGCCTGTGGCACCGATAGTACCGCTAACGCTGCCATACATGCCTGGAGCAAAGTGGCTTCCCCAATACAGCGGCAGGCCAGACACCCTGTTGGGATTCAAGCGAAAAATATGCAACATACTGGACAAGTACTCAATGTCAGATAAGCAAAGGGCTGCAGTCGTAGTAGGACAATTGACTGGTGCTGCAGAAAGAGAAGTAGAGACTTGGTCGGCTACAGACCAGGAGTCAGTGCCCGCAATTTTTGAAAAATTACAGACTGCCTTTGAGGACCGCACCGAAACAGACCTCCAAATGAGGTTATACTAATGCTCCCAGAAATCAGATGACAGCGTTCGGGATTATGCCTGCTATTTACAAGGGGCCCTGCAAGCTCTCAAACAGATTAACCCAATGAGCGTCACCAATGAGAACAAAATGCTAAAAGAACAATTTGTACGGGGATTGAGGTCCCAAGCGGAAAGCAGGACGGTGCGTTGGTGGTCCTTGGATCATCCCGATGCCACCTTTGATGCCCTTAAAGATATGGCTATAAAGGGGCTGCAACCCCTGGAAATGGCAGATCAGGTAGACCAGCATTACCCTGGTAAGGCCTCTCTCACCCAAGTAGCATCTACCTTTTCCCCATTGGTGGCTGAAGCCAAAACGCAGGCAGCGCCCCCTACTAAGCTGGAATGTCTACGCTCGGAAGTGCGCCAGCTGACCAAAAACCTGGCCACCCTAATCAGCACGTATTATACTCTTATATTTTGGCACTTGATATTAGTATCACCATTTGCACAGTTATTATATTTTTTTTATCTAATTTTTTAATTAATTAATTAATTTGCACTGGTCACTTTATTTTATATTTGTTTAAAGGGGAGATTTGTATTATTATTTGATATAATTTATTAATTGTGCCAATCAGTATCACACATGATGCCCTGCACACACTAATGTATGTTTTTATATTTCTTGTATACATTTTTTATTTTTCTTGTCTTCAATAAACATTACTTTTATATAAATTTTGGGTTGTGTCTATCTAATTTTTAATAAATATATTGGGTCATTTTAATTATTTATATTTTTTATAATTTTTTATTTTTTATGAATATTTTTATTGGATTTGGTTTGTATTTTTAATATTCATAAAATAAAGCGAACTAAATTGTGTTACTCCTGGTAAATCTTTTCTATATAGGACGTCTTATCTTTGTTTCAGAAGAGACCAGTAATATGGATTATAAAAATCGTGAATCTAGTTGGTTGTCACAACTGTCATCTATTTTCAAGGAGACGGGTAGCAGCACAGCTGATGAAGTGTCTGTAAACACGCATGAAGATAAGTCTATCATGAAAGATATTTTATACAAAAGGACGAAATCTTGGTGGAACAAAAATTCTCTGGAACAATATTTACAACGTGATTTAATACCCAGAGGCTTGAGAATACAGGTATTTCCTTCATTCCATTTGGAAAATGAGCTTTTATTAAAGAGATGGGAAAATGCGTGCAATACTTGCTCCCGTACTTTTATTGAAATATTGATTGAAGTTGATAAGAAAAAATTGGAGTCATTGGAGACTGATATTAAAATATTACAGGAAAAATTACAGAAAAACCTCAATAGTGACCAATTGTCAAAATTTGATGAAGAACTTAATACCTCTTTTTCCAAATGGGAATCTGAGATACAGAAACTTAAATTGACGAAATTTCAACGTGATATTCAAGATTATCAAAGTAACAAAATATATAAATGGCGTGGCAAGGTAATTCCAAAAAGGCCGGAATCAATTAGTTCTGTTACCAGCGGGAGTTCGTTGAGTTCCATGGAAACTCCGAATGGTGATTCCTCAGATATATTCAACAGATATAATACAAGATTTAAGACTACTAAGCGCAAAACAACTAATCATCGAGAACAGGAATCTAATGATGGCACCCTTAAGGTTATTAATCTTTCAGATATTCATTTGACTTCAGATCAGATCTCGGTTTTATCTTTGGGCCTTGGTTTTTGCCCAATGGCAAAAATAGATCAATTTTCGGCAATAAAGGATACTTTTTTGTTTGCACGTAAACTTTTGTTGAAAAATATCATGTTGAAAAAAAGTCTTGTAACAATATTTTTTCTACAGAAGAGGAATTGGCGGCATTACAGGCGTTAGAAGATTTAATTGCAGAACAGGAACAAATACCAGGTAAATTCCCTGAATTTATCAAGAAAAAGTCTAAATCTTTTCCCTCCTTAACTTTGAATTCATCCATCGAAGTTTTTGTAAAGATGGTATGTGAAGAAATCAGAGAGTTACCTCTTACAAGGTCTTATGACAATTTGAAATATGAACAAAGAAGAGCACTGGATGAGTTAGCGAAAATGAAGGAGGTTGTTTTTAAACCTTCAGACAAAAGGAGGGAACATTGTAGTCTGGCCATGTACAAAATATGAAAAGGAGGCTTACAGACAGTTAAATGATCCCTCATGTTATGAGCGGTTGTCTCAGGATCCAACTTTTGAATTTCAAAAGGACTTATTTCAAATCTTAGATTTAGCCTTAAGGTACTGCCACACTACACAATCCCGCTAGCGATCTCGTTAGCGTTGCATACTAATGAGATCGCTAGCGGGATTGTTTCTATATCGCTAAGTGCGGCTTAACTTAGCGATATCGTTAAGGACGCTATCGCGGTTAGCGATCTCCTTAACGACTTTAGCGGTACAAAAGTACCGCTAAATCGCTAAGAAAAGGTGCCACACTCAGCGATAATACTTACCCAGCGGGAGCGCCGACGATGAAATAGGGTCCGGAGCGATTCCAGCGACGAGCGAGATCACAGCAGGAAGCTCGTCGCTGGCAGCTGCCGCACACTACAACATCGCTAACGGGATCGCTAAATAGTGACGTTTTTTAGCGATCCCGTTAGCGATGTTGTTTAGTGTGGCATACCCTTAAGATGAAGGGATTATCACTAAAGGTATTTGGGAAGGCCTGAGAGTGTAATATCCTAGGGTTCCTACGATATATTTTTTACCTAAAGTACACAAAAGTGTCTTGGAACCGCCTGGACGACCTATCATATCTGGTAATGGCAGTTTGATTGAACCGATTTCAAAATTTTAGACTTTTATTTGAAACCTATGGTGATGGATTTACCTTCATATATTAAGGATAGTACAGAAGCCTTACAGAGACTTGATGGGGTTTGCATGAGTAATGATATGTATATTGTAACGTGATGTAGAAGCTTTATATACTTCGATTCCCCATGAATATGGTCTTCTTGCAGTTAAACGTTACTTTATCTGGCCGCCAATTTGAGGAAACTTTTATAGATTTTTTTGATGCAGCTTTTGGAATATGCTGTTTTACACAATTATTTTGTTTTTAAAGATCGCTTTTATGTGCAAAAAAGAGGCGTGGCGATGGGTGCTGCTTTTGCACCTTCATATGCTAATTTAACAATGGGCCTATGGGAACAAGAATATATCCAGAATATGGATGTGGTGTCAGTAGAATCGGTAGTTTTATGGATGCGATTTATTGATGATGTTCTATTTGTTTGGCAGGGGCCACAGAAAGATTCGGAGGAGTTTTTGAAACATTTGAATAGTAATCCGTATAACATAAAACTTACCTGGGATATCAAACAGGATGCGATTAATTTCCTGGATTTGAGGATAACAGTGGATGATGTTGGACAACTTCATACCTCTATTCACAGAAAAGAAACAAGTGTCAATGCATTATTACATGCGAGATCATCACATCCATCTCATATAATTCGTGCGATACCTACTGGACAATTTTTGAGAACAAAACGTATTTGTGACCAAGAAGAAATTTTTGAACAACAGGCTGATGATCTTAAGGATAGATTTTTGCGAAGAGGTACAGTAGGGATGTTGTTCAGAGAGCTTACAATAGAGCTAGAGATACAGATAGATCATCTCTGTTAGTTTCCAAAAATAAGAAAAAAGAATTTGATGGACAAATACGATTCATAACTAAATATCATTCTAGGTGGAATGAAATGACTGGTATCATTTCTAAATTTTGACCCATTTTAAAGCAGGACCCAAGTTTGTCTAAACTTCTACCTTCAAAACCTTTAATTGTAGCCAAACGTAGTAAAACGATACAATACACCTTAGTTCATAGCCACTATGTACCCCCGGTGTCCCAATTCACTTTTGGTTCTAAGGGCCCTAAGTGGGGCTCTGTTTGTTGTGGGACATGTAAAGCCTGTCAATACATGGTTAAAACTGACAGTTTTCAGGACTCCACGGGTACAAAAGAGTTTAAAATTTTACATTTCATTAATTGTCGCACTAGTATGGTTATTTATCAGGCGACATGTCCGTGTAACCTTATTTACGTAGGTATGACGACACGTGAATTGCGGGTACGTATCTTGGAACATATTAAGGATATCAAAGCTGCAGATAGGATTATGGTTCATGAAGGTGGGGATATCTCTAAACTTAAACCTTTAGCAAGACATTTTCACCAGTTTCATCCCCAACAGTCTCATTTGTTAAAGGTAAGGGGCATTGACCGGATTCATTTGGGGAATAGGAGGGGAGATTATACAAAATTGTTGGCACAAAGAGAATGTAAGTGGATAACCACATTAGAGAGCATGACCCCTAGGGGGCTTAATGAACAGTGGGGTTTTTCTAGTTTTTTGTGAGTAAATGTATGGTTGGGCTTACTTAGATCGGGGTTCATATGATAGCAGGAATGATTAATTTAGTCATTATTATATTGGTGATTTATTAATTTGTCACTGGAGTTATTAATTTTTTGCATTTATTATCTATTTTTTATCACTAAAGTTTGTATACTTTCTGTAAATTTTATATAACATAATTAATTGGTTTCCTTAATTGTTATTAGTTATTCATTATAATATATATATATATATATATATATATATATAATATATATATTCTTTATTAATATGCACTTTATGATTTAAGGAAAATTAGTATTAATTATTACTTTTATATATATAATTTGTTTAGGTACTTATATAGTATACTCACATTAATTATATTTTTTCCTGCTATCAATTAATCCACAACCTTTATTTACATGCAGTATTAGTATAAGGAACGATGGACGCACTTGGGATGTAAAACTGCCCTTAAATTGTTTCTGTATTCAGCGCTTTCCCAATACAATAATGGAAGCAAGGACGCTGCGCGCCACACTGCGCATGCGCCCGCCTCTCCGTGTCTTCTGAGTTCTGGTTGGTGCATCGCCGACGGCGTCATATGACGCACTCGGTGATGTACTTCCAGTGCTCGGTCGTTGCGGTAGGGGTTGGGGCGGGGGGAAGGGGCCCCAATTTCTTTGGCTTTTATTTAAAATCTTTGATTTCAGCTCCCTTTTACCAAAAAAAAAAGGTTTTTTTGCCCCCCACACCCCCCCTGAAGCAATGCGAAACTCGTTGGAGTGGTTGTGCTGGGCAACATTTGGGCTTTATGGTTGGATTTTTCCCCCATTGTGTGAATTCATTTTATTTGGTAATTTTTATTGTTTGGGGGCAGATTTTTTTTCAGTGTCAACATATTTTTCTTTTTGTTTAGCACTTGAAAAAGTTTTTGTTATGAAGACCGATTTGTTTATTAAATTTTTTTATAGTCAAATTCTATTTTTTGTGGTCAATTTTTTTTTTGTGCAGCACGTATTTATCAATTTTTTCCCTTTATTTGTTTTTTTTAACCCTTTTTAACATTATTATTTTTTTTTATTAATTTTTTTAAAAATTAATTTAAATTTTCCTGGTCACTTTATTTTTTTTTTTAAAGGGGAGATTTGTTTATTATTGATATAATTTTTAATTTCCAATCATATCAAATGGCCCCCCAACACTAATGTAAGTTTTTATTTTTTTTTGTATAATTTTTTATTTTTTTGTTTTCAATAACATTATTTTATAAATTTTTGGGGGGTGTTATCTAATTTTTAAAAATATTGGGGATTTT
>JARQOD010000005.1:46653950-46697779 GCA_033576555.1 Oophaga sylvatica
TTTCCCTGTACTGGAGTGTTTTTACCTGAAAGTACCCCCGTTTCGAGCAAAGGGGGAATCCATAAAATTTATTTCCCCCCTGGCGTCATAGCGGCGGGCCCCCCCAAAGTGATAACCAGATTTTTGAGGAAAGAAAGAAAGGGAAAATTGTTTTTCTTAAAACCAGGGGGACCCCGCTGGGGAAAAACTTGAAAAAGGAGCGTTTCCGTCAACGTCCTCAGGGAAACGGATTTTAAAGTGAGAAATCAGATCTGTTGCTGCAATTCTCTGGACCCGGGGCCGGCCCTGACAGATCCCTCTCCAACACTCACAATAAATGGTGTGCATGTCTTACGAAAAGGTGGGGAGTTTATAATGAAGTGCCCTGATTCCCCAAAATAGAAATGTTTCTTTAAAACGATGTTCCCTTTGCGGCATCACAAACCCCGTCGTTGTAAGGTTCCCGCATGGTTCGGGTTTTCCCGTGTATCCTACTAAAAGGTTCTTAGTGGAGAGGAAGGTGGGAAAAAAGGTTAGTGCGATTGTTTGAACCATTCTTGAGCGTTGTGCGGTATAAATTACGGATGCAGTAGTTAAAAAGTCACCAAACGCGTGGGGGGGTCGGAGAGAAATTTATCCTTAATCAGGGAGTTAACCCTTTTGGAAAAATAGATTTTTTGGCGGAATGTCCCGGGGGTTCAAGGGCCCTCTCTGAAAAAAGGCTTTTCAGTCCCGAGTGCTTACTTGGCGCAAAGCAAAACTGGCTGCTTGCTGTTGCACCTGTTGGGTCTCAAAAACCTGCCCCTGGTGAATTAAAAGCTAAGGTGATTAAAAAAATCTCCTCGCCCAATAGAGGGTTTCCCCACATCAAAGCCTTTTTGGTAAGCAACATAATTTAGTAAGCACCTTAGTCGTTCGTGGGAAATTTTGGGGGAAGCATGTGCAGAAAAAAAAATGCATTAATTAATAAATCCCTGAATTTTTACGTTCCCGCCAAAAGAAAAAAGGGGGGAAAATTGGGGTCCCCAATCGGGCTCGGAGGGCTGACCGTCTTTAGAACCCCAACTGGCTCGCAAATCTGGGCAGTCTGCAAACCTTGAAAAAAGTGATTAGTGGGTCGTAGGCTTGAAAAAGGGTTTTTATATTTGAAAATCTGAAAGGTATTTCAGTACCCCAAAAAAGTTCTTTTGCGGGCCTCTTTTTTCCAGTTTTTTAAGCAGGGTCTGGAAAAGAGGAGAAAAAAAAAAAAACAATAGTGTTTCCTGTGGAAACACTGAAAGGGAAAAAAAATTAAGGGAACTGCTCACGGGAATGGTTGTGAGAAGTCAAAAAACCATATCATCACAAAAAAAGTTCCCCCCCGGGACTTGATTCCACTTTTGCAGCAGAAAAAAAAGAGAAAAGAAAAAAAAAAACAATGTGTTTACCGGGAACCTGCAGAAAAAAAAACATTAGGGAAATTGCTCCCTGGATGGTTGTGAGAAGTCACAACTTGTCTTACGAAGTAAAACGGACTCGTACCCCACAGTTCGGGACCAGCCTTTCCAGACCCGCAGCTTTTGTTTTGGTTCGAATTTGTATGTTTTTTCATTTTCTATGGTTTGGTTGGGTGGTGAAAATACTGAGCCCGGGTTTGATTAAAAGTTTGTTTTTTAAAAAGGGCGTCACCAGTTGAGGAAAGGCGGAGACAAAGCGGGCCCCAGAGTAATCTAGTCGCAACCTCTCCAAAAAAAAAGGTTTCAGGATTTTCCCTTGTTACTGTAAGTCCATGAAACGTGGGTCTTTAAAAGGCAGGGTTTCCCAGAGTCCAAAAGGGTTTCAGATTCCTGTAGGATAGTGGGTACAAGGTCCAAAGGTTTAGGGTCGGTCCCCGGTTCATGAGGTAATTCTGAAGAAAGTTGCTCAGCTGTGGTGTTTAAAAAGCAAAGGAGGAATCAGGGCGGGAAAATGCAAGCTGGAAAACCATTTTGACTGAGGGGAGATGCTGACAAAAAGAAATAAAAGGCTGACGAACAAACTGAGTTTCGGAATTTTACACAGAACCTTAAGAGGGAGTAGGGAGGGAAGGGTAAGGCGGGGGGGGGGGGAAAAGCTAGGCGCTCCAAAAATTTAGAGATAAGGGGAGTTTGGGGGGAAAGGTCTGTAGGTTTGTGAGGAAGGGTCGAGAAAGGGGGGGTTTCTTTATAGCGGAAAATAAAGATGGAGTGTTTTAAGGAGGATGGGAAATGCCCGGGAGAGTGAGAGATTAAAGATTGTAGTTAGGTGAGTTGTGACAATGGAGAGAGGATGGAGGAATGTGAGGGGTGGGGTGGTTTGTGCATTGTCAGCGAGGGAAGAGGGAGTTTGGGCCTTTTCGTGTGGGATCAAAAGTGGAAAGTGAGCCCGGGGAAAAAGCAGGGTGGGGTGGGGGTCACAGCCTTGGTGGTTTGGGGAAATTTCCCGGGATGTATTATTTTTTTTTTTAAAATGGGAGGCCGGTCGTCAGCCAAATGTCTGTGTAGGGGCTTGTGCTTTTGGGAGGAGGGGTGAAAAGTGTCAAAAGTTTTTTGGGGGTTTTTGGCTGTGAGGAGATCGGGTGGGGAGTAGGTTGTTTGGCGGGTGAAGGGGCAGCATTATAAATTTTAACAGAATTTTAAAATGGATGAAGTTTCAGTGTGCGGGTTTTTCCCCGAGGCGTTCAGCACTCCCAGGCATCTGTTTGTTTGGTAGTGAGGAGTGGGTAAAAAGGGAATACACCGAGCAGTTGGGGAAATTTGAGATTGCGTACCGATAAAAACCACAAACTAGAGGCAGCCCTGGGGGTTCCTACTTGGTCCTGAGCTGTCACAGCTGAGAAAACTAATACACCTAAAAATGAATAGGAAAAACATTGCCCCCGGGGCAGAAACCCCCAAAAATAACAGAAAGCCCCAAACATGTAATGGGGTTAGACAAGAGGAAAAAACGGGGCCCGAAAAAAAATAGTTTGAGCAACGCTGGGGCCCAAATATTAAATAGAAAAAGGGTAGGAAGGGTTACTTACTGCAATCCAGAAACCCGAAAAAACCAATTTATAATTTCAAAAATACCTGAGACCAACGACTCTCCCACCTTTAGTTTTGTGAACAAAATAAAAAAGCAGCATGAAAAAAGGGAAAAAAAGCAAAAGAAAAAATCGTGGCTAAAACTAAATGAGGGGGCAGGCCCCCGGAGGGGCCTAAAGGCCCCAAAGAAGTGCAGGACAAAATGCAAAATACAGCAAAAACAAAAAAGAAAAAAAAGTTTATCTGTAGCAGGGATGGCACGAACGCAGGCTAAAAGGGGAACTGGAATGAAGGATTCAGCCCAGACTTTTGATCACGGAAACCCCTGAGGGGGAAAATGTTCCTTATATAAGACATTCGTAAACCTGATTCCAGCCCTCACAATCTACTTGACCGTTTGTAACCCCCAGAGGGGCCTTGCTCAGAATATTCAAACCCTTCACAACGCCCCCCCCTGAGGAGGGGTCACCAAACCTATTTGAGAAACCCAGGTGGGTTTCAGATGGGTTTTTTGTTCGCAGGGTGTCTCCCAGCATGGTGTCGAAGAAAAAAAAACCCAAGAAATTTTTTTGACATAACCTCTTCCTTTTTAAACCCAAAAACTGGGTTTCCCTTAGAAAAACGAGAATCCAATATTTTCTCAACCAAAAAATCCGGGTTGCCCCCAAAAAAAAAACAGGGTCAGGAGGCCGCGCAGGACCATGGTCAAAAATCTTCAAAAAGGTTGTGGAACAGTTATGGATTTTTTGTCCCCGGAAAAAGCAAAAGAAAAAGAAAAAAAAGGGTTATAATTCCCTGTTTATAAAGGTAATGAACCCCAGGCTTTAAATTAGGAGATGCTACTCTCATGGAATATTCTTGAGGAAACCGCCCAAATCCCCCCACTTTTAAACCCAGGACTCAGTCCTTGCGGTTTGCAACCCCTGGGCCCTCTCCTGAGAGGGGAAACTTCCCCCACCCGGTCCCAAAACTGTTGCTCGCCCACAACGATCAAAACCCTGGACAGACGAAGCCTATCTGTCCCGAAGAAAATGAGGGGTGAAACCCCGAATTACAAAAAAAAAGGGACATCAAAGTGGCAGAGTAGCCCCATTATTAAAGCAAACTCAGCCAAAGGCAAAAAAGGAGACCCCTATCCCGTCGCGAACAAGCACTTTGATAAGTTCCAATGTTGGTTTGGTTTTCTCGTTTGAACCCTTGGTCTGAGGTGAAATGCGAGGAGAAAGACAAATTGAACACCCCGTTTGAAAAAAAGGCCTCAAAATCTGGAAAAAATGGCCTCTGTCAGAACAATGTTTTCAGGAATGGTGTAAACGACCCGTTTTTGAAGGAACAACGGCACCCTTTTGAGGAGGAAGGAATTGGTAATGGACGTGTTTCTTTTGGAAAACCTATCACAAAAAATTACCAGTGGTGGTCATTTTGAGAAAAGGAAGATCGGGGGAAAGGGAAATCATAGGATTTTGGGTCATGGTCTCTTGGGGAAGGCAAAGGCATCAACAAACCCTAGAGCGAGGCAGGTTGGAGCGAGAGCAAGTCCCCCAGGACTCACAAATTTCCCTGAAAACACGGACAAGGTGGCCCCCAAAAGGACCGGTAAAACCAAATTTGGTACAAAAATTCCCGGGTGCCCGCCAAGGGAAAAATGAATTTCCGACATCCATCTTTTTCCCTTTTGGGCGGGACAAAAAATTTTCCAACAGGGCAGCATCGGGCCCCATCCTCCTGAAAACCCCCCCAGAGCAAAATCTCAAATTTGGGGAGATGGCGGAAAGAACTACACCCCCTTTTAAAATAACGAAGGATCGGAACTCGGAGAGTCCGCAAGGGGAAAATCCCCGGAGGGCTTCCCCCTTAAAAATTTTGTGCCAGGAAAGAAAGGAAACCCAAAATTAAAAAAGTGTTTAAAAAAAAAGGCCCCCCTGGCCGTTAGGATTGAGTGCTTGGCAGATTCCCGATAGATCAGATTCTTTGGTCCGTAAGGACCACCCCTGAGTTGGGTCCCCCAGCCAAAGTCTCCTCTTCAAAAGCCCCTTCTGGCAAATACTCCCCATTACCCCGTCATAACTACGTTCGTGGAGAAATTTTCGAGGGGAAAAAGGCCCAAAAGGGGTTTTTTTGGGTTTGGTTTTTTTTGGGCAAAACGGCCCCTGCCCCAATTTCAGGGGGATCAACCTCCCCCGAAAATGGCGGGAAAACTAGGCTGCCGTAGAACGGGCGAAGTAAAACTCTGTTTAAAATTCCTGAAATGAGAGACTCCCCCAGGGGGCCCCTTTTCCCCAAACCCCAAAAACCCCTTTTGGTCAAATAGTTAAGGGTTTTAAACCCAAAAACCGAGGTTTTTTCCCAAAAATTTCTTTAAAAAATTTTTGGCAAAACCCAAAAATCTTGAAGAGCCTTTTTTTTAAATAGGGGGGCCCCCCAAAACAAGATGGCCCGAACCTTGCCCGGGTCCTTTCATAACAGAGGGGGGCCAAAATGAACCCCCAAAAAAGAGTCCTCTGTAGCCAAAAAGACACTTTGATCCTTCACTTACAGGATTCTCTCTAAAATCTGGTTTCGTTCGAACATGTTTAAAATGGAGTCCCGTTTAAAAAAAAATTCAAGGATATTTCCCCAAAAAAAAACGAATTTGTCCAAAAACCCCTGAAAATGTCTTTTTGAAGGATGGAAGGGGGGGAAAAGGGCATTGGGGGGCCCCAAAAAAGGGAAATCCTAGGTACTCAAAATCCCCCTTTAGGGGTTTTTTGCTTCTTCCATTATCCCCGTGTTTAAATGGAAAAAAAAAAAAGGGGAAATTCCCCCCTGAGGTCAAGTTGGGGAAAAAAGTAGCGTTTTTCCCCCCGGAAAAGGAGAAATAAAAGGGGAAGGGTATTGATTTTTTAATTTAAAAATTGTTCAAGAGATGATATCAATCCCGGCCCTTTAAGAACCATTTTTTTTGGGCCCCCAAAAAAAAAAAACCGGCACTAAGGGGGAAGGGGGTGGTTGATATGCCCCTTTTTCCCCATGATTCCCTTTAATAAGACCCCCCTGCGTCATGTTCGGTACAGACAATTTTAAAAGGGCCCCTTTTGGAATTTATACCCGGCATATTCTTTTGGCAGTTTGTCTAGGGGGGGGGGAGGATGCAGATTTATTTCGCTAAAAATAGAAAAATCAAACAAAAGTCAGGAACCCTCCCGAGCCTGGGAGGGCAGAAAAAAAGGGTGGGGTATTAAACCCCCGGGGCCCCAATGGGTTTTTTAAGGGCACAGTTTCCAATCCTAAACGGGTTTTGAGACTGTAAAACCCAAAGGGGAAAACCCGCCGTTAAATTTTTTTCAATTTTTACAGAACCCAAAAAATTTTTTGCCTCCCGGGGGATAAAGGGTTTAACCCCCATTATACCTTTAGAAAAGGGGAAAAAAAGGGGGTTTTTTTTTTAGCCAAAGGGGGGGGAATCGATCCCCAGTAGGGGGGAAAAAACTTTGTAGGGGTATCAAGGGAAACCCCCAACCCCCAGCCCAAAAACTAATCCCCTCGGTTATAGCTGTCCGAATTTACCCAAGCCTGAGCGAAAATGAGGAAGAGAGCATTCGAGTGACGTTAATTTAAAAATTGTTGAACATACCCAAGACAAAGAGGTGCAAAAAGTCTTCCCCCCTTGGGCCGATGAAATAAACATTTAGAGGGGGCACCACAGTGAAAAAAAACCCCTTTCGCTTTTGAAATCATGACGCTGTGCCCAGAACCCCTTATCCATGATGGGTTTAAAATGGGGTTTTTAAGGAACACCCTTTTCCCCCCATACTTCTCCCCCCACGCAAAAATCTGCCCAAATTTTAATGCTAAAGACATAGAATTTATTGGGCCAGAGGGGACGGGAACCCCCCATAAAATCCTTTACTTATTGAAGGCCCCTTTCCCCGGAAAAGGGGGCCCCCAAAAAAGGTTTTCTTCCCCCTTTGGGCGGATGCCCCCCAAAGGGAAACTCTGCGTAAATCAAACGTTTTTCAAACCCGATTTAATCCAACAAAAGGGTTTTTTTGCTTGATCAGTGCATTAGGCTCATCGTTAAAAATAACCCCCAAAACCGAAAAAAAAGCATCAACACCTAAAAAAGGATCCCAGGTTGGGGGAAAAAACCCTCTGAGGATCGCCGCGCCCGGAGAGAGAGTTAAATTTTTAACTGCTGCGCGGGTTTTTCCCCAGGTTTTGTTTTTAAAAGGCCCCAAAAAAAAATTTTAAAAATTTTTTTTGAAATCTTTAAAAAACCTTTAAACTCGCCCTTTTAAAAAAAAACGGGGAGGGGGGGCCCAGGTTCCAAACGGCATTTAGCAAGATATGCGAATTTGAACCTCAGTGGCAAGCTGATCCACAGGGCCCCCGAAAACTGGCAAACTCCTTTGGGGGGAAAGATCCCCCCAGCCCCCAGAGTTTCGGGAAAAAAAAAAAAAAAAATGCAACAAAAAAGAAAAAATTTCTTGGAAAAATTGAAAACCCCTTTTTTTTTTCACATTTTTTTTTCCCCTTTGTGAGTACCATAAAATTTTTTTTTTTTGGGGCGGGGGGGGATATGTTTTGTTTCGGTTTGCTGGGGGTTTCGGTAAAAAAGGCAATACCCAGTGCGTTGGATTTTATGGATTGCAGTACCCCGACTACCACCACAACTAGAGGCAAACCGTGGAGGTTCCCCGTTGGTCTGAAACCCCGTCCCCGCCTGAGAAAATAACACACCCAAAAAAAGAAATGGAAAGCTATCTGCCCGGAAACAGAACCCCAAAGATAACGAAAACCCCCCCCCCAAAAATGGGAAAGGCGGTTAGACAAAAGGGAAAAAATGAAAGGGAAAAAAAATGTTGAGCAAAAAGCTGGGGGGCCCCCAAAATTTTAAAAAGAAAAGGATAGGAAGGGGGATTAAAGCCCAAATTTTCCCGGGGAAAAACCCGAAAAACACCAACCCACTAATTTCAAAATCACCCGGGGGATCCCCCACCCCTACAAACCCAAATTGTTCTTGGTGTAACAAAATAAAAAGCAGCCCCTGAAAAAATGGAAAAAACAAAAAAACCAAACTCAGTGGTGAAAAATAAATGAAAGGGGGCAGGCCCCCGGGGGGACCCCCCCGGCCCCCAAAAAAATGCAGGACAAATGCAAAAATACAGCAAAAACAAAAGAAGGGAAAATTTTTTTGTAAGCAGGAAAAGGGAGACCCCGCACAGAGGCTACAAGGGAATGGAAAAGAAGGGTTCGACCAGAACAATTGATCCCGGAAAACCCCCCTGGGGAAAATGATCCCTTTTATAAGAAAATCAGTAAAAAATGATTCCCCCCCCTACAATCCTCATAGCACCCTTGAAACCCCCAGAGGGAGCCTCTGCTCGAACTTTATCTCAAAAACCCCCCCACAAACATCGCTGAAGAAGTCGAGTTTTTCAATGTGAGCCGGGCTGTTTTACTGTGTGTTTGGAAGTTCTTTAGGGGTGAGCGGTTTACTGGTCAAAAGGGGTTTTTTTTAAGAATTTTTTTGTGTGATGAAAAGAATAGGACGGGGAAAAAAAAAGGAAAATTGGGGACAGCTTGAGTGTGGGGGGTTTAAAATGTCTTGGGGTTAAAGGTTGTATTTTTTTTTTTTGGGGAGGTTGGAGGGGCGTGGGGTAGTCGAGGATTTTTGAGCGTGGAGGAAAGTTGTGGTCAGGAGTGGAAGCGGGGGGAGTTATTTGGGGGGAGATTGAACGGGCGGGGCAAAGCCCCGGTGTGGAATGGGGGGGTTAAAAAGGGGATGTTGAAGTCTCCAAGAAAAAGGGTTGGTAGTTTGAGGACAGAAGTGCGGCACCCGGTGAAAGTGGTCCCAAAGGGAAATGGGTGGCGAGCCTGGGGGCCCTTTTTTTACGGCTTTGAGGGAGGGGGGTGGAGAGCTGGGTTTGGGACCCAAAGAAGGGAATGGGAGTGAGGGAAAAATTTTGGGGGGGTGCCCCGGAAAGGCAATTTTGGGGGGAGAAGGGGATCCCAAATCCACCAAACCTGTCTGTAGGCGGGTCTGGGGGGAAGGGGGGGAACTTTTAAAAACCCCCATTTAAAAGGCAGCAGGGGGGACAGTGTCAAAAATCCAAACCCGGTTTTTTGTGGGGGCCCGGTTAAAAAGGGTGGGTTTAAAAAATTTTTGTAAAGGAATGCTTGTTGCATGCGGGGCCCTGGATCCAAGGGAAAATTTTAAAAAAGGGGGATGTGGGGTGCAAGTAATTTTAAAATTATTTGGTTTCGGTATGGGTAGGGAAAAAAAATTTAGGTTGGGGGTGGTGGACCGGGGTTTTGGGGGGATGCCCCCCGAAATAAGTGGGGAAAGGAAGTAAAGAGCAAGTAGATTTTGGGGAATTTTTAAATTTGGGTTTTTTTTGTGGTTTGGGCAAAGGGGGTGGGTTTTTTTAGGAAGGTGAGGAGTCATGGGAGCGTACGGGGAAAAAGGGGGGAAAGGGTTTTGGGGGTGATGTGTATGGTTTTTGATGGGGGGGGAGGGGGGGGTAAATGTGGATGGAAGGGGGAAAAACAGGGGAATAGTAAAGTACAAAATGAAAAAGAAGGAAAGTGGGGTTTCCTGATTCCCGCTGATTAATGCCCCCAAAAACTGCCCCCTTTTAAGTGCTTTGCTTCTGGGTGCATGCGCCCCCACAATGCTGGGCCCCCTTGAATCCTAAATTTACCCACACAAGGGGGGGGAAAGGGGGTTGTGGGGGGTGTTTTGGGGAAAATTTTTCAGTGGGGCCCCCCAAACCCCGGGGGGGTTAAAATCATCAAAGGCCTAGAGATGGTAATCTATATGTTACAGCCCTTTCCACCTGTAGCATTTTCAGGGCCCCCGTCACAGGGGAAATTTTTAAACAGTAAGATTAAGCCCGTTTTTCAAAAAATTTAAAATTTTTCAAAAGCTTTACCAGGCACATTAAACTATTTTTGCAGGGTGGTACGCAGTGGTTGGCGCAAACCGGGAAGTTGCAGTGCTTTCCTTTTCTATATATTTTTCCCCCCGAAGCAAAAAAGGGTGTGTCATTCGCTTGGGTTTATTCCCCAAAAAAAAGGGGTTGGAGCTTTAGGCTGTTGCTAAAATGAATGGAGGCATCTGCAGAGGGATCAATTCGAGGTTGAATTTATTTGGTTTTGTGTGAAGAGAAAAAGGAATGTTAATTCCCTTTCCCCCAATAAAAACCGTTTTTGTGGTTATCTTCTGTGTGGGTTTTTCTTCTGGGGGGGATGCGCCCCCACAATGCTGCTTCCCTTGAAAACTCCTAAAAATATAGCCCCAAAAAAAAGGGGAGGGGAAGGGGGGTTGTGGGGGGTTTCTTTGGGATAATTTTGCAGTGGGGCCGCCCCCCAGGAGGTGGGGTTTGTTCTAAGGGATAGAGAGGCCCTATATGTTACAGCCCCTTTTCCCCTTTTCCAAAAAATTATACACAACGATTTTTCCCAAACTTTTATGGTTGTAAGAACTAAAAAAGTCTTCGTTGAATTTACGCTTTAAAAGTTAAAATTTACAGAAATGAAAGCTTTTTCAATCAACCCTATTAAGGGGCATCCCCTTTTTTTGGTATCCCTTTACAATTTTTGCTTCCTTTTCCCTTTTAGTTTTGGATGTTTTAGCTTGAATTTCCCCTTTCAGGATGTCGAATGCATGTTTTGATGTGAACTGCCTCCCCCCCTCACAGATCTTTTTGTTTTAGATACCCCAAAAGGTTTTTTCCGTGGGGTTTTGGGGCAGCTGAGGATGTGGTCACCCATGGTTTTTTTTGGATGCCATACCAGCCAATGACTCAGGGTTTTCCTTGCTACATGGGGGGGTTTTTCCCGCATAAAGATGTTTTTTTCAAAGGAGATTGGTTTTTCTTTTTGTACCGGAAGGAAGGGGGCAGTCAAAAAAATTTTTAAAATTTTTCCGGGTCTTTTTTAAAATTTACAGGACCTAAAGGACCCCAAAGCTCTCGCCCCCCCCTGTTTTCCCCCCCAAAATTTATGACTCCTTGCTGCCTTGCCCCTTTGTTGGCCAGGAGGCCATAAAAAAATCCCCATATGGCCCCACCCGGGGTTTTTCATGCACCACGATGTAGAAGGGGGGGCAGGGAATAAAATTTTGGGGTTTTTTCCCCCCACCCCCTTTGGTTTTAGTTTTCCCCTTGGGTTTCCAGGAGGGAAAAAATTTTTCCCAAACCCCTTTACGTTGGGATGACGACAACCCCCCCTTTTTGGTTTGAGAGGGGTTTTGGATTCAAAAATTTCCAATCTTTGGGCCCCAAAAGGCCCCAAAAAGGTGTGACATAAGGGCCCCCTTTTCCCATAACTATTTTTTCAATATTAAAATTTCCCTTAATGAAAAACATTATTTGGCAACAGAACCTGTATTTATTTTGGTTTTTGCAACATATTTTTGTATACCTTTTTATTTTCTTTTGATCTTGTACTTTTTTTTGTAAATTACAAATTGTTTTTTTCTTCACAGAATCTTAAACCCTCCATTTATATTTTTTTGTCCCCCTCCACCCAACACCTAAAATTTTTTAAACCCGCGCAAAAAAAATTTTCCCCCGGCGCTACACCCCATCGTGTTTTTCCCCCCGCTGCACAGCCCAAAAAAGGGCTTTTTTGCAATAGAAAGCCCCCCCCCAAGGTTTGGGGTCAATCTCTCCCCCTTTAGAATCCTAGAAAAACCCCCAAGATCCCCCTTTTAGGGCATTTTTCATTAGACCACAGTTTTCTTTTCCCCTGACTCTGTGACCCCCCGGGTTACTTTTACAGGACCCCCCCGATTCCGACATTGATTTTTAAAACCCCTCTTTCCCCCTGTTCACCAATGCTATCCAAACCGCAGTAAAACTTGTCTTTTACAGTGTCCCCTCCCGTATTCGGGGTTCTAAAAACCCCGTAAGATTATAATGAACTTTGCCCTCAAAAATTTGGCATGATTTTAACTTTTTACTAGGCCCTTTTTTTTGGGCTAACTTTGGGGTTTTTTATGAAAGATTATCTAATTTAAAAAAGGGTTTTTATTGTTTTTGGGCTCCTCATAAAATCTTTTTTTTCTATTATATCAGCTTTATGGGGGAAATTTTCTTTTTTTTTTTGTGTAATTTTTTTTTTTTGCAAATTTTGGGACATTTATTGTTTTTTTCAAAAGGGGATTTGTGTTTTTTTTAAAATTTTTTTTTTTGTGATTGTTGTATTTATATATATATATATTTTATATTTATAATTGTTTGGGGGCCCGATTCTAATTTTTGGGGTTTTATTTGGGAAATTTTTCGGGGGGGGCCAAAAATTTTTTGGGGGACAGGGGCACAATTTTCGGGGTTTGGGGGTCTGTTTCCAACAGGGTTTTTGAAATGAAACCTCAAAACCCAAAATTCAAGTGCTTTTAAAAATTTTTTAAAATTAAAAAGGGGGTTTTTAAACCCAAAATATGTGTTAGAAAAGGGGGGGAAAATTTGTAACATTTTTTTAAAAAAAACCCACTTTTTTGGGGGAAAAAAATTTAATTGGACAAAAAAACCCCCAAAAACAAAAATTTTTTTTTTAAATTTTTTGTGGCGATTTTTTGGGAGGCAATAAATGCCTTAAGTCTGGAACCTGGAAAATCACCCAAAAAACCTTTTGGGGTTTTCCCCTTCTTAATGCTTTGCCAGGCCTTTTCAGCCGCAGCCTTTTTGGTTTGCTTGTTTGTGGGTTTTTTCCTTTAAGTTTTGGATTTCAGCAAATGAAAAGCATGTCAAAATTGGGGTTTTAAAAAAAGGTGTTGACTTGGCCTTTTTTGAAAGTTCCCCCTTTTTTGACCCTGAAATCCCCCCGTGCTTTGGGGTATGTTGGGGTCATTATCCCTTTTGTACTATGAAGGGGCCGTCAAAAATTTGCAGCTTTTTGGTGAATTGGGGTGAAAGTATAAACCCCGGGCCTTCAAATTCAGGTATCTTGTTGTGTTTTTGTCTCAATAAACACAAGTGACCCCCTGCCATTTAAAGCCCCATGCCCCGCCCTCCGTTGCCTTCCTGTTTTCGAGGTGGGTGTGCCTTGGATCATGTGCGGTTCCCCCTTTTTTTTCCAAAAATTTTTTGGGGGCCCCTCTTTGGTAAAAGGTTCATCTTTTCTATTGGGCTTTGAATACTTTTTTCCCCCAAAAAAAGGGTTTGGTTTGGAGGGGTTTTTCAGAAATTTAATTGGGGTGTCTTTTTTGGAATTGATGAAGGGGTTTTTTTTAGTTTTGAACCTTTGTATTTACTTTTGGGGTCTTTTTTCATTTGATTAGAGACGGGAAAAAACTTCATGAAGTGTTTGGCTTTTGTTTTTTTTTTTGAACGGGTTTTCTCACCCAAAGAAAATTGGGGGCGTCATCCCCCTGTTGTCTTCCCTGGGCTTCCCGGTCTTTTTGGGTTTTTTTAATTCACCGTGTTTCATTTTTTAGGATGTACCCCAAAATTTTGATTTTTCACTTTTAAAAATTTTTTAGCAATTTTTGGTGGGGGGTTTTTTTTTCTTGAGTTAAGGTTTGGGTTGGGGTTTTCCCCCCTTTGGGAGTCTGTGACCAAAGTTTCTTTTTAAAAACCCCTTTTCCCAAAAAAAAAACACCCCCCTAATCAACTCCGGGCCCCCCCACCTTAATTGAGAAAGACTAACAAAGGGTTGCCCCACCTGGGCATGAAATGCCCCCTTTGGGGTCATTTGTCCAATTTCTTTTTTGGTCCCTTTTAAAAAAGGGGGGGACCCTGTTTTTGGGTGAAAAAATAAACCTTCATCCCAAATTTTAAAGTGGTACCCCCCAAAAGAAAGTGAAAGTCGAACTTAAAAGATTGATTTTTTTTGTTTCAAATTCCTTTTTTTGGGGGGTTTTAGAAACCCAAAATTTTTATAAAAAATTTTCTCTGTTTCCAAAAAAATTTTTGGGCTTTGTATGTAGTTTTTTTGAAAATTTTTTGAAAATGCAATGAAAACGGATTTTTCGGGTAAAAAATTAAATTATCATTAAATGGGATTGCTCTAGAATTTTAAAAAACTAAAAGAAATTATTAAAAAAGTCATAAAAAATTTTATTAATGAAAATTTTTAAATGTATTTTTAAAAAAATTTTTATCGGACAAAAAAAGTTAAAAGAATTAATATATTTGTTAACAATATCAAAAAAAAATTTTTTTACACTGATTTTTTTTTGAACTTTTTTTGGGTTTCTCTAAGAAAATTTTTTTTAAATGGGGTTTTCCCCAAAAAGATAAGCCCCTAATGGCCCCCTTTTTTTCTGAAATTTCCCCCTCGTGTTGGGGGGGGCCCCGGACCAAAAAGGAATCGGGATTTTGGAAGAAAGACAGACAGAAGATGGGTAAAAGATTAATATTTAGTAGATTTTTTACTGTGTTTACCCCTGTCACTGTGTATTATTTTTTTTTGTTTTTACCCCCATTTTTCCGTTTCTCTTTTTCCTTTTTTTTCCTGTGTATTACCTCTTTATTACTGTTATTACCCCTGTTTTGTATAATACCCCATTTTCTGTTTTTTTCCACATTTACTGATTTCCCCCATGTTATGTATTTTACCTCATGTTACCTTTTATTACCTGGGTCACTGTGTATTACCTCATTTTTAGTGTTTTCCCCCTTTTATTACGGGGTTATTTCCCCCTATCATGTTTTATTACTTTTGTTCCCCAATTAACCTCATTTTTCCCGGGTGTTTCCTATTTACTGGTATTACCCCATTTATGTGTATTCCTTTTTTACTGTTTATTTCCCCATTTTATGTTTTCCCCCCATGTTACTTTTTTTTTTACCTCATGTCAATGGTATTACCTCAGCCCAGGGTTTTTTTTCCCCTGTTCGTAAAGTGAAAAAGAAAACAGACACTGTGTGACAACCTTTTTAGTACCCTGGGATTGGGGGGTCACTTTTTCCCCCTGCATCGCTGTTTTTAAAAGTGTTTTCCCTATGTCACTGTGTTTCCTATTTACTTTTTTTTCCCCTCAATAACTTTTTTCCCTTGTTACGAAAAATTCCCATTTTTCCTCGTTTTTCGGGATTACCTCTATTGTGTTTTCCCTCTATTATGGGGTTTTCCTCATTTTTTATTTTATTCCCTTTTTTATTGTTTTTTTCCTTAGTTATTTGTATTTATAATGCCCCCTGTGTTTACCTCATGTCATGTGTATTTCCTGGTTCGTAACGTGCAGAAGTACATAGGGGGGCCCAAAAAAGTTTTGAAATGACAAAAATTTTTATTTTTTTCCATGATTGCTGCCGGGGGGTTTTTTTGTGTGGTTTGAAAAGATGTTTTTATCACAGACAAAAATTTAATTTTTTAAAAAATATGAGTAAAAAAAAACTTATTTTGGTTTAGAATGAGGTTTTTTGAGAAAATCAATTTTTGCAGTGTTGACCCTTTTCTTCAGGCCTAAAATTTTCCCCCCGGCATGCTCTCTCAACTTCGGGGCAAACCTGACTATTTAGTCCTTTTTTGCAAATAAAAACTTTATTTTGTCAAAATTTTTTTGGTTTTTTTTTTTGTCCCCTATTTTTTGGGTTTTTGCCCAAAATTTCAAGGGTTTTAAAAAATTTGGGGGTTTTTAGGCCTGGCCCCCCAAAAACTTTGTTTTGTTCCCCGAGCCATTTAGTTATACCCCTTTTTTTTTTTGGGAAGGTGCTCCATCATGTGGAAAAGGCATTTTTGTCGCCAAACTGTCTTGGAGGGTTGGGTTTTAAAAGCTTTGGAGGGCATTCTGGACCCTTTTTATTTTGGCTGTGTTTTTGGCAGAAAGTGAGGAGCCGATTTCCCCGGGAGAAGCAACCTAAAACCCCCAATGGGTTTTTTGGGTGTTAAAGTTGGGTGAGAAAGATGGTGGTAGCGCTCACCCTTTTCTTTGAATGAGGGTTTTCCCGTGGGCCCCCAAAAAAACGAAAAGGGGTTCTCGAAAATAACTTTTCCCCCCCCCTCGCCCCCCCTGCTGTCCTTTTGCAGAATATCGTTGCCATGATGTTTTTTCTGGGGAGAGTGGTTCTTTGCTGCCCTCCTTGAGACGGGGCCCTTTTCCCCAAAAGGGCTCCCCCCACAGTGGTGCAGATGCCTAAAATGCCTGTGCCATTCTGAGCAAGTTTTTCTGTGGTAGCCCGGCCCCCCAGTTTTAAACCCCTTTTTAAAAGGGCGGTTGGGGCTTGGGGTTTTTTGGGTCCCCCGGGGGCCCTTTTTTGGAAAAAAAGGAAACCCCCTTTTTCCCCCTTTAAGTTTTGATGATGCGTTAGATTTTTGACTTGGGGTGCAATCTTTCGGGTGCGTTTCTTCCTGTTAGGCCTTTTTTTTTGATTGCAATTTTTGGGTGCAGTGTTTCTTTAGGGGAAAAACCCTGGTTTAAAAAAAAAGAGAAAAAAAAGATGAACCCGCCCCCCTTTTAAAAGGGGTCAGTGGTGTCATTTACTTAATCATACGTTTTGATCTCACCCAGCTCAAAAAACCCCCCCTGTTTTAATGGAGCATCACAAAAAGGGTTAGCTGGTCTTTTAAGGCGGGGGTGAATGATGTTGAAATGTTTTTGGGGGGTAAAGTTTTTCTACCAAATATTGACTTGCAATAATTTCGTTAATGTTTCTTTTAACATTTTGGAGTATATCAAAATTCCTTAGAAAAAGTGAAAGAGACTTGTAAAAAAATTTTATTTGTGTATTTAAAAAAATTTTTGGCCTGATGTAGGAAAAAAAATTTTCAGTAATATGGGCCCTGCGTCGTGTTTTGGCCCAGGCCGGCCAAATAGCGGGGGTTTTTCCTGGACAAAAGGGGGTAAGAAAAATTTATATTACTAGATGGGGTTTTAAGGGGGATTCTAGAAAATTTTTTCGGCCCCGGGGGCGCCTAATAAGATGTTTAAAGGGTTTGTGACATTAAAATTACGTTTATGTATCTTCGGGGGCACGAATGATTTTGTTTGAGTCCTTTGTGATGGCTTGTGACAAATGCAGCGGCCAGCTAGATTTTTCCCCGGTGACCGGTTTTGTTTCCGGACATACGATTTTTGCTGCTGCCCCGGGGTTTTTGTTTGTTTACCACAGGAATGACGGTTGGGGGGGGGTTTGTCTGTAGTTTGTTCCTTTTCCGCCGGGAAAAAAATGTTGATTTGGGGGACGCTTTTTAAATGGGCCCCAAAATCGGTGTTGGGGGCGGGGGCGTGCGACCAATCAACACAGCGGTGTTTAAATTTAGTGGCAAATTTGTTTGGTCCGGTAAAAAGGACCGCGCCAATCATAAATTTGTATTGTGAGGCCCTTTAGAGCGCCCGCCTTGGGCTATTTCCCGCTGAAGAACCGGGCCGGGGGGCCGCAGCAAAGTACCCGCCCACAGCGCCGTCCGGTCCCTTTGACATCTAGCCGCATGGTGCAGGCCTGCCTGTGGGGGTATTCCGCGCGAGAACCCGGACATGAGGGGCGTCGAAAGGAAGTACCCCGGTCCCCCTTATGGAGGTCACGCGCCGTCGGTCGGGGGCCTTTGTGCTAGGGGCCGGGGTGAGCGCCCGCCCCGGTCATCTCCCCCCTGCCCGCCCTGACCCCGTCCCGCGGCCCCTAACGGCCGCCTTTTTTTGAAATCCCGGGCCCGGTTTGGGCCCTCCCGGGTTTTGACAATTATTAGTAGTGTTACGTGTATTAGTGTTATTGTATTCCTCATATTCGTGTTTACCTCTATTCTTGTTTCCTCATTTTATGTGTATTACCTCTGTACCTGTTTATTACCTCATGTCAGTGTATTACCGTGTTCAGTAAATGTGACAGAAGTAATCAGACACTGGGGATGACAAAACTGTTCGAAATCATGGGCAGTTGGTGAGTCACATGACCACATGGTCGGAGTTTGCCTGCTGCGGTTTGGCCGCGGCCAGACCAATAAGGACGCGGGTTTTCCTGGACAGACAGACGAAAAGCGGGATAAGACAATTATATAGTAGATATATATTATTATAAATATTATATTTTATTATAATTTATTGTTGAAACCAAAGTTTTCTTACACTATATAAAAAGAAAATCTGCGGTTTTTTTCTAATATCTGACATGAAATCAGAATAAACTTTTCCGTTTTAGGTCATTAGGATTACCAATTATTAATTTTTGCCAATGCGAAAAATGAGAGAGAATATTTAAGAGATTTTTTTATTTTGCAAAGTCAAAAGTTACATACATTTCATTAATTTTTGGGTTTCCATTGCCTGACCTAATGATTGGGTGAAACGTTTGGGGGAATCATTTGGTCGGATTTTGGGCTATTCCTCCTGATAAATTGGTTTAATGATCCAGGTTTGTAGGTCCCTTGCTCACCCCGGCCTTTTCAGCTTTGTTTAAAATTTTCCATAGAGTTGAGATCAGGGCTTTGTGATGGCCGCCCCCAAAACATTTGACTTTTTTTATCCTTAAGCCCCTTTAGTTGCATGTTGGAGTATGTTCAGGTCTTTGTCCTTTTTTAGAAGACCATTTCCGCCCAGCTTTAACCCTGTGATGTATTGGATTTCTTCATTATTGAATAATCGTCTTTTCTCATGATCCATTTTTTTGTGAAGTGAAACCAGTCCCTCTGCAGCAAAAAACCCCACAACATGATGCTGCCCCACGGTTTCAAGTAGGGTTGGTGTTCTTAGGTTTCCAGCTTCTCCTTTTTCCTCCAAACATAATGATGGTCATTATGCCCATAAAGTTCAATTTTAGTTTCATCAGACCCCAGGACAGTCTCAAAAACTAGGTCTTTGTTCCTGTGGCATTTGCAAAAATTAATCTGGCTTTTTATGTTTCTTTTGGGGTAATGGCTTCTTCCGGCAGAGTGTTTCATCCCATGTTGATTCAGTACTCGTTTCACTGTGGATTTGCACAATCTTTACATTCCCCTCTTTTTCACAAAGGGCTTTTGTTTTGTTCTTGGGTTGATATGCACATGTTGGACCAAAGCATTCATCTCTAGATTTTAGAACCCGTCTCCATCCTGAGCGGTATGATGGCTGGACATTCCCTCTTGTTTGTCTTGCCTATAATTGTTTGTACAAATGAACGAGGCTCCTTCAGGTTTTTGAAATTGTACAGGATGAGCCAGATTCTGCAAGTACCAATTTTCTCTTCTGATATCTTGGCTGATTTTTTGACTTCTCTAATGCTACACGAGAAGCAGTGGTTGCAAGTGTCATTAAAATACTCCCGGGTGTCTTAGTTAACTCGATGTTTTGCAGTAAGCAAAAAAAAATGCCTTAAAACATTCTCTCTCTCATTTTTTGGCATTTGGCAAATTTTAATTTTATGGTAATCCTAATTGACCTAAAATGGGAAAGTTATTCTGTTTAGCAGATATTTGAGAAAAACTGCAGATGTGTCTTTTTATATGGTATGTAAATTCTGGTTTCAACGTTCTATATCCTTTTTTTTTGTGCATCTATCTGATGAAGGTCAAAGCAGCAAACATTTATTTTATGTATTGCATGCAGTAAATAAACTTTTTTTTTCATACCATTTTAGAGTGCCCGTTATCTAAAATTCTTCTGGAAGATGTTTGTGGGTGGTAACCCTTGATGTAGAGGCGGTTTTAACATCAACATCAAAACACAGTGATGGATTACAAACATCAATTATTTTCTTCCATGGATGTTAGACTCCAACTCAATAATTTTCCTTATTTGGAAGCCCTTGAGTTTGCTGACCACATTTTTTTCTGTTAAAGGAGACTATCTACCTGTATCTCCAAGAAACCGCTATGGGCGCAGCCTTCGCGCTCTCATATGCGACCTGAGGCTGTGGAAGAGGGAATCCTTCCTCACCAATCTCATAAGACAGATTGAAAAGGTTCTTATGTGGTTGAGATTTATGGATGACATCTTCTTGATTTGGCAGAGTACCGAGGAAAATCTCAAGAAATTTGTTGTGGAACGTAATAGAAATTTGCATAATTAACCAAAGTTTATAGCCAGACAAATATGGACTTTTTAGATATCTCAATTTATAAAGATAAAAAAACCCTTCTACAGACAGGATCCTTTAGGAAGGAAACAGCGATCAATTCCCTTCTCTTTTGCGATATCATCACATCTTCGTCCTCTCATTGATAATATTACCACTGACCAGATCATCAGGCTCAGGAGGAATTGGTCTCAAGATCCATTTTTCTATGAACAAGTGCGGGAACGTTGTCAGGTTGCGGGTGAAGGGGTATATAGCAGAAGGGTTATTAGAAAGGCTTTCAGAAGGGCATGTGAAACTCCTAGGAAGGATCTTTTCAAAGCTCGTCCAAAAATGTCCTCTGATCAGCAAGTAAGGTTTATATCCCAATACAATGGTAATTTATTGCATATGAGGGAAGCATTAGAGAAATGTTGACCGACTTTAACTACAGATTCAGCCATGAAGGAATATGTACCCAATAGACCTACTGTCATATATAACAAAGAATCTGAAAAACAACCTAGAGGGAAGCTGCCATCGTGGTAACTCGATTCTGAATGCTTTTGGTACAAGGGGACAGAAATTCGACTTTTTTCCATGCGGGAAATGTGTAGCCTGCCCAATATGCTAAGGACTTTGACTTCTGATTCCAGTGATGGGAAACAACACTGAAACTGGAGGGGTAATTTACTACGCCACATGCCCATGCAGGTTGATTTACGTATGATTGACTACAAGGAAATTGAAAATTAGTATCCACGGACATGTCTTGGATATTACCAACACATGCCAAAATTGAACAATTGAAACCTATACCACAACATTTTAAGATCACCCACAACTGTGACGCTACACTTCTGAAGGTATCCGAAATTGATAAAATTCTAATGAATCAAAGAGGGAGACTTAATAGCTGTCTACAAATATCTCAAGGGCTGCACATTGTAGAAGGATCATCTTTATTCTCATTTGCACAAGGAAAGACTAGAAGCAATGGGATGAAACTGAATGGGAGGAGACACAGATTAGATATTAGCGATTCTGACCTTGGTAGGCATTCGGTCTGTTCCAGAGATCTTGAAAATGTAACTTGTGTGTGGCTAGGACGTATTCATCTTAAATATCCTTATGGAATCCTACCTGACTGGAGGAAGTTTGAATAAAGCAGTCACTCAGTGTGGGCTCCACAGGTGGTCTTCCTGTATGAGCTCGGATACTAGCTGGTGGGGCTGCACCATCTGCAGAGCCAGGTGTCCTGTTACAGCTACACATGATGAAGGAGGATTGTAAGCTGCCATTAAATCCCCCCATAGTCTTGACAAAGGGTCAATGATCAGGAAAGGAAATTTACTTATAGTAGATGGTTCAATCAAGCTGGCTAATGGAAAAAAAAAATGCCTTTGAACTTTAAAGCGTTCTCTTGTTCTTTTTTTCAAACTCACTTTAGCACTCACTGAATTTGTGTGCTGTTCATAGCTACAGTGGGTTCCTAATCTTGTGGTCTCTTGCGTAATCACAAAAAAAATTTGCACTATGCACTGAAACCCACTAGGGGGAGACACAGCCATATATTTCTGCTATTTTTTTTATATAAACCATTGGCAACTGCTGGTTAATTGATCCTATGTGTGTGTATATACAGTATATATATATTTTTTATGCAAGCTATAATACCAACTTGCCTGTTTAATCAAATGTTCCTTTGGGTTCTTACCCCAAAAAACTTTGGAGAATTCCTGTCCAAGTATGGATTCCTGAACTAGCTCCGGGGAGTGCAATAATAATTTTCTATAATTTTTGTCAGTCATATATACCACATTTTTTTCTGTAGCACCTGTCTTTTTAATTGTTATTTTTTTGCTTATATTTAATAAAGTGAATTTTCTTGATACTTATATTTATAGGAGTCATTTCCCTTTCTCGTCTTTTTTTATTTCTGTGGTCTTATCCGAGCACGCTCGGGTGCTAACAGATGGACGGAGAAGGGAAGACAAAATCCTGCTCTATGTACTCCAGCCTGAAATTGACTAATTATGTCAAAATTGTATTCTTTAAAACTAATTTATTTTTGGAAATAAATGTTCAGCTTTTAGTGAGTGAGGAGTTAAAGTTGCTGAATAGTAGCACATAAGTTTCCTTATCACATGACTATGGCCCTTTGAGACCTTTGGAAGATGGTACAATGCCCAAAAAACATGTAATCTCAGTGTAACCTTCAGCGATAACCAGTAGAATTGTAATCTAGGATCTCAAACAAAAAGCACAGAAAATCAAACACAACGAGATATATAAATACAGACATAAAGACAATCAAACACAATGACTGTTATTCCAAGAAAAAAAAAGAGTTAAGCTGCGGGAATACAGCGTCCACTACTTGGTCCCACACGAAAATAACATACATTGATAGGAAAGATATAATGGAAGTAATGTGCTCCGTCTGGCAGTGTCCATCTTTTTTAGGAGGGTACAAAAGCATGGTAGGCCATATTTTTTCTCTTTTAAGAGCAAAAGAACTGGGCATGTTAAAATCCAACATTTCCAACCCTTCTTTCCCCAACATCTGTCATCGGGGTAGACGAATCCATACCCATTAGATTGTTGGTTAAATTAGAGGGGCTGCCTGACATTCATCTGATGTGTATGGCCACCTTAAAAAGGTTTTCCAGGGAAACAAAAGTTATTTCACATCCATAGAATACAAGATAACGTACTAATTGCTGGGGGTCCGGCAGCTGGGACTCCTAGTGATCTTGAGAACAGGGTCCTGTATTCCGGAAGGTGGACTCTGCAGAGCCTAATCTTGAATGGGACGAAGGTGCACATGCAGTGGCGTAACTAAAGTCTGATGTGCCCCGGTGCAAGACAGGGACCAGGGCTCCCCCAATCCTGAATAAATATTATTATATATATATATGTCCCTCATATGTCCCAACATATATTGCCTATTCTGGTATATGTCCCTTATCCTGGGCCTCATCCTGGTATAAATATCCCCCATCCTGGTAAATGTCTCCCCGTTCTGCTGCTGTTATTTAATGTATAGAAGAAAAACCATTATACTCACCAAGGTCGTACATAGAAGTCATGGGGATCCAAAGAATAAGTATAATGCACCCCCCCATAGTCCTCCATATAATATACTGCACAATACATAGTCATCCATGTGGTATAATACACAGCCCATAGTCCTCCATAAAGTATAATGCACGGCCCATAGTCATCCAATAAAGTATAATGCACGGCCCATAGTCATCCATATAGTATACTGCACAGCCCATAGTCATCCATAAAGTATAATGCACAGTCCATAGTCATCCATAAAGTATAATGCACAGCCCATAGTCATCCATATAGTATACTGCACAGCCCATAGTCATTCATAAAGTATAATGCACGGCCCATAGTCATCCAATAAAGTATAATGCACGGCCCATAGTCATCCAATAAAGTATAATGCACGACCCATAGTCATCCAATAAAGTATAATGCACAGTCCATAGTCATACATAAAGTATAATGCACAGCCCATAGTCATCCATATAGTATACTGCACAGCCCATAGTCATCCATAAAGTATAATGCACAGTCCATAGTCATCCATAAAGTATAATGCACAGCCCATAGTCATCCATATAGTATACTGCACAGCCCATAGTCATTCATAAAGTATAATGCACGGCCCATAGTCATCCAATAAAGTATAATGCACGACCCATAGTCATCCAATAAAGTATAATGCACGGCCCATAGTCATCCAATAAAGTATAATGCACAGCCCATAGTCATACATAAAGTATAATGCACAGCCCATAGTCATCCAATAAAGTATAATGCACAGCCCATAGTCATACATAAAGTATAATGCACAGCCCATAGTCATTCATAAAGTATAATGCACGGCCCATAGTCATCCAATACAGTATAATGCACAGCCCATAGTCATACATAAAGTATAATGCACAGCCCATAGTCATTCATAAAGTATAATGCACAGCCCATAGTCATCCAATAAAGTATACTGCACAGCCCATAGTCAGGGTTTGTCTGGCCCACCAGAGAAGCGGAGAATCCTCCGGTGGGCCCTGGCTTCTCCTTCAGTAGAGTTCATAGTGCAAACCTTGCAGCTGCTGTGGGGCTCTTCAGTGGGGGGGGGGGGAAATGTGGGCCCTCAGAATCAAATCCTCCAGTGGGCCCAATGTCTTTCAGTCTGACACTGCCCATAGTTATACATAAAGTATAATGCACGGCCCATAGTCATCCATATAGTAGAATGCACAGCCCATAGTCCTCCATAAAGTATAATGAACAGCCCATAGTCATCCAATAAAGTATAATGCACAGCCCATAGTCATTCATAAAGTATAATGCACAGCCCATAGTCATCCATAAAGTATAATGCACAGCCCATAGTCATCCATAAAGTATAATGCACAGTCCATAGACCTCCATAAAGTATAATGCACAGCCCATAGTCATCCATAAAGTATAATGCACGACCCATAGTCATCCATAAAGTGTAATGCACGACCCATAGTCATCCATAAAGTATAATGCACGACCCATAGTCATCCATAAAGTGTAATGCACGACCCATAGTCATCCATAAAGTGTAATGCACGACCCATAGTCATCCATAAAGTATAATGCACAGCCCATAGTCATCCAATAAAGTATAATGCACGGCCCATAGTCATCCAATAAAGTATAATGCACGACCCATAGTCATCCAATAAAGTATACTGCACAGCTCATAGTCATCCATAAAGTATAATGCACAGCCCATAGTCATCCATAAAGTATAATGCACGACCCATAGTCATCCATAAAGTATAATGCACGACCCATAGTCATCCATAAAGTATACTGCACGGCCCATAGTCATCCAATAAAGTATAATGCACGACCCATAGTCATCCAATAAAGTATAATGCATGGCCCATAGTCATCCAATAAAGTATACTGCACAGCCCATAGTCATCCATAAAGTATAATGCACAGCCCATAGTCATCCATAAAGTATAATGCACAGCCCATAGTCATCCATAAAGTATAATGCACAGCCCATAGTCATCCAATAAAGTATAATGCACGACCCATAGTCATCCAATAAAGTATAAATGCACGACCCATAGTCATCCAATAAAGTATAATGCATGGCCCATAGTCATCCAATAAAGTATACTGCACAGCCCATAGTCATCCATAAAGTATAATGCACAGCCCATAGTCATCCATAAAGTATAATGCACAGCCCATAGTCATCCATAAAGTATAATGCACAGCCCATAGTCATCCATAAAGTATAATGCACGGCCCATAGTCATCCATAAAGTATAATGCACGACCCATAGTCATCCATAAAGTATAATGCACAGCCATAGTCATCCATAAAGTATAATGCACAGCCCATAGTCATCCATAAAGTATAATGCACGGCCCATAGTCATCCATAAAGTATAATGCACGACCCATAGTCATCCATAAACTATAATGCACAGCCCATAGTCATCCATAAAGTATAATGCACAGCCCATAGTCATCCATAAAGTATAATGCACAGTCCATAGTCATCCATAAAGTATAATGCACAGTCCATAGTCATCCATAAAGTATAATGCACGACCCATAGTCATCCATAAAGTATAATGCACGACCCATAGTCATCCATAAAGTATAATGCACAGTCCATAGTCATCCATAAAGTATAATGCACAGCCCATAGTAATCCATAAAGTATAATGCACAGCCCATAGTCATCCAATAAAGTATAATGTACGACCCATAGTCATCCAATAAAGTATAATGCACAGCCCATAGTCATCCAATAAAGTATAATGCACGACCCATAGTCATCCAATAAAGTAGAATGCACAGCTCCTAGTCATCCATAAAGTATAATGCACAGCCCATAGTCATCCATAAAGTATAATGCACAGCCCATAGTCATCCATAAAGTATAATGCACAGTCCACAGTCCATAGTCCTCCATAAAGTATAATGCACAGCCCATAGTCATCCATAAAGTATAATGCACGACCTATAGTCATCCATAAAGTATATTGCGCAGCCCATCGTCCTCCATAAAGTATAAATCAGTTATAAATTGTTCCAATCCTTGCATCTACTGATATCACGCACAGGTTGCCTTCAGTTACTCCTAAGATTTTATTTAGAGAAGCATTCGAATCAAAATTTGTGTCCTCTTAATATATTGCAATCATCATATTATATAGCACTGTGCACTTAGAATTGCTCATTTTGCCTTTCTACCCAGATAATTCTTCTCTTTTCCATTAGGTCTATGACATCACGTGATTAAAAACAGACTAGCTGAATCCTTCTAAGCTCTATGCAGAAACAGGAGGTTTATTTTCCTGCCATGAGTCATAATCACTGCAAAAGTCCCCAGCAGGAGTAGGAGCAGAGCAGCTGGGTCAGAAGATGGAAAGGAAGATGTTTCTAAATACAGCAAAGAAAAGAGAAGAATTTTCTGGGTAGAAAGACAAAATGAGCAATTGTAAGTACAGAGTGTTATATAATATGATGATTGCAATATATTAAGAAGATAAAAACTTTGATGGGAGGAGGAAGGCATCTTTAAATATTTTAATAATTATGTTTCCATCCTAAATGGATGATGTAATAGATACAAAAGTCGGTCCTGATCTATCATTTACGTGTTTTTTTTATGTCACTTTTCTTTTTTTATCCAGTGGTATTTGCTTAACATTTTTTGCTCCAATTTCATCAGTGAGGCAATTATGGCTCATGTATTTTGTGGAAAATAAAAAATGTACTATTTGTCTTTAAACTTTTTTGTGATTTTTTTTTAAGGGAAAAAAGTATCTTGTCACTTAGTAAAAAATATCAGTTGGTTCAACTGATGGCCTATAAAAAAGTGTCTCATTACCAAGGTGCCACACAAGAAATATTTAATGATGGGTAAAACCAGTGAGCTGTCTCAAGACCTTTGCAACCTTATTGTTGCAAAACACACTGAAGGCATTGGTTATATAGAAGAATTTCGAAACTACTGAAGGTCCAGTGAGCACTGTTGGGTCCATACTTCGGAAGTGGAAATAGCAATTTCACCATGAACCGGACACGACCAAGAGTTGCCCACAAGATTTCAGACAAAGAAGTGAAAAGAGTTGTCTAAGAGCCAAGAACCAAGTGTGGAGAGCTTCAGAAAGAACTGGAATCAGCAGGTACAATTGTTTGCAAGACTCCAATGCTGAACAAAACTCATATTCAAGCTCGTCTAAAGTTTACTCAACAACATTTAAACAAGCCTGTGAAATACTAGTTAAATATAGTCTGGTGAGATGAGACCAAAATTGAACTCTTTGGATGCCATAATAAACACCATGTTTGGAGGCCAGAACTCATTACATATCACCCCCAAAACACCATACCAACAGTGAAGTTTGGAGGTGGGAACATCATGTGTGGGGCTGTTTTCAGCAAACAGCACTGGCAAAACTTCCTAAAATCGAAAGAAGAATAATGCACAAATGTACAGAGACATTCTTGATAAAAACCTGCTTCCATATACCAGGATGAAGAAGACTAAATGAGGGTGGAAATTTCAACAAGACAATGATCCCGAGCAGACGGCCAAGGAAACTCTCAATTAGATTCAGAGAAAGAAAATAAAGCAGCTAGAACGGCCAAGCCAATCACCTGAACTAATTCTAATAGTAAATTTATGGAAGGAACTAAAGCTCAGAGTTCAAAGAAGGAGCCCACGGAACCATCAGGCTTTGAAGATTGTTTTTGTGGGAGAATGAGGCAAAAGCATACCTGAGCAATGCCTGCAGCTAGTTTCTCCATACAGGAAGCGCCTTGAAGCAGTCATCACCAACAAACGCTTCTGTATGAAGTATTTAATAAATTTCAGGAAGAGTGTTCAATACTTTTCCCCTGTGTCATTTCTCATTATTACACAACTTACTTTATGGATATCTATGGTTTGATTTCTTTGCCTGTGTGGATTGGATAGATTGCTACCGTCATCTGGTGAGAATTTCATGTCAATAGCACCTTTAGAAATATATTTAAATAGAAAATTGGTGCCATGTTCAATATTAATTTCACCGCTGTAAGTATGTAGACATATACACTTAAAAAAAACAGCTGAACACATAAAATACACCTTAAAAAAGGTAAAAATTTAAAAGATGAATAAGAGCTTGTTCACACATAGCGTTTTTGCTGTGTTATTCTGTGCGTTTTTCGTGTGGAAAATAAACGCACCCTTGAGTTTCTTTGAGCAGCGGCGCATTTTTCCTTTATAAAAACACAGCATGTCAATTCTTTCAGAGTATTTACTATTTTTTTTTATACCAAGATTATTGAATGCATTAAAAAATGCATAAAAATGTGCAAAATTGATTTTCATGCCAACACATTTTTCATGTGGAAAAAAAAACACTACAAAAAAGCACAGCGTGAACATACCAGGCAAAAAATAAATAAAAAGGTCAAATGCAATAATAATGGATCATGGCCCATATTTCTCTTTGCTTTATTCAATATGGTCAGTAGGTGGCAGTATTTATATGTTACGCAACATTCCTTACTGTGCACACTCCCCATGGAGGACAACTCGGCATTACACTATCAGGAAAAGACACACACCTACAGTGCCTACAAGTAGTATTCAACCCCCTGCAGATTTAGCTGGTTTGATAAGATGCAAATAAGTTAGAGCCTTCAAACTGCAAACGAGAGTAGGATTTATTAACAGAAGCATAAATCTTACAAAACAAAAAGTTATGTTGCTCAGTTGAATTTTAATAAATTTTAAACATAAAAGTGTGGGTCAATTATTATACAACCCCTATGTTTAATATTTCGTGGAATAACCCTTGTTTGCAATTACAGCTAATAATCGTCTTTTATAAGACCTGATCAGGCCGGCACAGGTCTGTGGAGTTATCTTGGCCTACTCCTCCATGCAGATCTTCTCCAAGTTATCTAGGTTCTTTGGGTGTCTCATGTGGACTTTAATCTTGAGCTCCTTCCACAAGTTTTCAATTGGGTTAAGGTCAGGAGACTGACTAGGCCACTCCAACACCTTGACTTTTTCCCTCTTGAACCAGGCCTTGGTTTTCTTGACTGTGTGCTTTGGGTTGTTGTCTTGTTGGAAGATGAAATTACGACCCATCTTAAGATCCTTGATGGAGGAGCGGAGGTTCTTGGCCAAAATCTCCAGGTAGGCCGTGCTATCCATCCTCCCATGGATGCGGACCAGATGGCCAGGCCCCTTGGCTGAGAAACAGCCCCACAGCATGATGCTGCCACCACCATGCTTCACTGTAGGGATGGTATTCTTGGGGTCATATGCAGTGCCATCCAGTCTCCAAACGTCATGTGTGTGGTTGGCACCAAAGATCTCGATCTTGGTCTCATCAGACCATAGAACCTTGAACCAGTCTGTCTCAGAGTCCTCCAAGTGATCATGAGCAAACTGTAGACGAGCCTTGACATGACGCTTTGAAAGTAAAGGTACCTTACGGGCTCGTCTGGAACGGAGACCATTGCGGTGGAGTACATTACTTATGGTATTGACTGAAACCACTGCCATGAGATCTTCCCGGAACTCCTTCCTTGTTGTCCTTGGGTTAGCCTTGACTCTTCGGACAAGCCTGGCCTCGGCACGGGAGGAAACTTTCAAAGGCTGTCCAGGCCGTGGAAGGCTAACAATAGTTCCATAAGCCTTCCACTTACGGATGATGCTCCCAACAGTGGAGACAGGTAGGGCCAACTCCTTGGAAAGGGTTTTGTACCCCTTGCCAGCCTTGTGACCCTCCACGATCTTGTCTCTGATGGCCTTGGAATGCTCCTTTGTCTTTCCCATGTTGACCATGTATGAGTGCTGTTCACAAGTTTGGGGAGGGTCTTAAATAGTCAGAAAAGGCTGGCAAAAGAGATCATTAATCCACACATGTGAAGCTCATTATTCTTGGTGCCTGAACTACTTCTTAATACTTTAGGGGGACCAAACAGAATTCTTGTGGTTTGAGGGGTTGAATAATAAATGACACTCTGAATTAATTTTTAAACGTTTTTTTTAAAAAAAAAAAAATTAAAACAAAAATTTTTGCAGCAGTGCATTTCCCACTTCCAGGCTGATCTACAGTACAAATGTCACAATGCCAAGTTAATTCCGCATGTGTCAACCAGCTAAATCTGCAGGGGGTTGAATACTACTTGTAGGCACTGTATATGAGTTCTTGTAGTCCGGGGTTATTTACTGTATATATCATTCTCTGTGATGTGTAATGTGTCTCAGCCAATTTATATTTTTCAACATTTCATAATTATTTGGTCACTATGTGGCAGATTTTTTTTTAATTTTTGCTTTTTTGTCCCCAGCCATCCTTCTTCTTCCAAAAGTGATCTTTTTTATTTTTCCATTGTTAGATCCGCAGGATTTTTTTTTCCTTTTTTTGCGCGGCGCCCTGGGTTGCAGTCACCATTTTAGGGTACCTTTGACATATTGATCACTTTTTATTCCATCTCTTGGGGGAACTACAATGAGTAAAAAATTGCAAATTTGGAGTTTTTATATTTTTTGGGCTTTCATCATTTGTTTTAAATATTTTTTTTTTATGCACCAGACTTTGATACCAAATGTAATGTTCATTATAATTAGATCTTTAGTTTTAATCTGTGAAAACGGGAGTGATTTTAAACTTTTAGATTTTCTTTATATATACACTGCTCAAAAAAATAAAGGGAACACTCAAACAACACATCCGAGATCTAAATGAATGAAATATTCTTATTGAATACTTTGTTCTGTACAAAGTTGAATGTGCTGACAACATAATCACACAAAAATCATCAATGGAAATCAAATTTTTGAACCAATGGAGGCCTGGATTTGGAGAGACCCCCAAAATGAAAGTGGAAACAAGTCAAAATGAAAATCAAAACCAGACAAAATTAAAGTGGAAACAAGTTAAAATGATGCTCAGTATTGTGTGTGGCCTCCACGTGCCGGTATGACCTCCCTACAATGACTGGGCATGCTCCTGATGAGGTTGCGGATGTTCTCCTGAGGGATATCCTCCCAGACCTGAACTAAAGCATCCGTCAACTCCTGGACAGTCTGTGGTTCAACTTGACGTTGGTGGATGGAGCGAGACATGCTAAAATAAATGGAATTATATTAAATGATATCCAGTTCTGCAAACTTCCTGAAAAATTCTCAAAGCAGTAGTGACCGGAGAGGAAGAAGATTTCTTTTAGGATTTCCGATCATTCATTTTATTGAAGAACACTGCTGTCCTCCTCACCCCCAGATTACAATGGCTGATGTATAAAATCCTTGGTTGTGGCATGGTGCGCCTGCGAGCTGTCAGGGCATGCTGCGAGTTGTAGTTCAGTAGCGTCTGGACAGACGCATACAGAACATTAGCGTCTGGACAGACGCGTCTGGACAGTTGCATACAACAGGGCTGGAAACACGGACCTTGCTTCTTCTGGGGGTCTCTCATCCTGATCCTCTGTTGTTTTAGCTGATATGCATCAGTGGTGTCCATAGCTCGCTTATCTCCTTCCTTCATAGACAGAAGTTTGGTAGAGCAGGATTAGATGTGTGATTTCCTAATCAGCAGTTAGCGACACATTGGGAAATAGCTCCCTGTGACCTGCGGTATAACCTGACTTCCTTGCTCCCCTTGCCTAGGTTCTCCGGAACGGCCTAGGTGCTGAACCTTTTATTCCGGTGCTGAAGCCAAATGAGAGCGGAAAAGAGGATCAAGTATGACGTCATCGATATTTCCGGCTTTACTCTACACTTTCTGTCCTGACTGTTATCCTTAGTAAGCTGCATGTGGTCAGTATTTCTGTCAGAGCGAATCTGTCACCAAATTTCACAATACAAACTCCAGAAAATACTATAGACTTGTGTACATACACTAAAGGGAAGAAAATAATGATATCCCATTCTAAATGGATAGACAACTCACCTTCCCTGGGTCCACCAGCAAGTCTCCACCAATGCTCCCAGTGTCTTTGGCTGCGACGCAGACATGTCGACAGCACTGCAGCCAATCAGTGAGCTGCGGCTTTGAGCTGCACGTTCCGTCTTCATAGGTAGAGCGTCAGAGCTCACTGATTGGCTGCTGTGCTGTCGACACTGGGAACATTGGCGGAGACTCCCCAGAGGACCTGGGGAAGGTGAGTACAGCTCAGTTTGTTTCGTAAAGAGAACCTGTCACATCATTTTTATCTAGTCAGCTGCCCCCAGTGTGCTGTTAGGGATGCAATGTGTATCACTAACATGGGAGGAAAGCTCTCATTACTATGTTTAACAAGCACTTCATATCATTAGGGGATTCCCTCACAGACCTTTCCTTTCAGTCATAGGGATGGCGAATTCCATCTCTTCAGTCACGGCTCAGTCAGCGTCCAAATTATGCACGCCCACATCACTTCGATTGATTGGAGGGAGATGGTTGGTGTCACAACAACCACCTCGATCGGGAATAAGTGTCAGAAATTCTCAGGGGTTTGAGTTACGGTTTCCCCCTAGGAAATCCCGTGGGTGCGCACTGCCTATCTGAACCTTGGGCATGCACACTGAGTCTAGGTGTAGAGCCCCAGCTTCATGTCAGAAGTGGTTGCCGTGACTGAAACCCTAGAAAATGTCCAACGCTTGGGGGTGCTATACCCTTATTCCCGATCCCGGTTTTAAAACGGCAATGAGGGGATACAGCCCCTTAACGGAGGCCACTTTAATGCCTATCAGCGATCGTTAATGTTTCACCGCAGAAGCGGCATCATCTGGGGTTGGGACAATAGCTAGAATAGTTCCAACCCTTCATGACCAATTACAATTTTCTTTTTTGTATTTTTAAAATGAAAAAAAAAATGCCTTATTGAGATCATTTCATCTTCAACTTGCTTAACTGTTCACAGTAATTTTGACCCTGGTGCCCAAATTTTTACATGCCCCTGTAGGCCAAAGGGACTTTTTGGGCCCTCTAGGTTCCAGGGCCTGCAACCCCTGCACCTATTGTAGTTACTCCCCTACCACCTACCTAATTGATTATAAAATCCATACAAGATATGTGATTTAAGGCTCTAGGATAGTCGGGCGGCAGCGACCCGGCCTTGTAACCGTATAACAGGTGTCCGAATAAGCTTGAACAAACAAGTGCGGTGATCTTATGCCGCTTCTTTTTATGATATTTGTTCTTTATGGATAAGAAAGCAGCTGCACTTAATCTCTTCCAAGGGAGTTTCTTGAGGTGGGATGCACAATGAAGCGTGCGAGCTTTTAACCCATTACATACAAAAGGATCCGTGTCTCTCCTTACATCGCTGAGCATCAGGAAATCGAACCCATGTGCCATGCGCAGAATGTACTCAATGCACAGTGTATGTATACAGTCCGGCTGATGGAAGTTAAAGGGGATTCTCAGAAAGTCACCTTTAGTTCCTGTAAGCGATTAACGCTACGCCCTACATGAGTCGCCCTACGCGGCCACATGGCCAGGACAGTAATGAAACACTGCCCGGGCTGACATCAAAGCAAATACGGGATTCCAGATTCTATTTGAGAACAAATCTCTTCTTCAAACACAAATGTTGTAGTTCAGGTTGAAGAGTCATTGGCGGCACCCCACCATGTGTGCTCGTAGAACAGGGCAGGTTACTCCGCTCTCGATGAACTTTTACCTACATTCTCAGTCAACAGCAAAAATTTACCCTACACTGCGACTCGCTGTTTTGTTTTTTATAATCCTGGCTGCAGAAAACTTCAGCCCTCTGCAATCTGAGCGTTAGTCTATCTCTAATGGCTGGCAGGCAGAGAACTCAATGGCCTCACATTGTGTCAGCGGGGTTATGCAATCCAGAGGCGGCACACTGAGTTTGTTTTCTTCAAGTCAATCTACATTTTTTATGCAATACACCTGACATTTTTTTTTCACATTTGTTTTTTTTCCCTCCCCTTCTTCCAAGAGTCGTACCTTTTTTAATTATTACATAGACCTGGCCTTAAAAGGGATTGTTTATTTTTTTGCATGACGAGTTGGAGTCTTGAATGACCTCATTCATTGTAATTATTCATGAGCGAGCGAGCTGGGATAAAGTGTTATCTGAGCATGCTTGGGTGCTAATCGAGTGTCCTCTAAAAATATGTTTGAGTCCCCGCATCTGCATGTCTCGCGGCTGTTCGATGGCCACAACACATGCAGGGTTTACCTGTTTGTTGGACAACCATCAGACATGCAGCCACGAGGACTTGAACATATTTTTTGAACACGCTGGTCACTCAGTTAACACCCAAGCATGCTGAGATAACACCTTATCCCAGCACATTCACTCATCACTAATTGTAATATATAATGTACTGATAAGGGGATGAAAAAATTCTAGAACTTAATGCAATAAAAATGGCCTTTGTTTCATGGGTCAGTGTGGTTATGGAGGTACCAAATGTATACCTTTATAATATATATATATATACACACACATACACACTTTATTTTTAAATGCTTAAAACATGTAAAAAAAAAAATCACAAAACGTTCAGCATATTCTGAAACCCAGCGTCGGACTGGAACACCTTGGGCACACCAGAGAAAATCATTCTTGGGGCCCACTATGTAGCTACATAGAAATAAATACAAGACCACCAATTGTGCATAAAACACACTAATATCAGGGTATAATATAAGGTAGTACATGTCTTAATTATGTAGCAGGAGTTGGGGTAGCCTTCCTCATAGATTATAAAGCAGCCCCCTCATACGGGATAATGCTGCCCCCCATTGGGGATAATGCTGCCCCCCTCATAGGGGATAATGCTGCCCCCCTCATAGAGGATAATGCTGCCCCACCTCATAGGGTATAATGCTATATATATATATATATATATATAGATATAGATAGATAATAGATAGATACCATATATACTCGAGTATAAGCCGACCCCCCTAATTTTGCCACAAAAGACTGGGAAAACTTATCGACTCGAGTATAAGCCTAGGGTGGAAAATGAGATTATGCCCCATATGCTGCCCCATGTATTATGCCCCACAAGATGCTCCATAGATTGTGCCCCATATGCTGCCCATGTATTATGCCCCCATAGATGCTCCATAGATTGTGCCCCCATAGATGCTCCATAGATTATGCCCCCATAGATGCTCCATAGATTATGCCCCCATAGATGCTCTATAGATTATGCCCCCATAGATTATGCCTCCATAGATGCTCCATAGATTATGCCCCCATAGATGCTCCTTAGATTATGCCCCCATAGAAGCTCCATAGATTGTGCCCCCATAGATGCTCCTTAGATTATGCCCCCAAAGAAGCTCCATAGATTGTGCCCCCATAGCTTATGCCCCTATAGATGCTCCATAGATTATGCCCCCATAAATGCTCCTTAGATTATGCCCCCATAGATTATGCCCCCATAGATTATGCCCCCATAGATGCTCCATAGATTATGCCCCCATAGATGCTCCTTAGATTATGCCCCCATAGAAGCTCCATAGATTGTGCCCCCATAGATGCTCCTTAGATTATGCCCCCATAAATGCTCCTTAGATTATGCCCCCATAGATTATGCCCCATAGACGCTCCATAGATTATGCCCCCATAGATTATGCCCCCATAGATTATGCCCCCATAGATTATGCCCCCATAGATTGTGCCCCCATAGATGCTCCTTAGATTATGCCCCCATAGATGCTCCTTAGATTATGCCCCCATAGAAGCTCCATAGATTGTGCCCCCATAAATTTTCCTTAGATTATGCCTCCATAGATGCTCCATAGATTATGCCCCCATAGATGCTCCATAGATTATGCCCCCATAAGTGCTCCATAGATTGTGCCCCCATAAATGCTCCATAGATTATTCCCCCATAGATGCTCCACAGATTATGCCCCCATAGATTATGCCCCCATAAATGCTCCACAGATTATGCCTCCATAGATTATGCCCCCATAAATGCTCCACAGATTTTGCCCCCATAAATGCTCCACAGATTATGCCCCCATAGATTATGCCCCCATAAATGCTCCACAGATTATGCCCCCATAGATTATGCCCCCATAAATGCTCCACAGATTATGCCCCCATAGATTATGCCCCCATAGATGCTCCACAGATTGTGCCCCCATAGATGCTGCACAGATTATGCCCCCATAGATTGTGCCCCCATAAATGCTCCACAGATTATTCCCCCATAGATGCTCCACAGATTATGCCCCCATAGATTGTGCCCCCATAAATGCTCCACAGATTATGCCCCCATAGATTATGCCCCCATAAATGCTCCACAGATTATGCCCCCATAGATTATGCTCCCATAAATGCTCCACAGATTATGCCCCCATAGATTATGCCCCCATAAATGCTCCACAGATTATGCCCCCATAGATTATGCCCCCATAAATGCTCCACAGATTATGCCCCCATAGATTATGCCCCCATAGATGCTCCACAGATTGTGCCCCCATAGATGCTGCAAAAAAAAAAAAAAAGACATACTCACCTCTCGTCGCTGGGGGCCAGATGCCGGTGTCCTGAGCAGGCGGGGACACCGGCGCGCTATGGGGGACAGGTGCCGGTGTCACCGCTGGCTCAGGGCCCCGGCACCTGCGATATTTACCTGTCACCGGGTCCACTGCTGAACGCCGCTGTCTTCGGTCCTCTGGCATTGAATGCTCAGGCAGGGGGTGCGGCGCTCACTAATGATGTCATCGCGCCCTCTGCCTGAACATCGCAGCAAGAGAGGACGCGAGGACACAGCGGCGCTCAGTGGTTGGAGCGGGTGACAGGTAAGTAATGATATTCACTGCTTCCCACGCCCATGTGGGCGTGGGAAGCAGTGAATATTCATTTCTCTTTAGCAGCGGGGACAGGGGCTCCTGCCTCCTGTCACCCGCTGCTGCTCCGCTGGCACGGGGCCCCCATGGCAGCTGCGTGGTGTGCCGCTATTAGCGACACGCCACCGGCTGGGGGCCCCTGGAGCAGCGAGGGCCCTAGGCAACTGGCCCCTGTATGCCAGCAGGTGCCAGGGCCCCCCAGATGCCAGGGCCCACCGGAGAATCCTCTGGTTCTCCAGTGGGCCAGTCCGACCCTGCTGAAACCCTTATCGCTTTTACTTTTCAGTCGATAGTTTTGTATGAGGTATTGTTTTTTTTTTGCCAGACAGGATGTAATATATAATAATACTGTTTTGGTGTCTACAGTCATGGCCAAAAGTTTTGAGAATGACACAAATATTAATTTTTACAAAGTCTACTGCTTCACTTTTTCTAATGGCAATTTGCATATACTCCAGAATGTTATAAAGAGTGATCAGCTTAACAGCAATTACTTGCAAAGTCAATATTTGGCTAGAAAATGAACTTTATCCCCCAAAACACATTTCAACATCATTGCAGCCCTGCCTTAAAAGGACCAGCTAACCTCTTTTCAGTGATTGCTCCATTAACACAGGTGTGGGTGTTGATGAGGACATGGCTGGAGATCAATCTGTCATGATTAAGTAAGAATGACACCACTGGACACTTTAAAAGGAGGCTGGTGCTTGGCATCATTGTTTCTCTTCTGTTAACCATGGTTATCTCTAAAGAAACACGTGCAGTCATCATTGCAATGCACAAAAATGGCCTAACAGGGAAGAGTATCGCAGCTAGAAAGATTGCACCTCAGTCAACAATCTATCGCATCATCAAGAACTTCAAGGAGAGAGGTTCCATTGTTGCCAAAAAGGCTCCAGGGCGCCCAAGAAAGACCAGCAAGCGCCAGGACCGTCTCTTAAAAGTGTTTCAGCTGCGGGATCGGGCTACCAGCAGTGCAGAGCTTGCTCGGGAATGGCAGCAGGCAGGTGTGAGTGCATCTGCACGCACTGTGAGGCGGAGACTCTTGGAGCAAGGCCTAGTCTCAAGGAGGGCAGCAAAGAAGCCACTTCTCTCCAGAAAAAACATCATGAACAGACTGATATTCTGCAAAAGGTACAGGCAGTGGACTGCTGAGGACTGGGGTAAAGTTATTTTCTCTGATGAATCCCCTTTTCGATTTTTGGGACATCAGGAAAACGCCTCATTCGGAGAAGACAAGGTGAGCGCTACCACCAGTCTTGTCTCATGCCAACTGTTAAGCATCCTGAAACCATTCATGTGTGGGGTTGCTTCTCAGCCAAGGGAATCGGCTCTCTCACAGTCTTGCCTAAAAACACAGCCATGAATAAAGAATGGTGCCAGAATGTCCTCCAAGAGCAACTTCTCCCAACCCTCCAAGAGCAGTTTGGCGATCAACAATGCCTTTTCCAGTATGATGGAGCACCTTGCCATAAAGCAAAGGTGATAACTAAATGGCTCAGGGAACAAAACATAGAGATTTTGGGTCCATGGCCTGGAAACTCCCCAGATCTTAATCCCATTGAGAACTTGTGGTCAATCATCAAGAGACAGGTGGACAAACAAAAACCTAAAAATTCTGACAAAATTAAAGCATTGATTGTGCAAGAATGGACTGCTATCAGTCAGGATTTGGTCCAGAAGTTGATTGAGAGCATGCCAGGGAGAATTGCAGAGGTCCTGAAGAAGAAGGGTCAACACTGCAAATATTGACTTGCTGCATTAACTCATTCTAACTGTCAATATAAGCTTTTGTTACTCATATGTTTGCAATTATTATATTTCTGTCTGTGATAAAAATATCTGTCAAACACACATAAAAACCAGAGGGCAGCAGATCATGTGAAAATATAATATTTGTGTCATTCTCAAAACTTTTGACCATGACTGTATATACTTTCTGATCTTTTCTTATTTAATTTTTTTGACATGTGAAGTAACAGAAAAAAAAAGCAATTTTGCCATTTTCATTTTTTTTGCCCCATTTCGGTATTATGCGTATGGGATAAATATTTTATTCGTTTGGACAATTACACACACAACAATATTAAATATGCTAGTTTTTTTTTATTTCGATCTTGCTACTTATGGTTGGATAAGGGAGGGTGATTTAACCCCTTCAAGAAGCACTCCTCCTATCAAAGTGTTTATCCTCTTAATATATTGCAGTCATCATATTATATAGCACTGTGTACTTCCAATTACTTATTTTGCCTTTCTACGCAGATAATTCTTCTCTTTTCCATTAGGTCTATGACATCACATGATTAATAACCGACTAGCTGAATCCTTCTAAGCTCTATGTAGAAACAGGAGGTCAGTTTTACCTGTATGAGTCATGAGTCACTGCAAAAGTCCCTGGCAGGGGGAGGAACAGAGCAGCTGGGTCAGGAGTTGAAGAGGGAAATGATTTCTGCAGGGACAAAACACTTCCTATTTCTATACAGAGCAGAGAAAGGAGTAGAATCATCTGGGTAGAAAGGCAGAATGAGCAATTGTAAGTGCACAGTGCTATATAATGATTGCAGTATAGGAGGATAAAACAGTTGATGGGAGGAGTGCTTCTTTAAGGACAGGACAATTTTTTCCTCCCCTTATTCCAAGAGCCATAACTTTTTTATTTATATAATTATTCTGTCGACATCGCCGTGTGAGGGTTTGTTTTTTAACATGACGTATTGTGTTTTTGAATGACACCATTCATTTTATCATGTGATGTATTGGAAAGCGGGAACAAAATTCAAGGTCTGATTGGTGGGGATGCGACACTCTGCATCCCCACCGATTAGCTGTTGTAGGTGTCAGCGGCGGCCCAGAAGGGCTCCGTTACAGAGCAGCTCCGTCTGCTGATAGTGGCATGGTCGGGTACTGCACATCCACACCCTTGTCAAATCAATAGAAGGCGGATGTGCAGTACCCGACCGCGGCAACTACAGTATATCAGTAGACGGAGCAGCTCTGTAACTGAGCACTTCCGGCCACTGCCGGCACCTAGAACAGCTTATGAGTGGGGGGGGATGTGATGGGTGTCGAATCCCCATCAAAAGGATAGGTCATCAGTGTTAAAGTAGTGGATCACCTCTTTAATAAGGTTCCACTGAAATGGCTGAAAAAACTCAGTGAAGTGATTATGATCAGTAGAAGTTCAACCTTTGGACCTCCAACAGTGCTGAGAATAAAGCACTGATTCAGAGCTGTTTTGTTTCAATGTTAAAGTAGTGGACAACCTCTTTAAGGAAATGCTCCTTTTTTGAGGAGTTTTAGGAATAGTCTTTCTTTTCCAGGCAAGCTTATGTAGAGATTTGGAAAATTTTCTTTCCTGAACTTTTTTCAGCTTTCTGATTTGAAAGTGATAGTTTCCATCAGATTCCATCAGGATTCACTTCAAAGCTCTTTTATTTTGTTTTACCACCAGGCATTTTTCAAAACTCTTGAGGAAAAAAACTCATATGATCAGCAAACTAAATTTCAAGATGAATAAGAACAGTCTTTCAAGTGTTTTTGAAAAAGGATTTTGGAGTATATCCCTTCCAAAAAGCTAAAAAAACCGCTCCACCTGTTTAACCTATAATGCATATATACGTCACAGGCCGTGTCCCTGCACTCCATGCGGGTGTGAGAGAGTCCAGGGCCGTAGTCGTGGCCCGCAATGATGGCTTTTTATGCTTGCCCTGGCCCTCTGTCACATATACACAATGTGTCCTTTGTAGCGTACCTTTCTTCCCACTTTCTGTTCCATCAGGGTCCTCTCGGATCTGCTGAGGATTTCCTTTGGGCAACTTCATACAAAGAGACAGAGTCCAGTTCCAACTTAAAATAAATGATTTTACTTGGTTCCATTCTCAGTACGTCCAGCTCAGTCACAGATACAACATAGGGTTCATCACAGAGTACATCATTTCTTTTCCCTGTGCTTTCCCTCACTTTTTCCGGAAGGTGCCAGGGTCGTACCGACTCGTCCGGTACCGCAGCGTTTCTTCTGGCCAGCATAACTAACTTCAGGAGTTCCTCTGTCTGTTTCGCCCCAGACATAAGGGAATCTGCCCACATAGTTAGCTGCCACATATTGGAGCTGCCCTGCATTCCTTCTTTGCTGTGACCTTTAGCCCATAGGCCCTGGACGACTGAGCTACTTGCTTAAACGTTGCGTTGCCAACTGCCCTGTCTGGGCTCTCAGGCCCTACTAACTCAAATCAGGAAATTCTCCTGGCTGACCCACAGTTGGCCCCTCCTAAGTTAACTAATTCCTATCGTACTACGGACTTACATTATTGTGCCCCCTCTAGTAGCTAATCTGCATATTACGCTTTCCCTATCTGTACAATAGAAAGCATACACATAGTTTATAAATACATTGTAAAATACCATATATACATTATACATATAACATGGACCAGCACTTGTCAGGGACGTAAGATACACGAGCAAGGGGAGTGGGAACAAGTCAGTCTTGGTACACCCCTTACACGGGCTTCAGCAGTGAGCCCACATGTTTACTGGCACATGACACATAACAGCCTCGGTGGAATCGCAATCCACCTGCGGCTGTTGACATGTTAAATGCCGCTGTTAATCTCTGACAGTGACATTTAACATAACTGCACCGGAAGAGAGTCACTAATCCCACCTACTGACTTCCCTGTCACATGATTGCGAAGCGCCAATGGGTTGGAATGACAACCTGGGGTCTGCAGGAGACCCATGTAGTTGTCATTGCCGCTCTGCTTTGGGCGCTGCCCAGTGGCCGGTGTTCATAGCAGATAATCAACTGTGCTACAGATAGCAGGGCTGAAGCAAATGGAGTATCGCAGCTTCAAGTCTCCTAAGGAGAGCAAAAAATGAAAACACAAAAACGGAAAACTCCAAGGACATGAAGGGGTTAAACATAGCCTAATTTCACAACAAATTAAAGGGAATCTTCAGGATTTTACAAACCAAACTATTTATATACGAATGTATAGTCTTGGCTTAAAGAGCTGCCACAATTGAATTTGTTCCAGAAAATGATTGCAATTACAAATGTTTTCTTATATACATGTTTATGTCCTTTGTGTGTTATTGGAACAAAACAAAAAAATGAGGAAAAAAAGGCAAGTTGGACATAATTTCACAGAAACCCCCAAAAATGGTCCGGACAAAATTGTTGGCCGTGAGATATCTTGCGTCTAAGGCCGGCGTCACACTTGCGGGTGTGATGCGAGTAAGTCGCACGACTTTCTTGCATCAACATCCGACACGGCAGCCCGCTCTCGGACCCGAGTGTACGGCTGCATAGAAATACATGCAGCCGTACACTCTGGTCCGAGAGCGGGCTGCCGTGTCGGGTGTTGATGCGAGAAAGTCGTGCGACTTACTCGCATAACACTCGCATGTGTGACGCTGGCCTAAGCCGACAAATTGCATCTCGCGCTTGCGCAGTATGCTTTGCCAACTGCAGGCAAAGCCGAAAATAGACGTGTGCAAAGCATACTGCGCAAGCGAGATGCAATTTGTCTGCTCAAGTGCAAGATATCTCACAGCGATGAGGTTGACGCAGGAGGCATCACCCATGTCAATGATGGCGAGCAGCAACTGCGGGGAGGGGTGGAGAGTACCAAAGCCACGCCTATAGGACCGGATGGACCCAATTAGCATACAGCGCCCGTAGAAATCAAAAAAGGTTTTCGGGGCTATACAGGGGGAGTTGGGATGATATGAGGAGATAGGAATGCAGCGTAGATGCTGAGTAAGGTGATATTTTTAGCTCTCTTGGACATGGAGATCACTAGATCTTCACAGGTGGCCACTGGAATCCTCTTCCACTTCTCCATGTTGACATCAGGGAGGTGGTGGATGTTAGAGATCTTGCGCTCCTATATCTTCCATTTGAGGATCAGTGGGGTTTAGGTCTGGAGACATGTTTGGGCAGTCCAACAACTTTACCCTCAGTTTCTTTAGAGAGGCAATGGTCGTCTTTGAGGTGTATTTGGATTCATTATCATGTTGTAATATTGGAATACTGCCCTGCGGCCCAGTTTCCGGAGGGAGAGGATCATGCTCTGCTTCTGTATGTCACAGTGCTTGTTAGTATCCATGGTTACCTCAATGAACTTTAGGTCACCACAGCCGGCATCAAACAGCCACTCCCACAACCATGCTTGACTGTAAACAAGGCACACTTGTCTTTGTACTCCTCACCTTGTTGCAGCCATACACGCTGGACACCATCTGAACAGACTAGTTTATCCTGATCTCATCAGACCACAGGACATGGTTCCAGTAATCCATGTCCTTAGTCTGCTTGTCTTCATCAAACTGTTTGCGGGCTCACTTGTGCATCATCTTTAGAAGAGGCCTCCTTCTGGGATGACAGCCATGCAGACTGCAGATTTAATGCAGTGTGACAGGCGGACCCCCCGCCCCTGTAACCTGTGCAGCAATGTGTATGGTCTGAGCACTGACAGGCGGACCCCCCGCCCCTGTAACCTCTGCAGCAATGTGTATGGTCTGAGCACTGACAGGCGGACACCCCCCCCTGTAACCTCTGCAGCAATGTGTATGGTCTGAGCACTGACAGGCGGACCCCCCGCCCCTGTAACCTGTGCAGCAATGTGTATGGTCTGAGCACTGACAGGCGGACACCCCTCCCCTATAATCTCTGTAGCAATGTGTATGGTCTGAGCACTGACAGGCGGACCCCCCTCCCCTGTAACCTGTGAAGCAATGTATATGATCTGACCACTGACAGGCAGACCACCCACCCTGTAACCTCTGCAGCAATGTATATGGTCTGAGCACTGACAGGCAGACCCCCCACCCCTGTAACCTCTGCAGCAATGTATATGGTCTGAGCACTAACAGGCAGACCCCCCACCCCTGTAACCTCTGCAGCAATGTGTATGGTCTGAGCACTGACAGGCGGACCCCCCGCCCCTGTAACCTGTGCAGCAATGTGTATGGTCTGAGCACTGACAGGCGGACACCCCTCCCCTATAATCTCTGTAGCAATGTGTATGGTCTAAGCACTGATAGGCGGACACCCCTCC
>JARQOD010000005.1:46697879-46782035 GCA_033576555.1 Oophaga sylvatica
TCATATTTTGGGTGGAAATCATGGACAGAGAGCTAGTAGGCTCCTTTAGGTTCCGTGTATGTGTGAAAATGACCTCGGCAAATTATATAGATTTTCTGACTGACCACTTCCTTCCATGGTACAAAAAGAAGAACCAATCCATCCGTTGCAAAATCATCTTCATGCTGAGAATGCTCCATCTCATGTAGCAAGGAAAACCTCTGAGTCATTGGCTGGTATGGGCATACAAGGAAAGAAGCTCATGGTGTGACCACATCCTCAGCTGACCTCAACCCTACTGAGATCCTTTGGGGTATCTTGAAGCAGAAGATCTGTGAGAGGTGGGAGGCAGTTCACATCAAAACATGCTATTCTGACATCCTGCAAGGAAATTCAAGCTAAAACTATCCAAAACGTACAAGTTCAAAGGAAGCAAGAATTGTGAAGGTGATACCAAAGAAGATGTCCGTTAATATGGTGTTGATTGAAAAAGCTTTCAGTTTCTGTAAATGTGATCTCTTAATGCTGTAAATTCAACGAATGACTGTTTTCAGTTCTTTACAACCTATAAAATGTTCGGAAACTCTGTTGTGTATAATCATTAGGAAGGTGGAAGGTGCTGTAACATATAGATGTAGCCATCTCTAGTGCCTTTGATGATCTAACCACCTCCTGGTGTGCTGGCCCCAGCTGCAAAATTATCCCAAAGCAGCTCCCACAATCCCACTTTCCTGACCCTGTAGTGTGGGCTATATATTTAGGAGTAGTCTAAGGGAAGCATGCATTGTGGGGGCGCATGCATCCCAGAAGCAAAACATCACAGAAGATAAGCATCTTGAAAACGGTAGTTATTCATGGCAAGGAATTAACATTCATCTTCTCTCTTCACACAGGTAACCAAATCATTCAACCTCTGAATTGATCCTCTCTGCATGTATGCACTCCATTCATTGTTAGCAAGCAGCCTGAATGCTCCAATCCCTTCATTGGAATCAAACAGCTGAATGACACAAGCCCTTTCTGTCTTGCATGTGGAAATATATAGCAATGGTATGCACTGCATACTTCTGATTGCTGCCAACCACTGCTGTACCATCTTGCAACATAGTTTAATGTGCCTGGTAAAGCTTTTGTATAATTCATTTTTTGCACTGTGCTTAATACTTACTGCTGTGTATTCCTGTGACTGGGGCCTCTGTAGATGCTATCAGGTGGAAGGTGCTGTAACATATAGATGTAGCCATCTCTAGTGCCTTTGATGATCTAACCACCCCTGGTGTGCTGGCCCCAGCTGCAAAATTATCCCAAAGCAGCTCCCACAATCCCACTTTCCTGACCCTGTAGTGTGGGCTATATATTTAGGAGTAGTCTAAGGGGCGCATGCATTGTGGGGGCGCATGCATCCCAGAAGCAAAGCATCTTGAAAACGGCAGTTATTCATGGCAGTTAATCAGGGCTGGAATCAGGTACCCCACACTTTGCCTTCTTTTTCATTATGTACTTTATCTATTTCCTCCTGTGTTCCCTTGCCATCCACATTCACCGCCCCATCCCCCCTCCATCACGACTCATACACATCAGCCCCTCTATCCTTCCCTCTCCCATGTACAGCTCCCATGCACTCCTCACCTTCCTGAAAAACCTCAGCCCATCTTGCCCAAACACATCACAGAAAAAACCTACTTACAATTCCAACATCTACTTGCTCTTTATCTTCCTATTCCTACTTATTTCAGGGGACATCTCCCCAACCCTGGTCCACCATCCCCCAACCTCAATCTTTACCCTACCTCATACCGAAACCATAATAATCTTATTAATATTACTTGCACTCCCACATCTCCTTCTTTCAATTGTGCCCTCTGGAATCCACGGTCTGCATGCAACAAGCTATCCTTCCTGCACAACTACTTTCTGAACCACTCTCTTAATCTGCTGGCCCTCACTGAAACCTGGATTCAGGATTCTGACACTGTCTCCCCTGCTGCCATTTCCTATGGTGGTTTACAGTTCTCCCATTCCCCGAGACCCGCATACAGACATGGTGGTGGAGTTGGCATACTTCTGTCCCCACAATGCACTTTCCAGGTCATCCCCCCAATTCCATCACTCTCATTCCCTTCTTTTGAGGTCCACACCATCAGGCTCTTCCATCCCCTCTCCCTCAAAGTAGCGGTCATATATCGGCCCCCAGGCTCGCCCACCCAGTTCCTTGACCACTTCTCAGCCTGGCTGCCGCACTTCATGTCCTCAGAACTACCAACCCTTATTCTTGGAGACTTCAACATCCCCATTAACAGCCCTACTTCCACACCTGGTCTTTGTCCGCCTCTGTTCAATCTCCCACCTAAATAACTCACCGCTTCCACTCTCTGACCACAACATTCTCTCCACGCTCACAAATCCTCGACTACCCCAGCGCACTCCTACCTACCACACATTCAGAAATCTACAAGCCATTAACCCTCAGACACTTTCAGACTCCCTACACTCATCGCTGTCCCCAATCTCCTCTTTTTCCTGTCCTGATCTGGCTGTTCATCACTACAATGACATTCTTAGAAGCACCCTTGACCAAGTAGCACCGCTCACCCTCAGAACTTCCAAACACACAGTAAAACAGCCCTGGCTCACATTGCAAACTCGACTTCTTCAGCGATGCTGTTGTGAATGGGTTTGAGATGAGTTCTGAGCAGAGGCTCCCTCTGGTGGTTACAAGCGGTGCTAGTGAGGATTGTGAGGACTGGGAATCAGGTGTTACTGACTGGTCTTATATAGGGAGTCATTTTCCCATCAGGGTTGCCGGTGATCAATTGTTCTGGTCTGAATCCTTCATTCCAGTTTCCCTTGTAGCCTGCTGTGTCGTGTCTGCATCTCCTGCTTACAGATAAGACTTTTGCTTCTTTTGTGTTTTTGCTGTATTTTTGCATTTTGTCCTGCACTTCTTTGGGGGCCTTCAGGGTCCCCTCCGGGGGCTTCTGCCCTCTCAGTTTAGTTCAGCCACTGAGTTTTGTTCTTTTGCTTTTTCCAGTTTTTTCAGTGGCTGCTGTTTTGATTTTGTTACACCAGAGAACTAATTTAGGTGGTAGAGGTCGTGTGATCTCAGGTGATTTTGAAATTAGTAGAGTTGGTGCTTTTCAGGGTTTTCTGGGATTGCAGTAAGTACCCTTCCTATCCTTTTCTATTTAGATAGTTTGGGCCCCAGCGTTTGCTCATACTATTTTCTTTCTGTGTCAGTATTTCCTCTTGTCTAACCGCCATTACATGTTTGGGGGCTTTCTGTTATCTTTGGGGTTCTGCTCCGGGGCAGATAGCTTTCCTATTTCTATCTTTAGGTGTAGTTAGTTTCTCAGGCTGTGACGAGGCGTCTAGGACCAACGTAGGAACGCTCCACGGCTGCCTCTAGTTGTGGTGGTTAGTCAGGGTACTGCAATCTCATAGATTCCAACTGCTCTGGTGTATTGCCTTTTTTACCTGCACTCCTCAGCTACCGAAACATAACAGTATCACCGGCCCAAAAAATTGAAAATTGTATGGTACTCACAGAAGGGAAAAAAATATTGTGAAAGAAAAAAGGTTGTCAGAGTTGTCAGAGATATTTTTCTGTTTGTTGCATTTTTTTTTTTTTTTTTCCTCTGTATCTCTGGGTGCTGGGGCGGATCTTTTCTCCCAATGGAGTTTGCACAGTTGTCTGGCCGTGTGGATCAGCTTGCCACTGAGGTTCAGAGTATTGCTGCATATCTTGCTAGATTGCCTGTTGTGGAACCTAGGATCCCCATGCCAGATTTGTTTTTAAGGGATCGAGCTAAGTTTCAGAATTTCAAAAATAATTGTAAATTGTTTTTTGCCTTAAAATCTAAGTCCTCAGGAAACGCAGCGCAGCAGGTTCAAATTATCATCTCTCTCCTGCGCGGCGATCCTCAGGATTGGGCTTTTTCCCTGATACCTGGGGATCCTGTTTTGAGTGATGTTGATGCGTTTTTTCAGGCTTTGGGGTTATTGTACGATGAGCCTAATGTCACTGATCAAGCTGAAAAAAACCTTGTTGGCATTAAATCAGGGGCTTGATGACGCTGAGTTATACTGTCAGAGATTCCGTAGGTGGGCAGTCCTGACCAAATGGAATGACGACGCTTTGGCGGCCCTTTTCCGGAAGGGTCTGTCAGATAATGTAAAGGATGTTATGGTGGGATTCCCTGTCCCCTCTGGTCTCAATGATTCTATGTCATTAGCGATTCAAATTGACAGACGTTTGCGTGAGCGGAGAAGTATGCGTGGAATGGTGTTGCCTTGTGAACCAGCTTCTGAACCCATGCAGTGTGATAGAGTGGTGTCTGGGGCACAGCGTCATGAGTTTCGAAAGCGCAATGGGTTATGTTTCTACTGTGGTGATGCCTCTCATGCTATTTCAGTCTGCCCTAAGCGGGGAAGACGTTTTGCACGCTCAGTTGTCTTGGGTAGTGTTCAGACTAAGTTTTTATTAACTGTCACTCTGATATGCTCTCTGTCCTCATTTTCTGCTCAGGCTTTCGTTGATTCTGGAGCAGCTATTAACCTGATGGATTATGATTTTGCTAAACGTTGTGGGTTTCCCTTGATACCCTACGGAAGTCTATTCCCCTACTGGGGATCGATTCTACCCCTTTGGCTGAGAATAAACCCCAGTTTTCTACTCAGGTGATAATGAGGGTTGAACCTGATCACCAGGAGTGCTGCAAATTTTTGGTTCTGTATAATCTGCATGACATTATCGTGCTGGGTTTCCCTTGGTTACAGTCTCATAATCCTGTTTTGGATTGGAAATCTGTGTCTGTAACCAGTTGGGGCTGCCAATGTGTTAATACCAACACTCCTGTTTTTTCTGCCTCTCCCCAGGCTCAGGATGTTCCTGACTTTTTGTTTGATTTTTCTGATGTGTTTAGCGAAAGTAAATCTGCATCCTTGCCTCCCCATAGGAGCTATGACTGCGCTATTGAATTAGTGCCGGGTAGTAAATTCCCTAAAGGTCGCCTTTTTAACTTGTCTGTACCTGAACATGACGCTATGCGGTCTTATATCAAGGAATCATTGGAGAAGGGTCATATCAGACCATCCTCTTCACCCTTAGGTGCCGGTTTTTTCTTTGTGGCCAAAAAAGATGGTTCATTAAGGCCGTGTATTGATTATCATCTCTTGAACAATATTACTGTGAAATATCAATACCCGTTACCCTTGATTTCTGACCTGTTTTCCAGGGTGAAAAACGCTACTTGGTTTACCAAGCTTGACCTCAGGGGGGCGTATAACCTTATTCGCATTAAGCACGGGGATGAATGGAAGACAGCATTCAATACCCCTGAAGGGCATTTTGAGTACCTAGTGATGCCCTTTGGGCTCACTAATGCTCCTTCCGTCTTCCAGTCCTTCATGAATGACATTTTCAGGGATTTTGTGGACAAATTTCTGATTGTTTATTTGGATGATATCTTGATTTTTTTCTAATGACTGGGACTCTCATGTGAAACATGTTCGAACTGTATTCCAGATTTTGAGAGAGAATGCTCTGTATGTGAAGGGATCAAAGTGTCTTTTTGGCGTACAGAGGATCTCATTTCTGGGATTCATTTTGTCCCCATCTGTTATTGAAATGGACCCGGTCAAGGTTCAGGCCATCTGTGATTGGGTCCAACCTACTTCATTAAAGGCTCTTCAGAGATTTTTGGGTTTTGCCAATTTTTATCGTAAATTTATTGGTAATTTCTCGGTTATTGTTAAACCATTAACTGATTTGACCAGAAAGGGTTCTGATGTGGTGAATTGGCCTCCTGAGGCAGTCTCTGCATTTCAGGAACTTAAGCAGAGATTCACTTCTGCTCCTGTTCTACGGCAGCCTGATGTTTCTCTGCCATTTCAGGTGGAGGTTGATGCCTCTGAAATTGGGGCAGGTGCCGTTTTGTCCCAAAAAGATCCAGAGACCTCTAAAAGTAACCCTTGTGCCTTTTTCTCTCGAAAATTTTCTCCTACTGAACGTAGTTATGACGTAGGTAATCGGGAGTTATTTGCCATGAAGTGGGCTTTTGAAGAGTGGAGACATTGGCTGGAGGGAGCCAAACATCAGGTGGTGGTCCTTACGGACCATAAGAATCTGATCTATCTGGAATCTGCCAAGCGACTCAATCCTAGACAGGCCAGGTGGGCCTTGTTTTTCACACGTTTTAATTTTGTGGTTTCCTTTCTTCCTGGCACTAAGAATGTTAAGGCGGATGCCCTCTCGAGGAGTTTCCTTGCGGACTCTCCTGAGTTATCTGATCCTTCTGTTATTTTGAAAGAGGGTGTAGTTCTTTCCGCCATCTCGCCCAATTTGAGACTTGCTCTGGAGGGGTGTCAGGAGGATAGGCCCGAGTGCTGCCCTGTTGGAAAATTGTTTGTCCCGGACCAATGGAAAAAGAGTGTGATGTCTGAGATTCATTGTTCCGCATTGGCTGGGCATCCCGGAATTTTTGGTACCAGAGACTTGGTTAGCCGGTCCTTTTGGTGGCCTACCTTGTCTCGTGATGTCAGGGAATTTGTGCAGTCCTGCGGGACTTGCTCTCGCTCCAAGCCTTGCTCTCGCTCTAGTGGTTTGTTGATGCCATTGCCTGTGCCAAGAGACCATGGACCCATATCTCTATGGATTTCATTTCCGATCTTCCTGTTTCTCAGAGAATGACCACCATCTGGGTAATTTGTGATAGGTTTTCCAAAATGATACATCTTGTGCCATTACCTAAGTTGCCTTCCTCCTCTGAATTGGTGCCGTTGTTCCTTCAGAACGTGGTTCGTTTACACGGCATTCCTGAGAACATTGTGTCTGACAGAGGAGTCCAGTTTGTTTCCAGATTTTGGAGGACTTTTTGTTCTAAACTGGGTGTTCAATTGTCTTTCTCCTCGGCATTTCATCCTCAGACCAATGGTCAAACTGAGAGAACAAACCAGACATTGGAGACTTATCTAAGATGCTTTGTGTCTGCTGATCAGGATGACTGGGTCTCTTTTTTGCCTTTGGCTGAGTTTGCTCTTAATAATAGGGCTAGCTCTGCCACTTTGATGTCTCCGTTTTTTTGTAATTCTGGGTTTCACCCTCGATTTTCTTCAGGACAGATGGAGGCTTCTGTCTGTCCAGGTGTTGACTCTGTTGTGGAGCGTATGCAACAGATTTGGGACCAGGTAGTGGAGAGGTTGTCCCTCTCTCAGGAGAGGGCCCAGCGGTTTGCTAACCGGCATAGGACTGATGGTCCTCGGTTTAAAGTGGGGGACTTGGTCTGGTTGTCCTCAAAGAATATTCCTATGAGAGTAGCATCTCCTAAATTTAAGCCTAGGTTCATTGGACCTTATAAGATCATGGAGATTATTAATCCTGTTTCTTTTCGTTTGCTTCTTCCAGGGACATTTAAGATCCATAACGTGTTCCACAAGTCCTTGTTGAAGAGGTTTGTTGAGCCAGTGGTTCCTGCTGCTGTGCCTCCTGACCCTGTTTTGTTGAGGGCAATCTGGAGTATGTGGTTGAGAAAATATTGGATTCTCGTTTTTCTAGACGGAAACTCCAGTATTTGGTTAAATGGAGAGGTTATGGTCAGGAAGACAATTCTTGGGTGTTTGCTTCGGACATCCATGCTAGGAGACTTATCCGTGCGTATCACAGAACTCATCCTGACCGACCTGGTTGCTCAAATGAGGGTTTGGTGACCCCTCCTCAAGGGGGGGGTACTGTTGTGAATGGGTTTGAGATGAGTTCTGAGCAGAGGCTCCCTCTGGTGGTTACAAGCGGTGCTAGTGAGGATTGTGAGGACTGGGAATCAGGTGTTACTGACTGGTCTTATATAAGGGAGTCATTTTCCCATCAGGGTTGCCGGTGATCAATTGTTCTGGTCTGAATCCTTCATTCCAGTTTCCCTTGTAGCCTGCTGTGTCGTGTCTGCATCTCCTGCTTACAGATAAGACTTTTGCTTCTTTTGTGTTTTTGCTGTATTTTTGCATTTTGTCCTGCACTTCTTTGGGGGCCTTCAGGGTCCCCTCCGGGGGCTTCTGCCCTCTCAGTTTAGTTCAGCCACTGAGTTTTGTTCTTTTGCTTTTTCCAGTTTTTTCAGTGGCTGCTGTTTTGATTTTGTTACACCAGAGAACTAATTTAGGTGGTAGAGGTCGTGTGATCTCAGGTGATTTTGAAATTAGTAGAGTTGGTGCTTTTCAGGGTTTTCTGGGATTGCAGTAAGTACCCTTCCTATCCTTTTCTATTTAGATAGTTTGGGCCCCAGCGTTTGCTCATACTATTTTCTTTCTGTGTCAGTATTTCTCTTGTCTAACCGCCATTACATGTTTGGGGCTTTCTGTTATCTTTGGGGTTCTGCTCCGGGGCAGATAGCTTTCCTATTTCTATCTTTAGGTGTAGTTAGTTTCTCAGGCTGTGACGAGGCGTCTAGGACCAACGTAGGAACGCTCCACGGCTGCCTCTAGTTGTGGTGGTTAGTCAGGGTACTGCAATCTCATAGATTCCAACTGCTCTGGTGTATTGCCTTTTTTACCTGCACTCCTCAGCTACCGAAACATAACAGATGCTCTAGGAGTGCTGAACGCCTCTGGAGAAAAACCCGCACACTAGAAGACTTCATCCACTTTAAATTCATGTTAAGAACTTATAATGCTGCCCTTCACCTCGCCAAACAGACCTACTTCACCACCCTGATCTCCTCACTAGCCAACAACCCCAAGAAACTTTTTGACACTTTTCACTCCCTCCTCAGGCCAAAAGCACAAGCCCCTATCACAGACATTTGTGCTGACGACCTGGCCTCCCACTTTATAGAAAAAAATAGATACTATCCGTCAGGAAATTTGCTCTCAACCACCAAGTGCTGTGACTCCCATCCCACCCTGCATTTCCCCTGGCTCACTTTCCACATTTGATCCCATCACAGAAGAAGAAGTCTCCAGACTCCTCTCTTCCTCTCGTCTGACTACATGCACTACCGACCCCATCCCCTCACATCTCCTCCAGTCTCTCTCTCCAGTTGTCACAACTCACCTAACTACAATCTTTAATCTCTCACTCTCCTCTGGCATTTTCCCATCCTCCTTCAAACACTCCATCATTACTCCGCTACTAAAGAAACCCGCTCTCGACCCTTCCTGCACAAACAACTACAGACCGGTCTCCAATCTCCCCTTCATCTCTAAACTTTTGGAGCGCCTAGTCTACTCCCGCCTTACCCGTTACCTCTCCACTCACTCCCTCTGTAAGGTTCTGTGTACATGTTCCTGAAACTCAGTTTGTTCGTCAGCCATTTTACTTTCTGTCTTGCTGCAGCTATCTTGCCCTCAGTCAAAATGGAGTTTCCAGCTTGCATGTTCCCGCCCTGATTCTCTCCTTTTGCTTCTTAAGCAGCCACAGCTGAGCAATCAGTGCTTCAGAATCTAGCCTGCAGTGAACCTGTGACCTGACTCCTAAAGCCTTGGACCTTGTACTCCAGCTATTCCTACTGAGGAACTCTGAAGCACTTGTGGACTCTGGAACCCTGCTCTTTGAAAGACCCACGTTTGCATGGACTTACAGTAACAGAGAAGAAGATCCTGAACCTGTTGTGGAGAGTGATTGCTGAGCTTAGATTACTCTGGCCTGCTGTGTCTCCTGCTTCTGTGTCTGCAAACTGTGTGACTATTTTTGCCAACTTGTATGAAGTAATACAAGACTTTCTATATCAAACCTGTGTCTCATGTATTTTCATCGCACCCAAGCACAAGACGCTATATGAACTGTACTACATACATTACAAGATTCTGAAGCCAAAACGTTAGTGTCTGCTGGGTCTGGAAAGGCTGTGTCTGCTGTAACTGTGGATATCGGATGTCCGGTTGTACTTTCTGTGATGACAGTGGTTGTGACTTCTCACAACCATTCCAGGTGAGCAATTCCCTTAAGTGTTTTTTTTTCTGCAGTGTTACCACAGGTAAACACTATTGTTTTTTTTTTTCTTTTCTCTTTTTTGTCTGCTGCAACTGTGGATATCAGATGTCCGGGTGAACTTTCTGTGATGATAGTGGTTGTGACTTCTCACAACCATTCCAGGTGAGCAGTTCCCTTAATTTTTTTTTCTCTCTGCAGTGTTACCACAGGTAAACACTATTGTTTTTTTTTTCTCCTCTCCTCTTCTTCCAGTACTCCTGTCTTAAAAGATCTGGAAAATGGAGGCCCGCATAAAGGAACTTTGCGGAGTGACTGATAATATCCTTGCAGATTTGCAGAATATAAAGACCCGTTTTTCAAGCCTACAGGACCTCACTAATCACAATTTGCAAGTGTTTGGCAGACTGCCCAGGATTTGCGAGCCAGGATTGAGGTTCTAGAAGAGCGAGTCCAGGCTCCTGCCGTAGCCCCGAGTTCTGGGATTCCCAAGTTGCCCCCTTTTCGTTTTGGCGGTGAACGTGAGAAATTCAGGGGATTTATTAATTAATGCAATCTTTTTTTTTCTGCACATGCTTCACAATTTCCCACTGAACGATCTAAGGTGCTTACTATAATTATGTTGCTTACCAACAAGGCTTTGATGTGGGCAAACCCTCTGATTGAGACTGAGGATGATTGTTTGAATCACCTTGATGCTTTTATTTCAGCCATGGGCAGGTGTTTGATGACCCCAATCGAGGTGCAACAGCTGAAGCAGCCATGTTAGCTTTGCGCCAAGGTAAGCACTCGGTAGCTGAATATGCCTTGGATTTCAGGAGATGGGCCCTTGATACCACCTGGGACAGTTCCGCCAAAAAATCTATTTTTCGAAAAGGGTTATCTCCACTGATTAAGGATGAACTTGCTCGTGCCGACCCTCCCACTGCGTTAGGTGACTTTATTAACTACTGCATCCGTATTGATACTCGTCTGACTGAACGCAGTCAAGAGAGATGGTTCGAAAGCAATCGCACTAACCTTTTCCTACCTTCCTCTCCAGCTAAGGAACCTTTGAGTAGGATTACACGGGAACCTGAACCCATGCAGGTAGACTCTTTACAACGACGGGTTAGTGATGCACGCAAGGAACATCGTTTTAAGGAGAATCTATGTTTCTATTGTGGTAAGTCAGGGCACTTCATTATAAACTGCCCCAGCCGTTCTCGTAAGACTACTGCAGCACTCATTCATTGTGAGTGTTGCGAGAGGGGATCTGTCAGGTCCGAGCCTCAGGCTCCAGAGAGATCTGCAGCAACAGATCTTGATTTCTCGGACTTAAACTCCGTTACCTCTGAGGACGTTGACTGTGTAAACGCTGCCATTTTTTCAAGTTTCCTCAGCGGTGTCCCAGCTGAGTTGTAAGAAAAACAATTCTCATTGCTTTCTTTCCATCAAACTCTGGGTTGACTCAGCTTGGGTGTCTAGCTCTGCTATGATCGACTCAGGGGCAAGTGGAAATTTTATGGATGTCTCCTTTGCTCTGAAACAGGGGATACGTTCAGTGAAGAAGGCTACTCCAGTACAGATGGAAACTGTGGATGGCTCCCTGCTGACCTCTGGACCAGTGGATCAGGAAACAGAGCCTTTGAGGGTTCTTATGGGTAAAGATCATCAAGAGAAACTGTCCTTTATGCTTATCTCTTCTCCCCACTTTCCCATTATTCTAGGGCTACCATGGCTGCAGGCTCAGAATCCTACCATTAACTGGGAGACCAAGGAATTACACTTTCCAGAGAAACAGATGAGTCCAAAAGTTTCAGCTTGCTCTGTTCCTAAAGGAACCATGTCAGTCCCTGAACTACCAGCTGTATACCAGGACTATGTGGATTTATGTGACAAGAAGAACGCTGACCAGCTTCCTCCTCACCGTCCATATGATTGTCCAATTGAATTATTGCCTGGAGCAGAGATACCTTTTGGTAAGATCTACCCCCTGGCGGGGCCCGAGCTAAAGGCTTTAAAGGATTACATAGACGAAAATCTAGCCAAGGGCTTCATACGCCCCTCTTCATCTCCTGCAGGTGCACCCATCTTCTTTGTAAAGAAGAAAGATGGATCTCTGAGACCATGCGTAGACTATAGGGAACTCAATAAGGTTACTATTAGAAACCGTTATCCATTGCCTTTAATCCCTGAGTTATTGGAGAGAGTGCGACATGCCAAAATTTTCTCTAAACTAGATCTTCGTGGGGCCTATAACTTAGTCCGTATTAGACCTGGGGATGAATGGAAGACTGCATTCAGGTCACGCTATGGACACTTTGAATATCTAGTTATGCCTTTTGGTCTGAGTACCGCCCCAGCCACTTTCCAACACTTGGTGAATGACATCTTCAGGGATCTCCTAGATACATTCGTGGTAATTTATTTGGATGATATTCTAATTTTTTCTAACTCCACAGAGGAACATCATGGACATGTGAGAATGGTCTTGGAACGTCTAAGACAAAATCATCTTTACATCAAACTTGAAAAGTGTGAATTCCATAGGACCGAAATTCAATTTCTGGGGTATGTACTGTCTACACAAGGAATTAGTATGGATGGAAGCAAAACCCAAGCCATCAAGGATTGGCCAAGTCCTAGAAATGTGAAGGAGGTACAGCGCTTCATCGGGTTTGCCAACTTCTATAGACGTTTCATTAGAAATTTCTCTGAGGTAGTGTCACCTATCACCCAACTTACCCGGAAAGAGTCTAGGTTCTCCTGGACTCCCCAAGCCCAGGAAGCATTTTCCCGTCTAAAAGATAAATTTACCACTGCACCTATCCTAGTACATCCCAACCCCGAGCTTGCCTTCATAATAGAGGTGGATGCTTCAGACTGTGCCGTTGGAGCTATACTCTCTCAGAGAACAGGTGAGAAAAATGTCTTGCATCCCTGTGCCTTCTTTTCCCAGCAGTTGTCTTCGGCTGAGAGGAACTACGATGTGGGCAATAGAGAGTTGTTGGCCATTATTGCCGCCTTCAAAGAATGGAGACACCTTCTTCAGGGAGCTGCACAGCAAATAGTCGTCCTGACAGACCATCGTAACCTTGAGTTTATCAGGTCGGCTAAGTGCCTGACTCCTCGCCAGGCTCGCTGGAATCTTTTCTTAAACCAATTTAATTTTATCATTTCTTATAGACCAGGATCGCGCAATGGAAAGGCTGATGCACTCTCTGGGATTTACTCAGCAGAGACACGTCCAATTACTCCTCCTAAGACTATTCTTCCTGACTCTAGATTCCTAGGAGTAATTCATAATCAAGACCTACTTAAGGACATCAAGGAAGCATACCATGCGGATTCCTTTTTGGCACAACCCCCAAGGGACGTAAGTCTTGTCTTTAAGAATGGTGTGTGGATTCAGGGACAACGCCTGTATATTCCTGAAACAGTCAGATTGAGAGTATTGCAACTCATTCACGATTCCAAGATAGCTGGGCATAGAGGAATTCTAAAGACACAGGAATTTCTCTCTCGTTTCTTTTGGTGGCCCACTTGCAGGAAGGATGTTTTAAACTATGTCACTTCATGTGAAGTCTGTGCAAGATGCAAAACACCTCGCTCCTCACCAACTGGTCTGTTACAGCCTCTTCCCACCCCGTCCCGCCCGTGGGGATCCATTTCTATGGACTTCATTGTGGAGTTACCAACCTCTCAAGGGAAGAACACCATTCTAGTGGTGGTTGACCGTCTAACAAAGGCAGCTCATTTTATCCCTTGTGTCGGCTTACCCACTGCAAAACAGACATCAGATTTGATGATTAAAGATGTGTTTCGCTTACATGGAGTACCGGATGAGGTTATTTCGGATCGAGGGGTGCAATTCACTTCTAGGTTTTGGCAAAATTTCTGTGCAGCATTGGACATTAAAGTAAACCTTTCTTCTGCTTTTCATCCCCAGACTAATGGACAGACCGAACGAACCAATCAAACCCTGGAGCAGTATCTCCGCTGCTTTATCTGCCACCTACAGGATGATTGGGTGGATCTACTTCCATTAGCTGAGTTCTCGTATAACAACTCTCAGAGTGCCTCCACTAAGCAGTCTCCTTTTTACTCTAATCTAGGTTATCATCCTAACATTCTACCACGATTTCCCATAGAAACGCCTTTACCAGCAGTGGCTGAAAGAATCACGTCTTTACAGAAGAATATGGATCTTCTAAAGGAGAATCTGGAATCGGCTCAGGAAAGGTACAAGAAAGCAGCAGATAAATTTCGTAAGCCTGCACCAGCTTTCAAGGTAGGAGACTTGGTCTGGCTGTCAACCAGAAATCTTAAGTTAAGGATTCCATCGTCTAAGTTGGGACATAAGTACATTGGACCCTATAAAATCAGTAAAATTATAAGTGCCGTTGCTTGTCGTCTTCAACTGCCCAGAACTATGAGAATTCACCCTGTCTTTCATGTATCCCTACTAAAGGCTGCGACACCCAATACGTTTCCTGGACGTTCTTCTCCTTGCCCTGACCCAGTGCTAGTCGATGGTCAGGAAGAATTTGTGGTGGAAAGGATTTTAGATTCCAGGTTGTATAGAAATCAGTTACAATATCTGATTAAATGGCAGGGCTACCCAGTGGAGGACAACTCATGGGAACCAGTCAATAACGTTAATGCTCCTCGCTTGCTCCGTCAGTTTCATCAGAGGTACCCACACAAGCCTGGCCTGAGGTCATCCGGAGGTTGTCCCTAAGGGGGAGTAATGTAAGGTTCTGTGTACATGTTCCTGAAACTCAGTTTGTTCGTCAGCCATTTTACTTTCTGTCTTGCTGCAGCTATCTTGCCCTCAGTGAAAATGGAGTTTCCAGCTTGCATGTTCCCGCCCTGATTCTCTCCTTTTGCTTCTTAAGCAGCCACAGCTGAGCAATCAGTGCTTCAGAATCTAGCCTGCAGTGAACCTGTGACCTGACTCCTAAAGCCTTGGACCTTGTACTCCAGCTATTCCTACTGAGGAACTCTGAAGCACTTGTGGACTCTGGAACCCTGCTCTTTGAAAGACCCACGTTTGCATGGACTTACGGTAACAGAGAAGAAGATCCTGAACCTGTTGTGGAGAGTGATTGCTGAGCTTAGATTACTCTGGCCTGCTGTGTCTCCTGCTTCTGTGTCTGCAAACTGTGTGACTATTTTTGCCAACTTGTATGAAGTAATACAAGACTTTCTATATCAAACCTGTGTCTCATGTATTTTCATCGCACCCAAGCACAAGACGCTATATGAACTGTACTACATACATTACACCCTCCTAGACCCTTCACAGTCCAGCTTCCGCCCCCTACATTCGACTGAAACTGCACTCATCAAAGTGACCAATGACCTTCTGACAGCAAAACGTAACGGCGACCACTCTCTGCTCATTCTACTCGACCTTTCTGCAGCTTTCGACACTGTTGACCACTGTCTCCTACTGTCTAGGCTCCAGTCACTAGGTAGTAAGGACACTGTTCTCTCCTGGTTCTCCTCCTATCTTTCTGACCGCTCCTTCAGTGTTTTGTTCTCTGGCTCCACGTCATCTCCTCTTCCTCTCACTGTCGGTGTACCCCAGGGCTCAGTCCTTGGCCCCCTTCTCTTCTCTCTACACCGGCCCCAATTGGACAGACCATCAGCAGATTTGGCTTTCAGTACCATCTTTATGCTAATGACACACAACTATACACGTCATTCCCCAACCTTACCCCCGCTGTTCTACAGAACGCCACCGACTGTCTGTCCGCAGTCTCCAACATCATGTCCGCTCTCTATCTGAAACTTAACCTCTGCAAGACTGAACTCCTTCTGCTCCCGCCGTCTACTAACCTCCCTAAATCTGACATTTCCCTCTCCATGGGCGGCACCATAATAACACCCCGGCAGCAGGCTTGCTGTCTGGGTGTTATGTTTGACACCAATCTCTCCTTCACCTCCCATATACAATCTCTTGCCCGCTCTTGCCGTCTACACCTAAAGAACATCTCTAGAATCCGCCCTTTTCTCACCATGGAAACAACAAAAACCATCACTGTAGCATTGATCCACTCCCGCCTGGACTACTGCAACGCTCTATTACTTGGCCTCCCCATTACTCGACTATCCCCTCTCCAGTCCATCCTTAATGCAGCAGCCAGGGTCATCCATCTGGCTAATCGGTACTCGGACGCGTCCGCTCTTCGCCAGTCCTTACACTGGCTGCCCATTCATTATAGGATCCAATTCAAAGTACTGGTTCTCACCCACAAAGCTCTCCACAGTGCAGCACCCCCCTACATATCCTCCCTCATTTCTATCTATCGGCCTAACCGACTGCTGCGCTCTGCAAACGACGTTCGACTAACCTCTGCACTAATTCGTACCTCCCACTCCCGACTCCAAGACCTCTCCCGCGCTGCGCCAATCCTCTGGAATGCTCTACCCCAAGAAATTAGGACTATCCACAATTTGCATGGTTTTATGCGCTCCCTCAAAACACATTTGTTCAGAGTGGCCTATCACATTCACTAATCAAAGTCGTTCTATGTTTAAGTGTGTGTGTGTGTGTAGCCCATTCACTATCTCCATCCATCCCTCACTCCCTCAAGATGACTGGACCATCATTGTAAATGCACCATTGTATATACACACCTGTACTTTGTATCTCCCCCACCTCATTGTAGATTGTAAGCTCTCACGAGCAGGTTCGTCTTATTTTGCTTTAATTATTGTATTGTTAACGTTGTTACTTATGACTTATGTTTTGAAACTGTTAAACTGTAAAGCGCTGCGGAATATGTTGGTGCTATATAAATAAAGATTATTATTATTATCATTTGGAACTGTGGATTGTGAGTTTTTTTAATTTTGGAAAAAAATCCTGTTATCATTTGGAGGTTTGTCAAATAAAATGTGATTTATCCTCTAACGGGTGATGATTTGAACATTATCCTGACTTATTTGCAGCGACCATTCAGGAAAATCATCTAAAAATCATTTGAATAATAATTTGGAACGCGGTGTACATATATTATATACATTCACACATACATTTATATATATTTGGCTTATGCTGCAAATTTCTAAGACCCATAACTTTTTTTATTCGTCTTTGGCCAAATTCACACATCTTTTTGTCACAGACTGGCCACAAATCTCTCAACCCGAACTCAACAGTCACAGAGCGAAACCTGACAGCCTCATGTATGCCTATAAGGATGAGCGCACTAAGACAGCCACATCTAGAATTCGGGCACACGAATGGCCAAAGTTTCACAATATCCATCTGTACTTAAGTCTAAGGCTAAGTTCACACGTTGCGGAATTGCCGCGGAAATTTCCGCGGCAATCCCGCACTTCTCCCGCAGGAAATACGCACGTTTTTTGTATGCTGATTCCCGCCAGAATAATAGCGTTTTGCAAGCGTAATTAGCTTGCAGAATGCTAGCGTTTTCCTAGCGATCTGTAGCATCGCTTGGAAAACTGATTGACAGGTTGGTCACACGAGTCACACATAGTGTTTGACACGTGTGACCAACTTTTTACTATTGATGCCGCCTATGCCGCATCAATAGTAAAAAGATCTAATGTAAAAATAATAAAAAAAATAATAAATAATGATATTCTCACCTTCCGGCGTCCCCCGCAGCCTTCCCGCCTCTCAGCGACGCTCCCGGCAACTCGCGGTCCCAAGGATGCATTGCGACAAATCACACCGATGACGTAGCATCTCGCGAGACCGCTATGCCATCTGGGTGATTCTCGCAAAGGACTCTTGGGACCGGAAGTTGCCAGGAGCGTCGCTGAAGGCGGGAAAGCTGCGTGGGACGCCGGAAGGTGAGAATATCATTATTTTTTATTTTAATTATTGTTTTACCAGGGATATGGTACCCAGGGCCTGGAGGAGAGTCTCCTCTGCTCCAGACCCTGGGTACCATCCGCACATGAACCGCTTACATTGCGCATAGTGGGCACAGCCACATGCGGAAAGTAAGCGGTTCAATGCATTCCTATGGCGGCGGAATCACCGCGGTTACGCTAAATTAATGAACATGTTGCTAGATTTTCCGCGAAGCGTTTTTTTCGCGGAAAATACCGCAACATGTGTACAAAACATGCGCAATCAATTAACAAGTATAGAATGCTTAATGCTTGCGTTTTTTTCGCGGTTTAACCGCGGAAAATCGCGGAAAAACCGCGAAAAAAACGCAATTATTCCTGATCGTGTGCACTTAGCCTAAACTATGGCCCGTTAGCTCACTGTCTGCCGTAGTAAAGATCATGGTTCAAGAGGTGATGGCCTGACAGAGGGAGCACGCCATCCTAACACGTCAAACTTAATATCAGACAGATTGATGTTCCATTGATGACTTGTTTCATCCCTATAGAAAGGTAAAACCACAATAGGAAACATGACGACAATATCTACCACCTGGGACCTCCAGAGGCAGAAATATTCTGAAAGTGGGGCATCTCACACACTTCTAAAAATCCTAGCACATCCCACATCCAGCCTCCATATGAGATAACCAAAGAGAGGTATGTAGGTGTAACCTTGAAATTCGGGTTTCTGTCATTGCTCATTTCTGGAAGAAATAGTTTGCTGCGACTGTGAGTGTTCCATTTTTCCAATTGTAGTGCTTCCCTCAATGAAGATAAGAGAGAGCCATTCCTATAACATCAGGCTTAGTACATTTCTTTCGTTATTCCTTTTTAAGCTATGTAATTTTATATACCGTATTGTTTTGTTCCCATGTTGTAACATCTTTGTATATCTTTTTATGAACACTGCCTCTCTTTCCAGATTAAGTATATAAAATGTAATAGCTCTGTTCCTCTTACTCTGTAAACCGCACCCCTGAAGTCATACGCTACCTGTAACGGGTGTCCAATTAGCCTGTATAAACGATTGGTGGTGGCAGCTGGTTGTTCCTTCCTTATGTTATTGTGGAGCTGGCAGTGATCGTACCGGGGTTCTGCAGGATGAGGTCAGGTGCTTTGCAGCCCTGGGGTTCGGGGTTCAAATCCCACCAACAATATCTGCCAGGAGTCTGTATGTTCTCCCCGTGGGTTTCCTCTGGGTTCTCTGATTTCCTCCCACACTCCAAAGACATACTGATAGGGAATGTAGATTGTGAGCCCCTATGGAGACAGTGATGATAATGTATGTAAAGTGCTGCGGAATATGATGGCTCTAAATAAGCAAAGTATAACAAATAAAAGTCAGTGCTCAAATAGCATCGCACAGGAGGAGGTGTAACTGGTAACAGCCCATATTCTTTAAGGCACAGCCAAAATTTGTAGAAATATGGAGATGTAACATAGCTGGTTATTAGTTGATCAGTCCACTCCCATTCATAGATATGTCATCATCGAGATTCACAGATGGAATTTCACATGTACAGTTCTAAACAGACTGTTGTGCAATGTGTCAATGTGCAAAGTGCACTCTGACACATCACATGCAACATGGTGCATATAGTTGTGTTGTTTTTCTCACTAGTAATTCAAAGAGGAATAAGACAAATTTATAATCCAAATGGAGAAAAGGCTGAAATTTCCAATACAAATGATCCACTTTATTCAAAAATCCATTTAAAGTATCACCATGGCCGGACGGTGAAAATCACGTTGAAACCTTTCCACCATGTATAATAAATATCAATTGCACACTTCTTATGAATGCAAACAAGATTAATTTTATTGAAGTTCAAAATACAGGAGCAACATTTGAATGTCAACGCGTTTCGGTCAAATAGGCCTTTTTCACGACAGTTAAACTCAGTAGGTATTCTCTTGTAGAAAGGGATTTCTCTTCCCTGGAGGTGCGATATATTAAGTCTGGAAGGTATTGTTCAAGAGATATCCTTGAGTAGGTTGATGAATATGGAAAGCCTGTATCTCACATGTCCCGGTCCGGGTAAGGATACTATACCAACGGGCTTGCTGAAAATCTGGAGCTATATGCGGTGATGGACATATAATACTGGTGAGCCAAACTGTTTTTTTCTTGCAAGAACATTTTAAACTTGTCTTTCATTGAACATTTATCAAAATGCCTTTTGGAATGGTATGTGTGGATTATCATGCTACTTGGGGGCACCATACTATTTGCAGGGTTATATGGGAGCTATCATACTATGTGGAGTACTATGTGTGGTGCCATTATATTGTTTAGAGGGCTTTTTGGGGACCAATTATATTGTTTGAAGGGCTATGTGGGGTCCAGTATACTGTGTGCAGGCTTGTGTGGTGTTTATTATACTGTGTGGAGGATTGTGCGGGGACCATTATACTGTGTGTAGGACTGTGTGGGAGCAATTATACTGTCTTGAGGACTAAGTGGGATGGCATTATACTGTTTGGATGGCTGGGGGGCTATTATAATGTGAACAGGCCATTATACAGTGTGGAGGGTTGTGTGGGGGCCACTATACTGAATGGAGGGCTGTGTGGGGGCCATCATATTGTGTAGAGGGCTGTATTGGGGCTATCATACTGTGTGCTGGGGACTATGGGGACCTTCATACTGGGTTGAGGTCACTGTGGGGATATCATACTTTGCGACGGGTACTGTAGGGTCATCATACTGTGCTGGTAGAGGGTAGTGTGGAGGAATTCACTGTGAGGGTATGTAACTGTGTTTGGGGGGCACATTTGTTCGCATGATACTTTATAGGGCTTATGAAAGTGATATCTTAGTGTGTGAGAATATTGAGGGGCTTCAACAGTGGCACAATTTCTTTGTAAGGGCTTCAAAGTTGCGGGATATGCTCTTCGGTGACCTTGCCAATTTTTTTTTTTGAGGTGGGCGCAAATAGGAATTCTGCCGTGGGGCCCCATGATTTCTATGTACGTCTCTGCTTGTGAATTATGTGAGAAGTGTAGGTTTGCTTAGTTGGTCTGTCTCCTATAGATGGTGACCAAGAAGTGAGGTCTCTTTACCTCTGTTCCCTAACCTGATGTTAGGAAGTGGAATGCACATTGATAGCAAAACTGCAGAAGAAATGCTAGCACAGGCTTCCAGTATCCGTTGTTTCAGATGCTGCACATCTCGTATCTTCACAGCATTGACAATTGCCTTCAGATGACTCCAAAGATAAAAGTCTAATGGGGTCAGATTGGGAGACCTTGGTGGCTTGGTGTTGCCTATCAGTGTGTCAAGAGTGGGAGAAGAGGGTTGCATTGACAATCCAACACAATGGGCAGCACTTTGAACACTTTTTATAAGTGGTCATAAACTTGTAAATAACTCATGAAAAAATAAAGTTACGTTAAAACCAAGCACACCATTGTTTTTCTTGAGAAATTCTCAATAAGTTTGATGTGTCATATGACCCTCTTCCCATTTAAAAAAATAAAGTTGGATTCAAAATGGCCGCCATGGTCACCACCCATCTTAAAAAGTTTTCCCCCTCCCATATACTAATGTGCCACAAACAGGAAGTTAATATCACCAACCATTCCCATTTTATTTAGGTGTATCCATAAACATGGCCCACCCTGTATATACTGTAAAGACGAGGTCTATATACCTCTGGGAATTGTATTATTATTGTTATTGCATTTTTATACATTTGTGTTTTGCACATATTTGTTATTGCACTTTATTGGTGGCTCTGTGCATAATAAGGATATATTAAGGCCAGTTGACTTTGAGCAGGGGCACCAGTTCGTCTTTATTAGGGTGCCAACCTCTGCGGAAAGTGGGGGAATATTAAGGACATTTTCTAGAGACAGTTATCTACCCTATTTCCCAAAATATATGATTTAGAATACTAATTTCTCAGATCCCTGACCCTGGCACCTGGTGGTATGCAACACGGTATTAAGTTTTAGGAATTTGGAGTGTTAACCTATAGTTGTTTTTTAGTTTTTTTTTTCTTTATTTGGTTTTGATACTGTGATAGGAAGGTGTCAGAAAGGGCCTACAATTTGTATGTGAGCATTAGAACTAGACCAAGAAGCAATTAAAGAGAGTGGTCTGGTCTGATGAAGGAAATTCTCTTTTCTATTATGTGGATCAAGACCGGACTGGGTATAAAGCAATTCTGGCAAATTCTAGCAGGGCTGATAACTACTTTACCTATTTTATATTTTGCTGCAATGACTCTTTTAATCCAAAAAAACACTACATTTTTTTTACAAGAATTATTGTGCAATTTTCATTGGAATATCGCATTTGATAAGAATTCCTGAATAAATAAATATACAAAATGTGTATATTTAACACGTTGCGTATGGGCTGCTACAGGCGCTGCTTACGGTATTCTACTGTAACTTTTTACGGTCTTCTACTCGGCCCAGGTATCGCTCAGGGATTTAACCACCCTCAGGCCCTTCTGTGGCGATGGTGATTGTAAGCTCACTTCGCAGCCACATGACCTGCCTGGTACAGATTCTGGCACCAACTGTCTCCTTTTTGGTCTGGTAACTGTGACACAACACTCACCTGACCCGGTGTCTTCTCAATACCATTACTTTGAAACATAGGTTTCCACTATTAAGTTACTATTAATACAGTTCTTTTGCTTTCATTTTCTCTTTCGTACTTGATCAGCAGGTTGCGGTGTTCACCTACTGATACTCAGCTTTAAACACTCATATGTGTCCTTTCACTTCTTCATCTCCTACAGGTACATGTGAAGGGTAACAAGTAAGAACGCGAGATGCAGTGACGAGCAGGAGGCAGAGCAAGAGTTAACGGGTTTCTTTTAAATATAAAGAATATTATAATAGTAAATACTTCATGCAGGGAGAGGATAAGAGAGTATATAAGTGAACAATGAATATGCAATTATGTCACGGTAATGGAAGTGCAAATAACGGGTTAACTTATCAGTCTGTGGTTCCCGGATGAAGGAGGCTGGAAAATCACTCAATGGCGCCGCAGGTAAAGGGAGCAGTCTCTGAATTGGTCCCGAAGAAAAGTGAGGCATTGTTTCTTTACGGTTGCGACGTACCCTGGCCTTCTCAGATCTAGTTCTTTGGTCCTGGAACGGGGTGCTGCAAGAAGGGATGCGTGGGCACCGCGAAAGGTAAACAAAGTCCCGGAGTGGAGGCCGCGGTCACGGCACCTGAATCAACATGCACCATATGGTGAGTCCTATGTAGCGCTCCGTCCACAGTCAGCGGTACGGACCAGTCAAGCTTGCTGAAGTCAGAAGCAACAGGAGTAACAGTCTCTGGTGGTACACGGAATATATGGGCGAGAGATGAGCAAATACAGTGCGGGCCTGGTAGCTGGCATCAGTTTGCGGGGAGGGATTCAACCTTCTCCTGTCGACATGCTGTCTTCCCGCCAAAGGCCCCTTTCTGTCGCTCTCAGTCCCTTTTATGTCTGGCCCGCTCCCCACAGTCGGGTGCAGAGGTGCATTCCAGTCAGAAAGTCCTTCCCCTGGCAACAATGGTGACAGCCCCGATAGTTCTGGCACCGAAACGAGAGAAATATCACTAGCTCGGTCCATCTCCCTACACACGTCTCATTTGTACGTGGAAGAGATAACATCAAGGTGCACTGTGAGAAGTAGAAGTGGACAAGCCTGAGGAGGCCGTGTGAAACTCTGAGCAATATTCTGCTGGAAACCTTTGAGTCCTGGTATCATATGGATATGACCACGACATAAACATCGTACAGGTCACGAAGTGTGTTATGTTACGGTAGCTGAGGAGTGCAGGTAAAAAAGGAAATACACCAGAGCAGTTGGAATCTAGGAGATTGCAGTACCCTGACTAACCACCACAACTAGAGGCAGCCGTGGAGCGTTCCTACGATGGTCCTAGACGCCTCGTCACAGCCTGAGAAACTAACTACACCTAAAGACAGAAACAGGAAAGCTATCTGCCCCGGAGCAGAACCCCAAAGATAATAGAAAGCCCCCAAACATGTAATGGCGGTTAGACAAGAGGAAATACTGACACAGAAAGAAAATAGTATGAGCAAACGCTGGGGCCCAAACTATCTAAATAGAAAAGGATAGGAAGGGTACTTACTGCAATCCCAGAAAACCCTGAAAAACACCAACTTACTAATTTCAAAATCACCTGAGATCACACGACCTCTACCACCTAAATTAGTTCTCTGGTGTAACAAAAACAGCAGCCACTGAAAAAACTGCAAAAAGCAAAAGTACAAAACACAGTGGCTGGACCAAACTGAGAGGGCAAAAGCCCCCGGAGGGGACCCTGAAGGCCCCCACAGAAGTGCAGGACAAAATGCAAAAATATAGCAAAAACACAAAATAAGAAATTGTCTTATCTGATAGCAGGAGATGCAGACACAACACAGCAGGCTACAAGGGAAACTGGAAAGAAGGATTCAGACCAGAACAATTGATCACCGGCAACCCTGATGGGAAAATGATTCCCTTAAATAAGACCAATCAGTAACACCTGATTCCCAATCCTCACTAGTACCGCTTGTAACCACCAGAGGGAGCCTCTGCTCAGAACTCATCTCAAACCCATTCACAACAGTACCCCCCCCTTGAGGAGGGGTCACCGAACCCTCATTTGAGCAACCAGGTCGGTCAGGATGAGTTCTATGATACGCACGGATAAGTCTCCTAGCATGGATGTCCGAAGCAAACACCCAAGAATTATCTTCCTGACCATAACCTCTCCATTTAACCAAATACTGGAGTCTTCGTCTAGAAAAACGAGAATCCAATATTTTCTCAACCACATACTCCAGATTGCCCTCAACCAAAACAGGGTCAGGAGGCACAGCAGCAGGAACCACTGGCTCAACAAACCTCTTCAACAAGGACTTGTGGAACACGTTATGGATCTTAAATGTCCCTGGAAGAAGCAAACGAAAAGAAACAGGATTAATAATCTCCATGATCTTATAAGGTCCAATGAACCTAGGCTTAAATTTAGGAGATGCTACTCTCATAGGAATATTCTTTGAGGACAACCAGACCAAGTCCCCCACTTCAAACCGAGGACCATAAGTCCTATGCCGGTTAGCAAACCGCTGGGCCTTCTCCTGAGAGAGGGACAACCTCTCCACTACCTGGTCCCAAATCTGCTGCATACGCTCAACAACAGAGTCAACACCTGGACAGACAGAAGCCTCCGTCTGTCCTGAAGAAAATCGAGGGTGAAACCCAGAATTACAGAAAAACGGAGACATCAAAGTGGCAGAGCTAGCCCTATTATTAAGAGCAAACTCAGCCAAAGGCAAAAAAGAGACCCAGTCATCCTGATCAGCAGACACAAAGCATCTTAGATAAGTCTCCAATGTCTGGTTTGTTCTCTCAGTTTGACCATTGGTCTGAGGATGAAATGCCGAGGAGAAAGACAATTGAACACCCAGTTTAGAACAAAAAGTCCTCCAAAATCTGGAAACAAACTGGACTCCTCTGTCAGACACAATGTTCTCAGGAATGCCGTGTAAACGAACCACGTGCTGAAGGAACAACGGCACCAATTCAGAGGAGGAAGGCAACTTAGGTAATGGCACAAGATGTATCATTTTGGAAAACCTATCACAAATTACCCAGATGGTGGTCATTCTCTGAGAAACAGGAAGATCGGAAATGAAATCCATAGAGATATGGGTCCATGGTCTCTTGGGCACAGGCAATGGCATCAACAAACCACTAGAGCGAGAGCAAGGCTTGGAGCGAGAGCAAGTCCCGCAGGACTGCACAAATTCCCTGACATCGCGAGACAAGGTAGGCCACCAAAAGGACCGACTAACCAAGTCTCTGGTACCAAAAATTCCGGGATGCCCAGCCAATGCGGAACAATGAATCTCAGACATCACACTCTTTTTCCATTGGTCCGGGACAAACAATTTTCCAACAGGGCAGCGCTCGGGCCTATCCTCCTGACACCCCTCCAGAGCAAGTCTCAAATTAGGCGAGATGGCGGAAAGAACTACACCCTCCTTCAAAATAACAGAGGGATCAGATAGCTCAGGAGAGTCCGCAAGGAAACTCCTCGAGAGGGCATCCGCCTTAACATTCTTAGTGCCAGGAAGAAAGGAAACCACAAAATTAAAACGTGTGAAAAACAAGGCCCACCTGGCCTGTCTAGGATTGAGTCGCTTGGCAGATTCCAGATAGACCAGATTCTTATGGTCCGTAAGGACCACCACCTGATGTTTGGCTCCCTCCAGCCAATGTCTCCACTCTTCAAAAGCCCACTTCATGGCCAATAACTCCCGATTACCCACGTCATAATTACGTTCAGTAGGAGAAAATTTTCGAGAGAAAAAGGCACAAGGGTTACTTTTAGAGGTCTCTGGATCTTTTTGGGACAAAACGGCACCTGCCCCAATTTCAGAGGCATCAACCTCCACCTGAAATGGCAGAGAAACATCAGGCTGCCGTAGAACAGGAGCAGAAGTGAATCTCTGCTTAAGTTCCTGAAACGCAGAGACTGCCTCAGGAGGCCAATTCACCACATCAGAACCCTTTCTGGTCAAATCAGTTAATGGTTTAACAATAACAGAGAAATTACCAATAAATTTACGATAAAAATTGGCAAAACCCAAAAATCTCTGAAGAGCCTTTAATGAAGTAGGTTGGACCCAATCACAGATGGCCTGAACCTTGACCGGGTCCATTTCAATAACAGATGGGGACAAAATGAATCCCAGAAATGAGATCTTCTGTACGCCAAAAAGACACTTTGATCCCTTCACATACAGAGCATTCTCTCTCAAAATCTGGAATACAGTTCGAACATGTTTCACATGAGAGTCCCAGTCATTAGAAAAAATCAAGATATCATCCAAATAAACAATCAGAAACTTGTCCACAAAATCCCTGAAAATGTCATTCATGAAGGACTGGAAGACGGAAGGAGCATTAGTGAGCCCAAAGGGCATCACAAGGTACTCAAAATGCCCTTCAGGGGTGTTAAATGCCGTCTTCCATTCATCCCCGTGCTTAATGCGAATAAGGTTATACGCCCCCCTGAGGTCAAGCTTGGTAAACCAAGTAGCGTTTTTCACCCTGGAAAACAGGTCAGAAATCAAGGGTAACGGGTATTGATATTTCACAGTAATATTGTTCAAGAGACGATAATCAATACACGGCCTTAATGAACCATCTTTTTTGGCCACAAAGAAAAAACCGGCACCTAAGGGTGAAGAGGATGGTCTGATATGACCCTTCTCCAATGATTCCTTGATATAAGACCGCATAGCGTCATGTTCAGGTACAGACAAGTTAAAAAGGCGACCCTTAGGGAATTTACTACCTGGCACTAATTCAATAGCGCAGTCATAGCTCCTATGGGGAGGTAAGGATGCAGATTTACTTTCGCTAAACACATCAGAAAAATCAAACAAAAAGTCAGGAACATCCTCAGCCTGGGGGGAGGCAGAAAAAACAGGAGTGTTGGTATTAACACATTGGCAGCCCCAACTGGTTACAGACACAGATTTCCAATCCAAAACAGGATTATGAGACTGTAACCAAGGGAAACCCAGCACGATAATGTCATGCAGATTATATAGAACCAAAAATTTGCAGCACTCCTGGTGATCAGGTTCAACCCTCATTATCACCTGAGTAGAAAACTGGGGTTTATTCTCAGCCAAAGGGGTAGAATCGATCCCCAGTAGGGGAATAGACTTCTGTAGGGGTATCAAGGGAAATCCACAACGTTTAGCAAAATCATAATCCATCAGGTTAATAGCTGCTCCAGAATCAACGAAAGCCTGAGCAGAAAATGAGGACAGAGAGCATATCAGAGTGACAGTTAATAAAAACTTAGTCTGAACACTACCCAAGACAACTGAGCGTGCAAAACGTCTTCCCCGCTTAGGGCAGACTGAAATAGCATGAGAGGCATCACCACAGTAGAAACATAACCCATTGCGCTTTCGAAACTCATGACGCTGTGCCCCAGACACCACTCCATCACACTGCATGGGCTCAGCAGCTGGCTCACAAGGCAACACCACTCCACGCATACTTCTCCGCTCACGCAAACGTCTGTCAATTTGAATAGCTAATGACATAGAATCATTGAGACCAGAGGGGACAGGGAATCCCACCATAACATCCTTTACATTATCCGACAGACCCTTCCGGAAAAGGGCCGCCAAAGCGTCGTCATTCCATTTGGTCAGGACTGCCCACCTACGGAATCTCTGACAGTATAACTCAGCGTCATCAAGCCCCTGATTTAATGCCAACAAGGCTTTTTCAGCTTGATCAGTGACATTAGGCTCATCGTACAATAACGCCAAAGCCTGAAAAAATGCATCAACATCACTCAAAACAGGATCCCCAGGTGTGAGGGAAAAAGCCCAATCCTGAGGATCGCCGCGCAGGAGAGAGATGATAATTTGAACCTGCTGCGCTGCGTTTCCTGAGGACTTAGATTTTAAGGCAAAAAACAATTTACAATTATTTTTGAAATTCTGAAACTTAGCTCGATCCCCTGAAAACAAATCTGGCATGGGGATCCTAGGTTCCACAACAGGCAACCTAGCAAGATATGCAGCAATACTCTGAACCTCAGTGGCAAGCTGATCCACACGGCCAGACAACTGTGCAAACTCCATTGGGAGAAAAGATCCTCCCAGCACCCAGAGATACAGAGGGAAAAAAAAAAAAATGCAACAAACAGAAAAATATCTCTGACAACTTTTCTTCCTTCAAAATATTTTTTCCCTTCTGTGAGTACCATACAATTTTTATGGCCGGTGATACTGTTATGTTACGGTAGCTGAGGAGTGCAGGTAAAAAAGGAAATACACCAGAGCAGTTGGAATCTAGGAGATTGCAGTACCCTGACTAACCACCACAACTAGAGGCAGCCGTGGAGCGTTCCTACGATGGTCCTAGACGCCTCGTCACAGCCTGAGAAACTAACTACACCTAAAGACAGAAACAGGAAAGCTATCTGCCCCGGAGCAGAACCCCAAAGATAATAGAAAGCCCCCAAACATGTAATGGCGGTTAGACAAGAGGAAATACTGACACAGAAAGAAAATAGTATGAGCAAACGCTGGGGCCCAAACTATCTAAATAGAAAAGGACAGGAAGGGTACTTACTGCAATCCCAGAAAACCCTGAAAAACACCAACTTACTAATTTCAAAATCACCTGAGATCACACGACCTCTACCACCTAAATTAGTTCTCTGGTGTAACAAAAACAGCAGCCACTGAAAAAACTGCAAAAAGCAAAAGTACAAAACACAGTGGCTGGACCAAACTGAGAGGGCAAAAGCCCCCGGAGGGGACCCTGAAGGCCCCCACAGAAGTGCAGGACAAAATGCAAAAATATAGCAAAAACACAAAATAAGAAATTGTCTTATCTGATAGCAGGAGATGCAGACACAACACAGCAGGCTACAAGGGAAACTGGAAAGAAGGATTCAGACCAGAACAATTGATCACCGGCAACCCTGATGGGAAAATGATTCCCTTAAATAAGACCAATCAGTAACACCTGATTCCCAATCCTCACTAGTACCGCTTGTAACCACCAGAGGGAGCCTCTGCTCAGAACTCATCTCAAACCCATTCACAACAGAAGTGTCCTTCATATCAGCAAAAATTCCCTAAAGGCTCTGGCCTCTTTCAGCAGAATCCTGCCCCTGTCTCATAGGTTGAACTCAATGGACTTATCTCTACCTTCAACCTTAAAAACTATGAAATGCTGCAACAATTCTTCAGGAATGATTTTAAGAATATGACAAGTTCAAGGTGACGACCTGGTCTCCAAATTCCCCAGATCCTACTCTAAATTGATTATCTGTGAAATGTTTGAATACCTAACCCATAGAGATCGCAGTTCACTACTCAAAGAACTTAAAGGGGTTGCCCAGGCTTGGGGTTCAAGTCTGCAGTCTCTCTATGTGACAGCATACTTATGAATCCTCACCTTGTGCACTCTGCGTGCTGTCAGGATTCTCCGGTGCTAATGCTGGGAGCGGGCAGTGATGTAACCACTACTATGTGATTTGCATATTTCCAGCCACATTCTAACTAGACGTGCGCAACCTCTCTCAATTCACTTGTATTGAACAAGGCCACTCACATCTAGTTGGCACATGACCACATGTATGCAAATCACTTACTTAGGGCAGAGACGCACTGCCGTATTTCACGTGCGAGAATCGCATCATAAAACTCGTACTGGCTGTCGGCTCTCCTGACCTGAGCTTGACCTCTGCATAGTAATCCATCACGCTGTCTTGCTCAGGTCAGGAGAGGTGTCAGGCCAGTCCATGCAGTGGGATGCGATTATCGCATGAGTTTTACGGCCGTGTGACTCCAGCCTTAGGGCTCATACTCACTGGCGCCGAAAACGGATGATAATCAGACGAAAATAATTCGGATTCAAATCTGACCAATGTTATTAATAAAATAAAATATGGTCAAAAACTGTGTGATTATTTCATTAAACTTCTTTTTTATTAAAGTGTGTGTGTTTGATTTTTCTTTCATACAATAGGATTAATAATTGATAGTTGTCTAATTGACAGCTCTCAATTATTAACCTGGCTTAAAGTCACCTTTCAATTGTAAGGTGGTTTTAACCCCTTATTAACCCATTCGCCACCGCTACAGGGCAATGGGAATAGACGGGCAAAGTGCCAGAAAGGGCTAATCTAATTAGAGATTTGCCTTTTCTGGGGTGTCTGGGGGCAGATGTTAGTAGCCAGGGGGGGCACAAAAAAAATGTACCCTCCCTGGGCTATTATTATCTGCCCCCCACTCGCTTGCTTTGTCTGTCTGGTGGAGAAAATACAGCGGGAGCCCACGCATTTTTTTTCAACGAATTTACACCTTTAATTAACCCCTACATATCTTAAATTTTGCACACATACACTTATGTAATTGTAAGTTAAAACCATATATCAAAATACATGAAATGACATGGTTAACTGTGTGGAAACAATGTATCATTTCATGTCGGCTTCTGTGATTTCACAAAAGCCGGCAATTGAATTAGCGGCTATTACAGTATGTAGAAGTGTATGAACTATAAATATATGTATATTTATATGTCACAATGACATATATATATATATATATATATATATGTATTCTATGTGTGCATATGTATTGTTTCTATTCTTTATTAAAGCTGTCAGTGTGATTTTACAGTATAGCCAGGGATGAATTAGCGGCTATTATACTATGTAGAAGTGTATGACCTATATATATATATATATATTATATATATATATCTATATATATCTATATATATATAGATATATATACATATAATTATTTGCTTTTTGTGTACATTTTTTTTTGACAATGTGATTTTTACATGACTTTTTACATAGAGATAACTGCTCTATGTAAAACTTCATGTTAAAATCGCATTGCATACAGATGGAAAACTGATGGAAAACTGATGGAAAACGCATGGTGCAATTTAAAATCGCATGCATTTTTACAACAAATGTACCGTTTTTTTCCTGCAGAAAACGGACCGATTTTTTTCCAGCCAGTGAGTATGAGCCCTTACAATGAGACTCCTGCCCTCGCCTTGCGCCGCCATCAGAGAATCCTGACAGCACACCGTGTGCGTGTTACAAGTCTGCAATCACATACAGTGACTGAAGACTTGAACCCCAAGCCTGGACAACACCTTAAAATAGTATCATAAAAATCGCAACTAATTTTTTATTATTTTAATAAATATATTAAAAAAAAAAAAAAATTCTAAATCAAATTAATAAAAATTTGCTAGGCAAAGTTAAAGGGAATCTGTCACCCCATTTTAGCCCTATGAGATAAAGATAACATTGCATAGTGCGTCCCATAACTAATCTATGGGTACATATGATATCTCCGGACACCCCAGTTTTCATGTAAAAATACCTTAGTAAAGTTCGTTTTCTGGTATGCAAATCCGTGCGGTCCGGTCCAGAGGGCGGGGTTTTTGTTTTCTTCCCCCACCCCCGCTCGTCGGCTTCTCTTGTGTACCGCCGTCTGTGAATAGCACAGATGGCGTTCGGCTTGCCGCGATTGCGCTTTTCAAAATCCCCTCGCGCTTGCACAGTGTGCTTTGCCCAACAGTGGGCAAAGCATAAAATCATTACAGCGCATGCACAACTATTTCCTTGCCCCGGAAATGACTGCTTGCCTTGGGAGACTTCCGGGGCAAGGAAAGTGGAGGAAAATAGTTGCGCATGCGCTGTAATGATTTTATGCGTTGCCCACAAGTGCGAGAGGATTTTGAAAAGCGCAATCGCGGCAAGCCGAACGCCGTCTGTGCTATTCACAGATGGCGATACGCAAGAGAAGCCGAGGAGCGGGGGTGGGGGGAGAAAAGAACCCCGCCCTCCGGACCACACGGATTTGCATACTAGAAAACGAACTTTACTGAGGTATTTTTACATGAAAACTGGGGTGTCCGGAGATATCATAGGTACCCATAGATTAGTTATAGGACGCACTATGCAATGATATCTTTATCTCATAGGGCTAAAATGGGGTGACAGATTCCCTTTAACTGTATACCCTGAGAGCGGCACATGCATAGTAGGAAAATCCAACTTTCTGCCACCGCCAGCTCCCAGCATTCCTAGCGGCACTTCATCACTCCACAGCACAGAAGTAACCTTTCTGCTCTGAGCAGCGAGATGTCACTTCTCAGAGCACAGACCATGTTCAGCGCAATGAAGTGGCCAATAATGTACATGTTGTTCCCAGGGCTATGGTGTCGCTCTATCAGAAGAGTTTTCCTTGTTGCTTTACAGCTTCCCTGTCTATAGATCACAGACTGCACATAAGTCAACAGTGTGCTGCAGCAGCAAAAAAGGCAAACACGGTTCTAGGATGTATTAAGAGAAGCATAGAGTCTAGATCACGTGAAGTAATTATCCCCCTCTACTCCTCCTTGGTCAGAACTCATCTAGAATACTGTGTCCAGTTCTAGGCACCATATTTTAAAAAAGACATTGAAAAACTGGAGCAAGTCCAGGGAAGAGCGACCAGGATGGTGAGCGGACTGCAAAGTGTGTCCTATGAGGAACGGTTAAAGGTTCTGGGAATTTTAGCTAGCAAAAAAGACTAAGAGGAGACTTAATAGCTGTATACAAATATCTCGAGGGCTGTCACAGTGTAGTGGGATTATCATTTTTCTCATTTGCACACGGAAACACAAGAAGCAATGGGTTTAAACTGAAAGGGAGAAGATACAGATTAGATATTAGGAAGAACTTTTTTGACTGTGAGAGTGATCAATGAGTGGAACAGGCTGCCATGAGAGGTGGTGAGTTCTCCTTCAATGGAAGTCTTCAAACAGAGGCTGGACAGACATCTGTCTCAGATGGTTTAGTGAATCCTCCATTTGCTCTTATTGGAGTTTTCTCACTCCGAGCAGAGACCAGTGTAACAATGATAGATGGGGAAGAAGTAGAGTAGCAGGGAAAACTCTTCTGATAGAGCGACACCGTGGCCCCGGGAGCAGCGCGTTTCCTGTTTCTTCTGCCCATGCATAACAATACTAGCAGGCATGGTGCAGAGGGATCAATGAGAAGCTTTGCCATCCACTAGACATCTAGACATATAAATTAAAGGTTTATTTAGATAAATGCTGACTTTCAAACCAGTCAGTATCTATCTAAAACAAGTAAACACATATGTATAAGTCCATTTTTTATTTTTTTTTAATAAAGATGGATTTTTGATGAGATGTCCTCTTTAAACGATTTTTCTGGTTTTGGGCTTGCGGCTTTCTTTTATTGCTTTACTTACCCTCCCCAGGTCCGACATTGAGTCTCCACTGCTGATCCCGATGACTGGTATTGTCTGCAGCACTGACGTCACATTGACAGCGCTGCAGACAATGACTGAGCTCAGACGTTCGGCCCGGGTTGACAGCAGGAGCCTGGTCCGAACGGCAGAGCAAAGATGGAGACTTAACACTGAACCTGGGGAGTTTAGGAAAAACTGCAGCCGGGTAACAGGGGTTTGCCAAAACTGGGAAACCCCTTTAAATGCTTTGCTGTTGATGTCTTGATTTGTGATACCAGAGAAATTAGTGCAGTCCTTGGATCTCAAGGTGGGCTTGAAGGAAATGACCCTTTACTCCATGCCAAAGGGGTCAAAACAACTCACGTGTAGAAATTGAGGATTAAAGGTTGTGTACTGTCACAAAGCTGGTAATTGCGGCACGTTCGGGATATCTAGAGCCCACTGGGCAGGAGGACATGACAATCTGATAGCAGGCCACGTGTGTCGAGGGGGAGTTAAAAAGGGCACAATGGGATTCAGTTGCTCGAGGACCCTTATTACCCATACCCCTGGTCCCTGAGAAAATCCATATTTTCTCTTGGAGAACAGTGGAGGCTTCACCCTTCTTGGTCGTGGACATTGACTCTCCCTCTTCTGCTGTAGATCTTCATCATTCGTCGTGCTGAATAATCATCTATTTTGATTGTTGTGTCAGATCTGTTTTTGGAAGGAATTAGTACATTATGAGAACAGAACAGCATGGGCGCGTCATTCTGTTAATCATAGTACTACAGAATGCTTCATGTGCTTCTGGTGGACTTTGACAATCAGCCAAGCATAAAGCTTAGTCACTTGATTCAGTTCCTACCTAGTCATTGCAATATCCCGAGCCGTGCCAGCTGGCTTATCTAACTGAAACTGTGTCTATCCAGGCAGCGCTCCAGAAAATCCATTATTAGCAGCAAAATACCCTTAATGGAGCAAAGACCAAGAACTGCTCAGTGCGTCGTTCACATTGTGCCCCACAACCTCTGTAGCACATGGCGGTGGTGGTGTTATCATAGAGGCGCCGTATGGCACTATTATTTAGCTGCTCAGTTGGGGAACATTGGGCCTTACGATACTCTCAGACACATATAATAATGTATTTGGCCTATACTGCACTCGTATCTTATCTAGGAGTATATCTGTAGCCATTATTATGTTGCAGCTACTGTCTGGTGGTATCGCAGGGTCACACATGGCAGATTTTTCCACCACATATGAACCTCCCATAATAATACCTGAATAAACATTATGGATGTGTTCCTATTGTGATGGCAGTGCCGGACTGAGGAACATTGGGCCCACCAGAGTATAGATTTCGGAAGGCCCATCTTTCCTCTACACAAAACCAATGCATGATCATTAACGTTTTTTTACACCAGGGCTAATTTTCATAAGGCACTGCTTCTTATAGTATTGCCATGAGAAGAATAATGTTAGGATTCGTCTCTGCTTGCATAAAAAAAAAAAAAAATTTGCAGCATGCACATCCATACAAGCCTATGGGTGTGTGTGAAACACCAGACTGCACTCGGATGTCATCCGAGTGCAGTCCAACATCCGCGGACTTGGACAATGGAGAAGATGTAGAAACTAAGTTCTCCGTCTTCTCCGCAGTGATACAATTTTCTCAGGCGAGAGAATCGGATAACACTAAAATGACACTGAGCTCAGACTCCGACAGAGTTTGAGTTGTGTGTCATTAGCATAATTGGCCCCAATTCTCTTGTATGAGAGAATATACTGCTGTGTGACCCCAGCCACACAATGAGCATACTACACACTGTTAGGATTCTGCATGATACTGTGGCTGAATAAGATTAGCCCTTACCTATAACACCCCTTTAAAAGTAATCTGTCAGCAGTTTTTTCTATGGAATCTGAGAGCAGCATAACGTGGAGGTAGAGAATTTGATTCCAGCGATGTGTCACTTACTGGACTACGTGGTGTAGTACTGATAGGATCCCTGTTTTCTCTTCTGTAAATGTAGAAATTGTCAGAATGCTGAGCTGTGTATAACCCCGCCTACACACCTGATTGTCAGCAAGCTACCAATCAGTAGTGAGGGTGGGATTAGATAGATTTGCTGGACTGCTTGCCACTCTACACCTAGTCCTGCAGTGATAATCTCCTGCTGATAAAACACTGATTGTATTGAAACTACAGCAAACTTCTGAGCAAGTGACACACACATCCCTGGAATCAGGCTCTCTGCCACTACATCATGCTGCTCTCAGATTAAATGTCAAAAACCTGCTGACATATTCTGTTTAATGACAATGCAAAGTGACACACTGATGAGAGCTGTACAGTGTAGCTCCATAAATGCTTCCATCTGACCTCTGCCAGAGACTGATACAACTGATCCACAGGGGTCCTGAGTGTCAGACCACCGCTGATCCGATATGGATGAGCCATCTATGCCTTTTGCCCAGAGAACCCCTTTTAAACAGATTGCATGTACTATACCCTAAATTGGCAATATTACAAATTTCACATTGCATAGCGAAAAAAAAAAAAAAGTTCTGGGTCTCAGAATATCGCAACACAATCACATTTTTTTCCCAATTTTTTTTTTAATTTTTAATTTTTTAAAAAACAGTAAAGTATAAAAAAATTACATAAAATACATATTGCTGTAAACCTAGAATACCACAAAAAAGAACTCATGTGACTTTGCTGAAAAATAAAACAGACTAGAAAAAAAAATAAACCTAATAAAAAGTGACATGGTGGGAGGAGATTCTACATGGAATTACAATATATACACCCATAGTATACGCAATAAAATCTATGAATAAAATAGGAATCCATGTATGATGCAGTGATGAAAGCCAGCAGCCTATGCACTGCACATCAGCGGAGAGTCCAAAGCAATGGTGCGTCTGGTAGATCAATCAAATACAGCAGCATGTAAAAGTTTGGTCAAAATTCCTGTTATTGTGAACAGTTAAGCAAGTTAAGCCACTGTACACACCAGAGCCGTAGACTGAAATCATGACACTCCTATGGCGCCATCTAGTGGAAGAATTTAATAATATAACGCATCAATTGCCTCTATCACAGTCCTTTCTGCAGGCACAAATCATAATAGTGCAGCATTCATCATCATTAAACGCTTTGGACACTCTGACACCGAACTGTTTTCATTACTTATTTGCAAGGTAAAGCATCTTTCTAAGGCTAGGCTCACACAGATAGCGCTCTCTTTGAGCACTGTGTAAGGGTTTTCGTGAGAATTCCCCCAAAAAACATGGCTCAAAAGGAAATTATGACAGTGCTTGTCTTTTCAGATGTGAAGAAAAATGTAGTTCTTTATGTACTGTAGCTGAGTCTTTAAAAAAAAAAGTTACAAATCTGTCAAAGCTCCTGTTCAGCAGTTCAGTTTTGGTGGCTTTCACTGCTCCCGCCTCATTTTTAGTGTTAGAGATGGCAGAATGGAGAAGGAGGGATTGTAACCAGATCTCCACACTGCGGAGAGTGGAGAAAGTATCTACAGTCTCAGGGAGAGCAGATAAAACATGTTGTAGAGAAATAAGAAAGCACATGAGGAGGAAATAAGTGCAGGATAGAAGCTGTGCTGATATCAGAGCTAAAGAAGACAGCGACACTCTGAATTACAGGAAGGGATACTCCTACATGAGCAAAATCTGAAACTTGTATGAGTCTACAAACTACTTATCAGGGAGTTGGAAAATGAAGGAAGAAATGAAGATTGCAAACTAATGCTTAGTGCAATTTTATTAACTTAAGGTAAACACTAATATATGCAAAAAAAAGGAATTTGCCCATGTTATAAGTGTCTACAACGCGGCTTGTGCAAACACAAATTTACTGGACTGCAACATGAATCATTATCTTTACAGGTACATAAATAAAAGCAGATATCTGGCCCAGGTGTCGCAATTTGACACTGCATTAATTAAAATTACATTACATTTTGCCCTGGACGCACCTTACAATAACACAAAAAACTATGAGAATGTTATAGTGTAAGACTGTGTTCACATTAAGCCATGCATTTGTTGCTCCGTTTAGGCTTTCTCCGCTACTAAAGGAGAGTCTGATACACCATTAGCATATTTCCCCATTTATTAACCCTTTAAGGTTTCATCCCCTTTAATTGTGTCAACATGTGTAAATGTATGCCTTGTATGATGTTATGTATATATATATATATGTGTGGGGTCGTGCTATAGGTAGATAGTGCATCCTATGGGTCATTAGAGGAGGGCACTAGAAGGGTAGTGTATATATTTATGGGTTAAGTGTAGCTTCCGAGGGATCACTAATGGGGGGACATTAGAGATCCAGTTAGAATGTTATAAAAAGATGTCAAAGCAGTAATTGGGTTTGGTCACTAGAGGGAGGCATTGAGCACATCCAGTCCTATAGGGACAATAGTTAGGGACTTGTTGCTAGGGAAGGATTGCCTCCAAGCGGGAATCTGTCAGGAAGGTTTCCTCTTAGCGGAGATCAGTCGGGGGTGGACCTTGCTAGTGTGAGGACGTCCACGTTCCTGGACCCTGAGCATAGGGTAGGAAGGTGAGGGGACCAGCAACCCTGAAGAATCCGATGAAGGATTCACCGGGCGAAACGTGAGCCCAAAGAGAGTGGGTTTACGTGGCAGTAGTCCAGTGGAAGAACCACTGTGTGAACTCTCAGCAGAAGAGGTCGTGCATGAGCATAGAAGCGAGTGGGCCATAAGAAGTATCCGGGCAGGATAACCAGAGAGGGGTGGACAACCTGGTAAATATGTCTTTCTTATGCTGGATTGAAGTGTCTCCAGGGGAAGAGATCGAAGTGCCGTTTTCACCGGGCTCCTCGTCCCGTCAATACTTAGTGGTCCATTCTGGTGTAGCAGACAAGAAGAGGCAGAATTGTGAAGAATGTATTGCTGGTATCGATTAAGGCGTGCTTATGGTGTCTTGGTTGTGTTGTGTCCGGAAGAAAATAAAGCAGAACTGTTTGACGTGATTCTGGACTCTGACTCTGATTGCTCTGTACACTCCCTCACGGGAGGAGAACACCCCAGGCGAATGGAGACTACAGAGGTAAAATACGTAGCAGCTTCCAGTGCATCGACCCCGCGGCCGTCCCTTTACATACAGATAGAAATCTTTGATTTTAGGTTCAAAAAGGACGTAATGGCCAAAACATCTAAAACCCTGAAAAATAGGATTTGTATAGAAAACCCAATGGAGCTGTAAGAGGGTGAGCAGCGCTCAGGAAGACGCCAAATGTTAGAAGAGTATTTCATTGTTGTCTGTTTTATATATATAAATCTGCATTTTATCCTCATGGCCGGTTTGTGTCTCAGTTTCCTGGAGGTTTCCCTCAAGGCCGTCCTCAGGGAGTGGGGAAGGGCTGTCCTTAGGGGAACCAGTGGAAGGCATAGGTTTACATTTAGCAGCAGGGTAAGATGTAGCTGAAAGCTTGAGAATAGCCCACATATTGTGAGGGCTTAGAGCCGATAAAAACGGGAAACACTTCCTAGTTGCAGGAAGTCTCATTGTTGGGATTAACAGATACAAGGTCACCGGAAGCATAAGTGGCAAAGGGTCATATCAGTTTCAAGTCTCCCAAACAGCATGAGGACTCATCTGAAGTTTCGCGCAGATCTAGGGGTTGTCCAGTGCCTAGGGCCCTGAAGAGGCATCGAATTCCATGGTTCTTTCTCCTTGGAAGAGGACAGTTGGGTCACAGTGAGAGGAAAAGGTGGAGGGGCTCAGGGAAACTGTAATGCCAGATAGAAAGTCCCAGGTACCAACAGGAGCTGTTGAGGCGGTGGCAGTTCGGGCAAGAACTGATAGTACACTGGGTGACGAAACCCCAACTGGAGAGGACACATTATGTATGCTGCAGCCGAATATATCCGAATTGCACAGTAAAGCCGAACCTGTTGATCTGGACCAAATGTGCAGCTGACGCGCACCACATTGGTGGTACCAGGGCTATGGGGTACTCGGAACCGAGCCCATGGAAGTCTATGGGGAATGTCACTGGCAGCAGAGCTCGGTCCGTGGCCCTGGCGGTCATGCAATGGGGGATATTTACAGGGGATTGTAGTTATAGTAGTTCGTGACGCCACCTGTGGTTTCTGATCTGATTGACCAGCGCTGCAGGGTAGATCTCTGAGGGGATGTTATGGCAGCTAGGTGTTAAGTCCCCCACAGGTGGGACTGGTCCCTCAAAGTCTATGGTGGTGATGCAGGGTGCAGATAAGAATTCAGTCACACACAATGCAGTCTCTTTCCATACCTTTACTTGTAGATGTTGCAGGTATGTCCCGGGAAGCTGGTCAGGTTGGAGAATGCACATTCAGGGAATTGTTGAGCAGGTTAAAGGCCTCCTTTCTCCTTAAAGTGTTTGTGAGTCTTAACCTGCGTGAAGTCAGGTTTAACTCTGAATATAACAGCTTCGCCCGGCCAACATTGTGGTGGAAGTCTTCTGTTGGATAGAACTAGTCTTTTGTGCAGGGCCCTGCTAGACTGTTGTTCTTCCTGACCCCGGTTACGTATCGGCACTTAGGGCTACCTTCTGTGACTTGAAGTCCAGCAAGGCCTCCGGATTTTCTATCACTAGCCGTGAAGTACTAGCAATGCTTCGGACCCGGTGTCCGGTTAAACTGAGTGAGGGTGATCCGTCACCTTAGTCACTCTTCCTTCTCCACTCGCCTGTCGCCCTGCTCTTGCCCTTAACATAAGCACAGGTAGCAGTGGTTGTAGTCGTAAGCTTTCCTTCCAGTGCTCACTGACCTGTTCTCAGTTGCCTCGTTGTTATAACTGCAGTGGTTCCCTTCCTTCTTTCCTTCCAGACTCTGTCCAGAGCAGCTCACAGGACGTTTCATCAGACTGTATACACGCTGTAGCTCCGAGAGTCACTTTCCACTTTCTAGAGAACACAGGCAGCTTGTTCTGAGATAGCAGTTCTGATTGTAGTTCTGACTAGGCTAGAGTAAGTCCGTCTACTCGTACTAGCCTCCACGTCTGTATAATGAACTATCTGAGCTCTGACTAGAATGACTCACTATTGCTACGTCACACTACTAAATAGTCTGAAATGCCTCTAGTGGCAATGCTGAGAAGTGTGTGATGTGAATGAATATCAGGCTTTACAGTTACCTTCTTGTGCATTTTCCAGGAGACATGTGTGCCTTGCGCAGCTGGGCCACACACAGCTGTATCCGGTCCCAAGAACGGGGAGGTAGAAAGGACTCCCGAACGACAAATGAGTACAGAACGAATCCCACAGCACAACACACAAATGTCAGGTTTCCGTTTACAAGAGGGGTTCCACTTCAGAGCCATTCGCCATAATGAAGCAGTCACTTTTTTGCTCCATCTGACCCAGGGCTGACTCCAGGTTTTCGTGGGCCCCGGGCGAAAGAGTCTCAGTGGGCCCCTTTAACCCATACCACAATTCATGATGCTCAGATACGGCAGAGAAATATAGGTACAGTACAATACCAAATACTTCACTTCTTACATTACATGAGTGATATCTATTGTAAATTCTACAATAGCTCAGAAACCGGACAGTATAGTCCTCCATACAGTATTATGGGCATCACATAGTGCTCCATACAGAATAATGAGCTCCATATTTTGCTCTATACAGAATAATGAGTCCCATATATTGCTCCATACAGAATAATGAGTCCCATATATGATGCTCCATACAGAATAATGGGCCCAATATAATGCTTCATCTACTATATAATTGTCTTATCCCGTCTGTCTGTCTGTCGGTCTGTCTGTCTGTCCAGGAAATCCCGCGTCGCTCATTGGTCCGGCAGCGGCCAATCAGCGCCGCGGGATTTCACAAAAAAATGGCGGCAGTTAGCGGCTCATCTGCGGGACGGAGGTCAGCGACGAGGCAGCGGGGAGATGACCGGCGCGAGGCGCTCATCTCCCGGCCGCTAGCAGCAGAAGGACCTCGACCGACGGCGCCGCTGACCTCCATGCGGAAGTGAGGACCGGGATACTTCTGCTGCGAGCGCCCGCTCATGTCCCGGGTTCTCGCAGCAGAAGTACCCGCACAGGTAGCAGCACTGACATCCATGCAGCTAGGATGTCAAGAGAGGACCGGGAGCGGCGCTGCGGGTCGGGATACTTCTGCTGCGAGCGCCTGCTCATGTCCCGGGTTCTCGCAGCGGAAGTAGCCGCATAGGCAGCACCGCTCTCCGGTCCTCACAATACAATTCGATGATTGGTCGCGGTCTTTCACCGCGACCAATCAACGATCTTTCCACTAAACTTAAACACCGCTGTGTTGATTGGTCGCGGACGCTGCCGGCGACCAATCACCGATTTGGGCGCCACATTTAAACACGCTCTCTGGACAAGTAGCGCTACTTTTCTAATAGCTACGCCACCTTCGGGAGATAGCAGGGCTGACTCCGCCCATATGGTCATGTGACTCACAAGATGCTTATAACGTACTAAGCAGGTTTTCCCAGTCACACTGGCCGCATACATATTCTAGAATACTCGATGCATTAGAATCGGGCCACCATCTAGTATAGTATAATGAGCCACATATATTGCTCCATACCGAATAATGAGTCCCATATAATTTTCCATACAGTATATGATGAGCTCCACATAATGCTCCAGTATATGATGGTCCCCATATAATGTACCATACAGTATAGGACAGGCTACATAGAGTATAATGAGCCCCACATATTGCTCCATACAGTATAATGAGTCACCTATAATGCTCCAAACAGTATATGATGGGCCCCATATATTGTTCCATACAGAATGGGCTTGATATAATGCTCCATACAGAATAGGCCCCATATGTGCTTCATATATAATGGGCCCTATATGATGCTCCATTATATGATGGGCCCCATATGATGCTCCAGTATATGATGAGCCCCATATAATGCTCCATATATAATGGGCCCCATATATAATGCTCCATATATAATGGGCTGCATGTTATGCTCCATATATAATGGCCCCTATATGATGCTCCAGTGTATGATGGGCCCCACTTATAATGCTCCAGTGTTTGATGGGCCCCATATACAATGCTCCAGTGTATAATGGGCCCCATATATAATTCTCCAGTGTATAATGGGCCCTATCTATGATGCTCCAGTGTATGATGGGCCCCGTATATGATGCTCCAGTGTATGATTGGCCCCATATGATGCTCCAGTGTATAATGGGCCCCATATATAATTCTCCAGTGTATAATGCTCCCCATATATTGCGCCAAACATAAAAAAAAATTGAAATACTCACCTCTCCTCGCTGGGCACTGCTCTACTCCTCAGCGTCGCCATCTTCCAGCTCTCTGCACTGTGACTGTTCAGGCAGAGGGTGCACAGACATGACGTCATTGTGCTCTCTGACCTGAATGTCACTGTCAGGAAACGCGGAAGACGTCACAGCGGTGGAGCAGGGAGAGGTAAGTATTGCAAGTGCTGGGGCCCTGAGCAAGTGGGAGGGCCCACTCGTGGGCGCATGTGTTCCGACACGCACCACAATTGTGGATACCAAGGCTATGGGGTACTCGGAGCCGAGCCCATGGAAATCTATGGGAGTTGTCACTGGTAGCGGTGGCTCGGTCCGTGGCCCTGTCGGTCGTGCAATGGGGGATATTTACAGGGGATGATAAGGATAGGTAGTTCGTGACGCCACCTGTGGTATCTGGTTAATTGAACCAGCGCTGCTATTAGGTTCTTCACAGGGGATGTTATGGGGGCAGCTGGGTGGTAGTCTCCCACAGGTGAGACGGGTCCCTGGAAGTCTATAGTGATGATGATGCAGGGTGTAGTAAGAATTCAGTCACACACAATGCAGCTTCTTTTCATACCTTTTACTGGTAGATGGTTCAAGCAGATCCCGGGGAGCTGGTCGGGGTGGAGAATGCACATTCGGGTAACCGCTGAGCAGGTTAGAGGCCTCCTTTACTTCGAATGTAGGTGAGTCCAACTTGCCTGAAGCGAAGTTAACTCTGAATCTCCAGCTCTCTCAATAGCTGTACTGCCCGGCCAACATTGTGATGGAAACTTCTAAGTGGTGAAAACTAAGTCTATATTTGCTGATCAGGCTAGACTCCTGTTTTCCCTGTCTCCGGTTACGTATTGACACTTAGGGCTGCTCTCTGCGACCTGTAGTCCAGATGCCTCCGGTTTTCTTGTTACTAAGCTTGAAACTCTAGCAACGCTTCGGACCCCGGTGTCCGGTTATTAGTGCAGGCAATCCAATACCTGAAGCACTTCTCTATGTCTTCTCCACTGCGCCCTTCGCCCTGCTTCTGCTCTTTGCATAAGCACTTGTAGCTTTCGATGGAAATAGTCAGCTTTCTTCCAAGCTCGCTGAGCAGCTCTCAGTTTCCTCCTTGTTTCAGCTTCTACTGAGGTACTGATTAAGGGTAGCTCTGACTAGGCTAGGATGATGCACTTCACCCGTACTAGCCTCCACTTCTTTGTCAGGTGAGCTAAGCTAGCTCTGCGAGGATTCAGTCCTCTCTCCTAGTCCAGACTGAACTGGCACAGAACTGCACTGTCTGAAGACAGGAAACTATCTGATCTGAGCTCTTCTCAGACAGGAAACAGACTGACTCTGCTACGTGTCACTACCTCCTATACCCCTGGTGGGTGTGTCTGAAATTGTGAGTGGCAGTGAATGATAACAAGCTTTTGTGGTTACCTTCCTGTGCATTCTCCTGGATTTTATGTGTGTGCCTGCGTAGCTGGGCTACACATCCCCCCTTGGTAAAACACAGCACTCCCGGGCTGTAAAAGACAAAAAGAACATTTTGTTTTGCATTAACATAAACATTATAACTCTTCCCATCCGGGAGGTACGACTTCTTGAACGTTACAATTTATACAATAGGAAAATACAAAAGTATCAAAAGTATCAAAATATCAAACATTCTCATATATACAAGATACTTGTGGAGGACCCGCACCAAAAACCTCCCACGTGGGTCCTGGGTGGGCTGCAGGACTTCTGACTGCAGACCTCACTCTAGGCCACACCATACTGGTTTTTCTTCAGAGGTTGATTACTTGTAGTGGTTTTGTGTAAAACCAAGATAATGCACCGAAGTGCAACTATTTTCAAAATAAGTTCTTGGGCTGGCACAGTCCACAGCCACGCAGTCCATTGGCATGGTTAAAACACATTTCAAATAATTACACTAATACTTTTTCAAACTTTATACAATTTGTCAGATGCAATAAACCCTGTGTGGGTCTTGCTAACTAGTCTACTAGGACTACTCCTGATAGCGAATAGGTAGTTTACCTTTAGTGATACGTTCTGACCTACGTGGGGTAGCGTCAGGTATAGTATTATCTAACCTTTCTGTTCTGCGTAACGGCAAACTATAATACCGTCTCAACCTTTCCATGGATCTGGCAAGTGTACTAGTGGCTGGACGAGGCGGTACTGCTTCACCAGCTTCACCAGAGGACTCCACTTCTTGTGGTGCTTCTTCTTGCGGGTCCGCTTCTTGGGGTTCTAATGGTTGAGGGTCTGCCAGAATAGGTTCTTCTGGAACTGGCTCAGCTGGCACAATTGGTATGACTGGTTGTAGAGACTCCTCTTGCGGTTGATAAAACTGCAGCACAGGAATAATTACAGCGTCTCCCAATCTGGGCCAATCCGCAGGTAAATCTCCCAAATCCGTGTGTATGACCGCTTCAGCACTCTCTTCTTGATGGACAACAGGGTTTTCTTCACGGAGCTTTAATGGGCAAGGACACAACTTTAAATGATCTCTGGACACCGTTGCCGTCGTTTTTCCTCCATCCTTACTAATGGCACAGACCTTTCTGTTATCAAAATTGGAATTTTGCACGACATATGGCTCCTGTTCCCACTGATCATCCAACTTGTGCATTCTTCTTTTCCTTTTGAGCACCATTTCTCCAGGCATTAAAGGCTTAGCGGGAGCATTTTTGTTATAGTTCTTCTCTTGCTTTTCTCTTACTTTGTTGAGACTGTCTTCTACGCAGGCTTGTACTCTCTTGTACTGTTCCTGTCGAGTTGTGTCCCAATCTTCAACACTGTCATCAGCCTCTGGTTCTACCACTCCCAGCTCCAAATCCATTGGCAGTCTTCCAGGTCTTGCTCTCATAAGGTAAGCTGGAGTGCAGTTGGTGGAACTTACTGGGATGTGGTTGTACAAGTCAACCAGGTCGGGTAACAAGTCTGGCCACCAATTCCTTTCTTCCAGGGGTACAGTTTTCAGTAAATCCATGACAATGTGATTCATCTTTTCACAAAGGCCGTTGGTCTGAGGGTGGTATGGTGTTGTTCTGATCTTTTTGCATCCATACAATTGACAGAATTCCTGAAACAGTTCAGCTTCAAAGGCTGGACCTCGATCAGTCAGTACCTGCTCTGGATATCCATGTGGTCTGCAGAAACTTGCTTGGAAGACCTTGGCTGCTGTCTCTGCTGTCAGATCTTTGACAGGGGCGACCACCAGGAATTTGGATTAATGATCCACCATGGTCAGAGCATACGAATATCCTGACCTGCTTGGGGACAACTTAACGTGATCCAATGCTACGATCTCCAGAGGACGAGTCATCCGGATAGGCTGCAAGGGTGCTCTCTGACTATGATAGTCTTTTCGTCTGAGACCACAGAGTCCACAGTTCCGGCACCACTTCTCGATGGAGCTGCGCATCCCTACCCAGTAGAACCGACACCTCAACAGGGTCTCCAGCTTTTTCCAGCCAAAGTGTCCTGCTTGATCGTGGTAGGCTTCCAACACCATTTGGATGTCTGCTCTGGGCACCACTATCTGCCAAACCATCTCATGGGTCCTTGGGTCGACGTATCTCCTGCACAACTTCTCTCGGTATATGAACAACCGGCTTCTTTCATTCCACAGGAGCTTTGCTGGTATGGGTGCGTCTTTCTCCAAGGAGGAACCTTCTTGTCTTATCAACTCCTTGATACGGCTGACCACGGGATCGCTGTCCTGAGTCTCCTTCCAGCTATGATGAGGTAAAGGGTTCAACATCTCACCACACCGCTTTCTGTAGACTCGTTGCTCTTGGACCATCCCATTTCGATGGAACGCAAGTAGCTCGATTTCTTCCAGATCATCTGATTCTTCCTCCGTGTCGGACTCATGCGGCATTCTGGACAAGGCGTCCGCGTTGGCATTTTTACGGCCCGCTCTGTACTTGATGGTAAACTGATAATTTGACAACCGAGCCATCCAACGTTGCTCCATGGCTCCCAGCTTGGCTGTTTCCAGATGCGTCAAGGGTAGTGTTGAGCATTCCGATACTGCAAATATCGGGTATCGGCCGATATTAGCTGTATCGGAATTCCGATTCCGAGTTCCGATATTTTCGTCTTATCAGATACCGGAATCGGGATGTCACTGTCACTGTCAGTGTCCGTCTGTCGGGTCTGTCAGGAGTCAGCGGCACTTACCTGGCAGAAGATCTCCGGCGGTCACGTCCTGGACTGCTTCATGGCCGCCATCCTCTTCTCCCCGGCGGTCACATGCAGTTTCTCGCGATAACTGCAGTGACTGCTGGGTAATCCCGGCCGTAAAGCAGTCAGTCCGATGACGTCACCGCCGGGGAAGCAGGTAATCAGCTGTGCTGCGTTGCAATGACAGGCTCTGCCTGTCATTGCGATGTAGCAGAGCTGGATCGTCGTGGGACTATCGTTATGGACTGCGTCGGACAGGTGGTATACTGTTGGTTTGTTTTTTTTCTTTTTTTACAGGAGATCGATGGCGTCGCAGGAATGAGAGTATAATAAAAGAAATGAAAACTGTGTTGTCTCTTTTATTTCATTAAAATACTTTTTTCTTGCTTTGTCTTTTTTTTACACATTTAATAACTTTGGGATTAATAATGGATCGGTGTCTTATTGACACCTCTCCATTATTAACCGGGCTTATTGTCACCGTGCAATCAACGGTGACATTAACCCCTTATTACCCCGCTTGCCACCGCTACAGGGCAAGTGGGAAGAGCCGGGTAAAGTGCCACAATTGGCACATCTTTTGATGCGCCAAATGTGGGGCTGCTGTAGCCTGGTATTATCAGGCTGTTGAGGGCCAAAATCCATGGGCCTTGACAGTCTTTTAATACCAGGCCGCAGCAGTCTGCATTTTACTTGGCTGGTTAACAAAAATAGGGGGGATCCCCACGCCGTTTTTTTTTCGAGGGGATCCCCTATTTTTGTTAACCAGCCAAGCTAAGCAGACTGCTGTGGCCTGGTATTATCAGGCTTGCAAGGTCCATGGATATTGGATCCTTACCAGCCTGAAAAACCAGGCCTCAGCGGTCTGCTTCATCTGGCTGGTTAACAAAAATAGGGGGGACCCCACGCCAATTTTTTTCGAGGGGATCCCCTATTTTTGTTAATCAGCCAAGATATGCAGACTGCTGTGGCCTGGTATTATCAGGCTGGCAAGGTCCATGGATCTTGGCTCCTTAACAGCCTGAAAATCCAGGCCTCAGCGGTCTGCTTCATCTGGCTGGTTAACAAAAATAGGGGGGACCCCACGCCAATTTTTTTCGAGGGGATCCCCTATTTTTGTTAATCAGCCAAGATATGCAGACTGCTGTGGCCTGGTATTATCAGGCTGGCAAGGTCCATGGATCTTGGCTCCTTAACAGCCTGAAAATCCAGGCCTCAGCGGTCTGCTTCATCTGGCTGGTTAACAAAAATAGGGGGGACCCCACGCCATTTTTTTTTCGAAGGGAACCCCTATTTTTGTTAATCAGTTCCCTCTGACGTCACTGATTGTGTCCCTGGCTGACCTGAAGTGAAAGTGGAAAGCAATCAATTAAGCTTTCCACTTAAGGGCCCGTCTCACATAGTGTAATGTATGTGGTACAGTTCATATAGCGTCTTGTGCTTGGGTGCGATGAAAATACTTGAGACACAGGTTGATAAAGAAAGTCTTGTATTGCTTCATACAAATTGGCAAAAATAAACACACAGGTTGCAAACACAGAAGCAGGAGACACAGCAGGCCAGAGTAATCTAAGTTCAGCAATAACTCTCCACAACAGATTCAGATCTTCTTCTCTGTTACCGCAAGTCCATGCAAACGTGAGGCTCTCAAGAGCAGAGTTCAGAGTCCACAAGTGCTTCAGAGTTCCTCAGTAGGAATGGCTGGAGTACAAGGTCCAAGGCTTCAGGAGTCAGAACACAGGTTCACTGCAGGCTAGATTCTGAAGCACTGATTGCTCAGCTGTGGCTGTTTAAGAAGCAAACGGAGAGAATCAGGGCGGGAACATGCAAGCTGGAAAACTCCATTTTGACTGAGGGCAAGATAGCTGCAGCAAAACAGAAAGCAAAATGGCCGACGAACAAACTGAGTTTCAGAAACAGATACACAGAACCTTACATTACTCCCCCCTTAGGGACAACCTCCGGATGACCTCAGACCAGGCTTGTGTGGGTACCTCTGATGAAACTGACGGAGCAAGCGAGGAGCATTAACGTTATTGACTGGCTCCCATGAGTTGTCCTCCACTGGGTAGCCCTGCCATTTAATCAGATATTGTAACTGATTTCTATACAACCTGGAATCTAAAATCCTTTCCACCACAAATTCCTCCTGACCATCGACTAGCACTGGGTCAGGGCAAGGAGAAGAACGTCCAGGAAACGTATTGGGTGTCGCAGCCTTTAGTAGGGATACATGAAAGACAGGATGGATTCTCATAGTTCTGGGCAATTGAAGACGACAAGCAACGGCACTTATAATTTTACTGATTTTATAGGGTCCAATGTACTTATGTCCCAACTTAGACGATGGAATCCTTAACTTAAGATTTCTGGTTGACAGCCAGACCAGGTCTCCTACCTTAAAAGCTGGTGCAGGTTTACGAAATTTATCTGCTGCCTTCTTGTACCTTTCCTGAGCCGATTCCAGATTCTCCTTTAGAAGATCCATATTCTTCTGTAAAGTCGTGACTCTTTCAGCCACTGCTGGCAAAGGCGTCTCTATGGGAAATCGTGGTAGAATGTTAGGATGATAACCTAGATTAGAGTAAAAAGGAGACTGTTTAGTGGAGGCACTCTGAGAGTTGTTGTAAGAGAACTCAGCCAATGGAAGTAGATCCACCCAATCATCCTGTAGGTGGCAGATAAAGCAGCGGAGATACTGCTCCAGGGTTTGATTGGTTCGTTCGGTTTGTCCATTAGTCTGGGGATGAAAAGCAGAAGAAAGGTTTACTTTAATGTCCAATGCTGCACAGAAATTTTGCCAAAACCTAGAAGTGAATTGCACCCCTCGATCCGAAATAACCTCATCCGGTACTCCATGTAAACGAAACACATCTTTAATCATCAAATCTGATGTCTGTTTTGCAGTGGGTAAGCCGACACAAGGGATAAAATGAGCTGCCTTTGTTAGACGGTCAACCACCACTAGAATAGTGTTCTTCCCTTGAGAGGTTGGTAATTCCACAATGAAGTCCATAGAAATGGATCCCCACGGGCGGGACGGGGTGGGAAGAGGCTGTAACAGACCAGTTGGTGAAGAGCGAGGTGTTTTGCATCTTGCACAAACCTCACACGAAGTGACATAGTCCAAAACATCCTTCCTACAAGTGGGCCACCAAAAGAAACGAGAAAGAAATTCCTGTGTCTTTAGAATTCCTCTATGCCCGGCTATTTTGGAATCGTGAATGAGTTGCAATACTCTCAATCTGACTGTTTCAGGTATATACAGACGTTGTCCCAGAATCCACACACCATTCTTAAAGACAAGACTTACGTCCCTTGGGGGTTGAGCCAAAAAAGAATCCGCATGGTATGCTTCCTTGATGTCTTTAATTAGGTCTTGATGATGAATCACTCCTAGGAATCTAGAGTCAGGAAGAATAGTCTTAGGAGGAGTAATTGGACGTGTCTCTGCTGAGTAAATCCTAGAGAGTGCATCAGCCTTTCCATTGCGCGATCCTGGTCTATAAGAAATAATAAAATTAAATTGGTTTAAGAAAAGATTCCAGCGAGCCTGGCGAGGAGTCAGGCACTTAGCCGACCTGATAAACTCAAGATTACGATGGTCTGTCAGAACGACTATTTGCTGTGCAGCTCCTTGAAGAAGGTGTCTCCATTCTTTGAAGGCGGCAATAATGGCCAACAACTCTCTATTGCCCACATCGTAGTTCTTCTCAGCCGAAGACAACTGCTGGGAAAAGAAGGCACAGGGATGCAAGACATTCTTCTCACCTGTTCTCTGAGAGAGTATAGCTCCCACGGCACAGTCTGAAGCATCCACCTCTATTATGAAGGCAAGCTCTGGGTTGGGATGTACTAGGATAGGTGCAGTGGTAAATTTATCTTTTAGACGGGAAAATGCTTCCTGGGCTTGGGGAGTCCAGGAGAACTTAGACTCTTTCCGGGTAAGTTGGGTGATAGGTGACACTACCTCAGAGAAATTTCTAATGAAACGTCTATAGAAGTTTGCAAACCCGATGAAGCGCTGTACCTCCTTCACATTTCTAGGACTTGGCCAATCATTGATGGCTTGGGTTTTACTTCCATCCATACTAATTCCTTGTGTAGACAGTACATACCCCAGAAATTGAATTTCGGTCTTATGGAATTCACACTTTTCAAGCTTGATGTAAAGATGATTTTGTCTTAGACGTTCCAAGACCATTCTCACATGTCCATGATGTTCCTCTGTGGAGTTAGAAAAAATTAAAATATCATCCAAATAAATTACCACGAATGTATCTAGGAGATCCCTGAAGATATCATTCACCAAGTGTTGGAAAGTGGCTGGGGCGGTACTCAGACCAAAAGGCATAACTAGATATTCAAAGTGTCCATAGCGTGACCTGAATGCAGTCTTCCATTCATCCCCAGGTCTAATACGGACTAAGTTATAGGCCCCACGAAGATCTAGTTTAGAAAAAATTTTGGCATGTCGCACTCTCTCCAATAACTCAGGGATTAAAGGCAATGGATAACGGTTTCTAATAGTAACCTTATTGAGTTCCCTATAGTCTACGCATGGTCTCAGGGATCCATCTTTCTTCTTTACAAAGAATATGGGTGCCCCTGCAGGAGATGAAGAGGGGCGTATGAAGCCCTTGGCTAGATTTTCGTCTATGTACTCTTTTAAAGCCTTCAGCTCGGGCCCCGCCAGGGGGTAGATCTTACCAAAAGGTATCTCTGCTCCAGGCAATAATTCAATTGGACAATCATATGGACGGTGAGGAGGAAGCTGGTCAGCGTTCTTCTTGTCACATAAATCCACATAGTCCTGGTATACAGCTGGTAGTTCAGGGACTGACATGGTTCCTTTAGGAACAGAGCAAGCTGAAATTTTTGGACTCATCTGTTTCTCTGGAAAGTGTAATTCCTTGGTCTCCCAGTTAATGGTAGGATTCTGAGCCTGCAGCCATGGTAGCCCTAGAATAATGGGAAAGTGAGGAGAAGAGATAAGCATAAAGGACAGTTTCTCTTGATGATCTTTACCCATAAGAACCTTTAAAGGCTCTGTTTCCTGATCCACTGGTCCAGAGGTCAGCAGGGAGCCATCCACAGTTTCCATCTGTACTGGAGTAGCCTTCTTCACTGAACGTATTCCCTGTTTTAGAGCAAAGGAGACATCCATAAAATTTCCACTTGCACCTGAGTCGATCATAGCAGAGCTAGACACCCAGGCTGAGTTAACCCAGAGTTTGATGGAAAGGAAACAGTGAGAATTGTTTTTCTTACAACTCAGCTGGGACACCGCTGAGGAAACTTGAAAGATGGCAGCATTTACACAGTCAACGTCCTAGGAGGTAACGGAGTTTAAGTCCGAGAAATCAAGATCTGTTGCTGCAGATCTCTCTGGAGCCTGAGGCTCGGACCTGACAGATCCCCTCTCGCAACACTCACAATGAATGAGTGCTGCAGTAGTCTTGCGAGAACGGCTGGGACAGTTAATAATAAAGTGCCCTGACTTACCACAATAAAAACATAGATTCTCCTTAAAACGATGTTCCTTGCGTGCATCACTAACCCGTCGTAGTAAAGAGTCTACCTGCATGGGTTCAGGTTCAGGTTCCCGTGTAATCCTATTCAAAGGTTCCTTAGCTGGAGAGGAAGGTAGGAAAAGGTTAGTACGATTGCTTTCGAACCATCTCTCTTGCCTGCGTTCAGTTAAACGAGTATCAATACGGATGCAGTAGTTAATAAAGTCACCTAACGCAGTGGGAGGGTCGGCACGAGCAAGTTCATCCTTAATCAGTGGGGATAACCCCTTTCGAAAAATAGATTTTTTGGCGGAATTGTCCCAGGTGGTATCAAGGGCCCATCTCCTGAAATCCAAGGCATATTCAGCTACCGAGTGCTTACCTTGGCGCAAAGCTAACATGGCTGCTTCAGCTGTTGCACCTCGATTGGGGTCATCAAACACCTGCCCCATGGCTGAAATAAAATCATCAAGGTGATTCAAACAATCATCCTCAGTCTCAATCAGAGGGTTTGCCCATATCAAAGCCTTGTTGGTAAGCAACATAATTATAGTAAGCACCTTAGATCGTTCAGTGGGAAATTGTGAAGCATGTGCAGAAAAAAAAGATTGCATTGATTAACAAATCCCCTGAATTTTTCACGTTCACCACCAAAACGAAAAGGGGGCAACTTGGGAATCCCAGAACTCGGGGCCACGGCAGGAGCCTGGACTCGCCCCTCCAGAACCTCAATCCTGGCTCGCAAATCCTGGGTAGTCTGTCCAACCACTTGCAAATTGTGATTATTTAGGTCCTGAAGATTTGTAAAACGGGTCTTTATATTCTGCAAATCTGCAAGGATATTATCAGTCACTCCGCAAAGTTCCTTTATGCGGGCCTCCATTTTCCAGATCTTTTAAGACAGGATACTGGAAGAAGAGGAAAAAAAACAAAAACAATAGTGTTCACCTGTGGCAACACTGAAGAAAGAAAAAACTTTAAGGGAACTGCTCACCTGGAATGGTTGTGAGAAGTCACAACCACTATCATCACAGAAAGCTTTCAACCAGACATCTGATATCCAGAGTTTCAGCAGACAAAAAGAGAAGAGAGAAAAAAAAAAAACAATAGTGTTTACCTGTGATAACACTGCAGAAAAAAAACTTAAGGGAATTGCTCACCTGGAATGGTTGTGAGAAGTCACAACCACTGTCATCACAGAAAGTACAACCGGACATCCGATATCCACAGTACAGCAGACAAGCCTTTCCAGACCCAGCAGACACTAACGTTTGGCTTCAGAATCTTGTAATGTATGTGGTACAGTTCATATAGCGTCTTGTGCTTGGGTGCGATGAAAATACTTGAGACACAGGTTAATAAAGAAAGTCTTGTATTGCTTCATACAAATTGGCAAAAATAAACACACAGGTTGCAAACACAGAAGCAGGAGACACAGCAGGCCAGAGTAATCTAAGTTCAGCAATAACTCTCCCAACAGATTCAGATCTTCTTCTCTGTTACCGCAAGTCCATGCAAACGTGAGGCTCTCAAGAGCAGAGTTCAGAGTCCACAAGTGCTTCAGAGTTCCTCAGTAGGAATGGCTGGAGTACAAGGTCCAAGGCTTCAGGAGTCAGAACACAGGTTCACTGCAGGCTAGATTCTGAAGCACTGATTGCTCAGCTGTGGCTGTTTAAGAAGCAAACGGAGAGAATCAGGGCGGGAACATGCAAGCTGGAAAACTCCATTTTGACTGAGGGCAAGATAGCTGCAGCAAAACAGAAAGCAAAATGGCCGACGAACAAACTGAGTTTCAGAAACAGATACACAGAACCTTACACATAGCGATATCGCTACCGAGATCGCTGCTGAGTCACTAGTTTTGTGACGCAGCAGCGAGCTCACCAGCGATATCGCTGTGTGTGACATTCAGCGACGATCAGCCCCCCTGCCGGGTATCGCTGATCGTCGCTGAAATGTCAGGACCTTTGATCGCTGGTTTCCCGCCTGTCACATGCAGCGATGCGTGCCTGTCAGAGGGAAACCAGCGATCAAAAAAAGGTCCTGACATTTCTGCGACGATCAGCGATACCCGGCAGGGGGGCTGATCGTCGCTGAATGTCACACACAGCGATATCGCTGGTGAGCTCGCTGCTGCGTCACAAAACTAGTGACTCAGCAGCGATCTCGGTAGCGATATCGCTATGTGAGACGGGCCCTTAAGCGATGTTACCCGCAGTGTCGCTGTCCCAGATCGCTGCCTGAGCTGCCTGTTTGGCAGCTCAGCAGCGATCATGTAGCGATACACCAGCGATCCTGACAAGTGCATATCGTTGTCGGGATCGCTGGTGTATCGTTATGTGACACCCAGCCTTTACTCTCCTGTCAGGCAGGAGAGGAACTCATTCATTTGGGGTTTACTGTGAGGCTGCAGCATTAGCTGCGGTCCCTGCAGTAAACATTAACCCTTTCTGAAGGATTACACCGTGGGACCTGACTGTGCATGGGATAGGTAAGAATAATTTTGCTTTTTTATTTTATTTTTATTACAGGAAATGGTTTTTGCAGTAAAATAAAAGATGGTCAAAAACATGTGTCTTTATTTCATTAAAATGATTTTTAATTAAAGTGTGTGTGTTTTATTTTTATTTCATGCAATAGGATTAATAATTGATAGTTGTCTAATTGACAGCTCTCAATTATTAACCTGGCTTAAGGTCACCTTTCAATAGCAAGGTGGCTTTAACCCCATATTAACCCATTCGCCACCGCTACAGGGCAATGGGAATAGACGGGCAAAGTGCCAGAAAGGGCGAATCTAATTATAGATTTGTCTTTCCTGGGGTGTCTGGGGGCAGATGTTAGTAGCCGGGGGGGGGCAAAAATAATGGTCCCTCTCTGGGCTATTATTATCTGCCCCCACTCACTGGCTTTGTCTGTCTGGTTGCGAAAATAGGGCGGGAGCCCACGCATTTTTTTTCAGCAATTTTACACCTCATATATATATATATACATGTCATTGAATTTGTGACACATATATATATATATATTTATATTTGTAGTTCATACACTTCTACATAGTATAATAGCCGCTAATTCAATTGCCGGCTTTTGTGAAAATGCAGAACCCGACATGAAATGACACTTGGTGTACATAGGGTTAACCATGTCTTTTCATGTCCTTTGCTATCTAATTTGCACAAACAATTAAATCAGACTATGTGTGCAAAATTTCACACCTCTAGGGGTTAATTAAAGGTGTAAATTCGTAGCAAAAAGTCCATTTTTTTTACAACGAATTTACACCTTTAATTAACCCCTACAGGTGTGAAATTTTGCACACATAGTCTGATTTAATTGTTTGTGCAAATTAGATAGCAAAGGACATGAAAAGAAATGTTTAACCCTATGTACACCAAGTGTCATTTCATGTCGGGTGCTTCTGTCTTTTCACTGAAGCCGGCTTTACCCGGCAATTGAATCAAAGGATATTTTACTATGTAGAAGTGTATAAACTATACATATATGTATATATATATATGTCACAATGACATTATATATATATATATATATGTATTCTATGTGTGTATATTTAGTGTTTACAAGGAAAGAATGGGGTTTTTTTAGTTGCGATATTTTGTTCCCATAGACTTACATGGGACTTCCGGTATCGGTATCGGGTATCGCCGATTTTTTAGTGATATCGGCGATACCATTCCGATTCCGATACTTTAGCATATCGGAAAGTATCGCTCAACTCTAGTCAAGGGGTTATTGTCTGTAAACGCAGTGAACCTGTTGGAGGCAAGGTAATGTTTAAATCTTTCGGTAATGGCCCAGACCAGCGCCAGGAACTCCAATTTGAAGCTGCTATAGTTTTCTGGATTCCTCTCAGTTGGCCTGAGTTTTCTGCTGGCATATGCGATGACTTTTTCTTGGCCGTTCTGCTTCTGACTGAGGACCGCTCCTAATCCTTCGTTACTGGCATCTGTGTATAGCAGGAACGGTTGGCTGTAATCTGGGTAGGCTAAGATTTCATCGCCGGTAAGGATCTTTTCATCTCTTTGAATGCCTCAGCTTGTTCTTTTCCCCAATTGAATGGAAGGTTTCTGCTCTTAAGAGGTTGTCCTACCAGGAGGTCCTGCAAAGGCGCCGCTTTCTTAGTGTAATCTTTTACAAACCTCCTGTAGTAACCTGTTAATCCCAGGAACTGACGCACCTCCTTTAGGTTCTTCGGCTCTGGCCATTTCTGGATAGCTGTGACCTTCTCGGGGTCCGGCGCTACTCCTTCAGAACTGACAATGTGTCCCAAGTACTGTACCTTCCGTTTGAGCAGGTGGCATTTAGAGGGCTTTAGTTTCATCCCAAACTTGGACAATGACTCAAATACCTCCGCCAGGTGCTTCAGATGATCTTCATATGTCTTAGAGTACACAATTACGTCGTCCAAGTACAGCAGCACAGTTTCGAAGTTGAGATGTCCCAGACAGCTCTCCATCACCCTCTGGAATGTTCCTGGGGCACTGCTGAGACCAAACGGCATTCTGTCGAACTCGCAGAGTCCCATTGGGGTGGTGAAAGCAGTTTTCTCCCGGTCCTCCTCAGCCACAGCCACTTGCCAGTACCCACTAGTAAGGTCGAGGGTAGAAAAGTAGTTAGCCGTTTTCAGAGCAGCTAAGGATTCCTCTATGCGTGGTAATGGGTATGCATCTTTATGTGTTATACGATTTACTTGCCTATAATCTACACACATTCGCATGCTACCATCCTTTTTCTTAACCAGAACCAGAGGTGCTGCCCAGGGGCTACAACTATCCCTTATCACCCCGGCTTTCTTCATGTCATGCAGCATTTCCTTAGCTTTCTGATAGTGGGCTGGAGGTATAGGCCTGTACCGCTCTTTGATGGGAGGATGACTGCCCGTAGGGATATGATGCTGTACTCCATTAATGGTTCCAAAGTCAAGTGGGTGTTTGCTAAATACTTGTGCGTACTCTTGTACCACCCGTAGTACCCCCTGTTTCTGGTGGACGGAAGTGGTGTCTGTCCCTATATGGAGCTGCTGACACCAGTCCGCTACCGGGGTTGCCGGATCATTATCCTCCGCTGGTTGGCGGGAGGCTAAGGACTCGGTTGTGAGGATAGAATTATTATCTACGGCATGTAATTTAGCAACAGTAGCATAACGTGGCAAATTTACTTCATCGTCCCCCCAGTTGAGAAGTCGTACTGGTACTCTCCCATTTACTACTTCCACTACCCCTCTAGCAATCATGAGTGTAGGTCTGTGTTCTGAGCGATGGGGTTCTACTACTGCTTGGTAGTTCTGTCCCCTCAGACCTATGGCTGCTCTACACCATATTAACATTTCACTCATTGGGGGTATTACAATGGGGTTCGAGTCTGTGACCCGTACATTACCGATTTCACCATCTGTAAGCTTCGCTTGCTGCTGGCACATCAGGGCCCGGATCTCCCTCTGGATCACTCCCTTCTGCTTTGGCTTGGCAACTTCAGCGAGCTGTTGGAGCAAAAACACAACTTCTCCCAGACAGTTACTGATAATGTTAGTACCTAGTATCACATTTAGACCATTTTCCTCATTTACAGTCCTGACTACTAGGAGTCCCTGATCCTTCAGCTCCACCCTGCCCACTTTTACATTTACGTTTTTGGCTCCAATTACTTCAACAGGGAGACCATTGGTAGCGTACACTGTCAAGTCAGGGCTCGGGGGCTGGAGACTGTCCATGGACCAAAATTTATTGTAAAGGACATCAGGTATGATGGTCACCTGAGATCCAGTGTCCAGCAGTGCAGGGATTGCAATCCCGTCCAGAATCATGGACAGGTAGGGCCGTCCACCCACGAACCTGCGGTTCCAGTCCAAGGGGCCTGATGAGTCTACTCCTGGGTGTTGGCCCTCTGACCCAGGATCGGCTCGTTTAAAGGACATTGCTGAGCCATATGACCTTTTTGGTTGCAGCGGTAGCAGATGATCTCCCGGCGAGGATGATGTTGCTCAGGAGTCGCTCCTGGGGGTGGCGTGGTCCTCCTCCGATGAGGCGACGTCCTCCATTTCCTCCGGTTCATCCAAGGGACATCCTCCGGACAGTCGGCTAGTAGGATCTTTCCTCCTTCCTCTTTCCGCAGTTGCAGGGCATCCATTACAGTGGCCAAGTTCTTAGTCAGCTGGCGCACTTCTGAGCGCAGACATTCCAACTCACTAGGGGGCGCCACCTGCATTGTAGCTTCTGCCACCTGCGGGGAAAAGGTGGGTACTGCCGGCTTTAGAGCGGCTTCACCCGGGCGATACTGATTTGCCACCTCAGGCTTTTCCAGGGGTCGCAGTCCCTTTATTGCCATGTCCTTTAGAGCATCAAAAGTGGCATCTGGATGATCCAAGGACCACCAGTTTACAGTCCTGCTTTCCTCTGGAGACCTCAGTCCCCGCACGAATTGCTCTTTTAACATTTGGCTCTCATCAATGGGACTTGTGGGGTTAGCCTGTTTGAGAGCTCGCAGGGCCCCCTGTAGTCGGCAGGCGTAGTCCCTAATACTGTCACCCGGTCCCTGGAAGCACTGATAAAATGCCATCCGGAGATCCGTTTCTGTGCGGTCCTCGAAGATGGCCTGTAGCTTTAAGAGTATCGCAGGTACCGACTCCTGGTCTGCAATGGGCCAAGTCTCTACTTCTCTCTCAGCCGCACCAGCTAACTGTCCTATTACCACAGCAGCTTTTTGCTTTTCAGTCATTGAATACATATCCAAAATACTACATATCTTCCGTTTAAATCCTGTCAGGGTGTCTGGCTCGCCGCTGTACTGGGGGAGCCACTTCGCTCCAGGCATGTAGGGGAGGGTTAGCGGCATGAGCGGGACCACCGGGCCAGGTGAGGGGCCTGCACCCCCATCCTGCGGTACGACGCCAAGCGGTGGGCTATTGGGGCCACTGGCGGGGGCCGCTCCGTCTGCTGGTTGCTGCGACATATTGGTGCCCCCTTGGTTAATCTGAGCCTACCTCTTTTGCAGGCTGCAGCGTCGCAGGCACAGCGGTGGAGACAGGACCTTCGTAGCAGGCACAGCGGTGGAGACAGGACCTTTGTCGCTGGACTGTGATGTCAGAGCGTTCACTTCCTGTTTCACAGGACCTGCCGCCGCGTCAGAGTTGGGGGCGGAGCCAGGCAACAGCGCGCTTTTTCAGGTACGCCCCCCTTCTTCACCAGCGCCTGAGGGCGCGAATTTTGCGGTAAAGATGGCGGTATTTTGGCGCCAAATGCAGCAAACAGTTCAATAGACACACAGGACTCACAATTGCAAGCTTTCGTATCCTGTTCGTGACGCCAAAGTTGTTCCGACACGCACCACAATTGTGGATACCAAGGCTATGGGGTACTCGGAGCCGAGCCCATGGAAATCTATGGGAGTTGTCACTGGTAGCGGTGGCTCGGTCCGTGGCCCTGGCGGTCGTGCAATGGGGGATATTTACAGGGGATGATAAGGATAGGTAGTTTGTGACGCCACCTGTGGTATCTGGTTAATTGAACCAGCGCTGCTATCAGGTTCTTCACAGGGATGTTATGGGGGCAGCTGGGTGGTAGTCTCCCACAGGTGAGACGGGTCCCTGGAAGTCTATAGTGATGATGATGCAGGGTGTAGTAAGAATTCAGTCACACACAATGCAGCTTCTTTTCATACCTTTTACTGGTAGATGGTTCAAGCAGATCCCGGGGAGCTGGTCGGGGTGGAGAATGCACATTCGGGTAACCGCTGAGCAGGTTAGAGGCCTCCTTTACTTCGAATGTAGGTGAGTCCAACTTGCCTGAAGCGAAGTTAACTCTGAATCTCCAGCTCTCTCAATAGCTGTACTGCCCGGCCAACATTGTGATGGAAACTTCTAAGTGGTGAAAACTAAGTCTATATTTGCTGATCAGGCTAGACTCCTGTTTTCCCTGTCTCCGGTTACGTATTGACACTTAGGGCTGCTCTCTGCGACCTGTAGTCCAGATGCCTCCGGTTTTCTTGTTACTAAGCTTGAAACTCTAGCAACGCTTCGGACCCCGGTGTCCGGTTATTAGTGCAGGCAATCCAATACCTGAAGCACTTCTCTATGTCTTCTCCACTGCGCCCTTCGCCCTGCTTCTGCTCTTTGCATAAGCACTTGTAGCTTTCGATGGAAATAGTCAGCTTTCTTCCAAGCTCGCTGAGCAGCTCTCAGTTTCCTCCTTGTTTCAGCTTCTACTGAGGTACTGATTAAGGGTAGCTCTGACTAGGCTAGGATGATGCACTTCACCCGTACTAGCCTCCACTTCTTTGTCAGGTGAGCTAAGCTAGCTCTGCGAGGATTCAGTCATCTCTCCTAGTCCAGACTGAACTGGCACAGAACTGCACTGTCTGAAGACAGGAAACTATCTGATCTGAGCTCTTCTCAGACAGGAAACAGACTGACTCTGCTACGTGTCACTACCTCCTATACCCCTGGTGGGTGTGTCTGTAATTGTGAGTGGCAGTGAATGATAACAAGCTTTTGTGGTTACCTTCCTGTGCATTCTCCTGGATTTTATGTGTGTGCCTGCGTAGCTGGGCTACACACATGCACTGGCACAGGGCCCCTCATAGTATGCCTGGGTCTCTAATGGCGAGTGGGCCCTCCCACCTGCTCAGGGCCCTGGCACTTGCCCGGGTGCGCCAGGTGCCCTGATCTGAGCTCTGTACCAGTTGTGTCAGTCTTTTTAGATGGGCACAAATGCGTGATCTACCACACATTTTTGTGTCTGCCTAAAATTATGGACACAGCCAGAACGGAGATCAGATGGAGCACAAAAGTGACTCTGTCTGCCTCACTATGGTGAATGCTGAGGACTGGTTAGGACAGAACAGCAAATTAGGGCAATACTGCAAGAGAAATGAGAGCGGGTGAGAGTGATGGTAGTGCTCACCAGAGGTGGTTGTGTATGGACACAACGCTGATAAGAGCTGTAGAATCCGCAGCTGCAGTGGAGAGATCACGGTGATCAATATGGTGAATGGCTTCATCAGGGGTTCCATCCGAATCCATTTTTCAAGGACCCCAAAAAGGGATTTGGATGAGATCGCTGATCAAAAGGTAGTCATCAGATGTAATCTTTGGGGGGAACACAAGTGTAAGTATTTAATCCTCATGCAGCCGCAGGGAGGAAATTAAGCATTATACAATTTCTATTAAAATGAGAGCGCTGTCCATTTTGTGCTTGGATGTGCTGGATCCCTTTCCACTAAATAGTGTAAGTCTGATTGCAAATGGCCCATCCAGTAATAACTAATCAGCTTTAGTCCCGGAGTCAGCGAGGTCAGGACAAGGAGTAAGGGTGACGGCACATAATCATGACAGCGTTCTTCAGCTTCCATGAAGTTTCAGCTCTATCGATGCCTACATGTACCACGGTGTATTCAGAGCCCCGCAGCGGAGTATTAATATCTATCACATACTGTATCACAAGGAGCATCTTATGCCTTGTACATGGAAGGCTCCATAAAACAAAATTCAACATAGAGTGAACTACTCTTATGAAAGCCATTGTGTCTCCCCATGTGCACATTGCTTCACCAATTCCTACGAAGCTATGGGTTTTTTTTTATTGTTTTTTTTTTTATTTTTGCACTAAACAATTTTAAAAAAAATTCTACCAGCCCTTTGTAAATTGAAAAGGAATTTCAAGTTACAGTCATGGCCAAAAGTTTTGAGAATGACACAAATATTATATTTTCACATGATCTGCTGCCCTCTAGTTTTTATGTGTGTTTGACAGATGTTTTTATCACAGACAGAAATATAATTGCAAACATATGAGTAACAAAAGCTTATATTGACAGTTAGAATGAGTTAATGCAGCAAGTCAATATTTGCAGTGTTGACCCTTCTTCTTCAGGACCTCTGCAATTCCCCCTGGCATGCTCTCAATCAACTTCTGGACCAAATCCTGACTGATAGCAGTCCATTCTTGCACAATTAATGCTTTCATTTTGTCAGATTTTTTAGGTTTTTGTTTGTCCACCTGTCTCTTGATGATTGACAACAAGTTCTCAATGGGATTAAGATCTGGGGAGTTTCCAGGCCATGGACCCAAAATCTCTATGTTTTGTTCCCTGAGCCATTTAGTTATCACCTTTGCTTTATGGCAAGGTGCTCCATCATGCTGGAAAAGGCATTGTTGATCACCAAACTGCTCTTGGAGGGTTGGGAGAAGTTGCTCTTGGAGGACATTCTGGTACCATTCTTTATTCATGGCTGTGTTTTTAGGCAAGACTGTGAGAGAGCCGATTCCCTTGGCTGAGAAGCAACCCCACACATGAATGGTTTCAGGATGCTTAACAGTTGGCATGAGACAAGACTGGTGGTAGCGCTCACCTTGTCTTCTCCGAATGAGGCGTTTTCCTGATGTCCCAAACAATCGAAAAGGGGATTCATCAGAGAAAATAACTTTACCCCAGTCCTCAGCAGTCCACTGCCTGTACCTTTTGCAGAATATCAGTCTGTCCATGATGTTTTTTCTGGAGAGAAGTGACTTCTTTGCTGCCCTCCTTGAGACCAGGCCTTGCTCCAAGAGTCTCCGCCTCACAGTGCGTGCAGATGCACTCACACCTGCCTGCTGCCATTCCTGAGCAAGCTCTGCACTGCTGGTAGCTCGATCCCGCAGCTGAAACACTTTTAAGAGACGGTCCTGGGCTTGCTGGTCTTTCTTGGGCGCCCTGGAGCCTTTTTGGCAACAATGGAACCTCTCTCCTTGAAGTTCTTGATGATGCGATAGATTGTTGACTGAGGTGCAATCTTTCTAGCTGCGATACTCTTCCCTGTTAGGCCATTTTTGTGCATTGCAATGATGACTGCACGTGTTTCTTTAGAGATAACCATGGTTAACAGAAGAGAAACAATGATGCCAAGCACCAGCCTCCTTTTAAAGTGTCCAGTGGTGTCATTCTTACTTAATCATGACAGATTGATCTCCAGCCATGTCCTCATCAACACCCACACCTGTGTTAATGGAGCAATCACTGAAAAGAGGTTAGCTGGTCCTTTTAACGCAGGGCTGCAATGATGTTGAAATGTGTCTTGGGGGATAAAGTTAATTTTCTAGCCAAATATTGACTTTGCAAGTAATTGCTGTTAAGCTGATCACTCTTTATAACATTCTGGAGTATATGCAAATTGCCATTAGAAAAAGTGAAGCAGTAGACTTTGTAAAAATTAATATTTGTGTCATTCTCAAAACTTTTGGCCATGACTGTAGTCTTCCACTAAATACAGTGAGCTAGGATGCTGCCATTACTTCCATAGAGTTTACATGGAGCTGCAAATGTACAGTGACTGCTAAATACCTCTCAGGCTAGGTTCCCACGATGTGCGCTTTGTGAGTTTTTGATTTTGCAGAATTTTTGCACAAATTAGCTAAATTACAGTAGGTCACTTGCGTCTTTTTATTATGTTTTTGACTGCATTTTCTTTACATGATTTTTATGGTGTTTTTGTCTCTTGTTGGCAAGTCAAGTATTGATATTTTCTGGCATTTGACTTGTGCTTTTTTTAACCTGCAGATTTTCCTTATGTCATTAAAGTCAATGGGGAAAATCTAGAAACAAATTAAATATTTACTGCAAGAGAAATTGACATTTGGATTTCAAAAATGCCACGCTGGTCAGTGTGTGCACAGTGGGCAGGAGATTTATATAAATCACATCCACTTTACTGGATCTGAAAGATGCTGCGTCTTTTGTTCAACGACAATATGGAGTTTTAAGAATTCATCGTGGGAACGTCACCTAACGTTTGATCATCGCGATCGTGAATGTGAAGAGTAACAGAGGCCCACCTACTAATACTAGTGAGTGTGGGCGTTCCAGGTGTGGCACCCCTAGAAATAGATTTAATCACCTATTCTGTAGATTGTTTATATATTTGATGGGAAACATCGTTCAGTATTTGACCCTAAGGTCAGGATCACACATGCGACGAAGTCGTGCGACACTCGCATGTGAAATCCCAGCTCTGGTGCCGGCACTCGGGAGTGGAGTGCGCGGCTGCATGTAGTTCTATGCAGCCACTCGCTCCACTCCCGAGTGCCGGCGCCAGAGCTGGGATTTCACATGCGAGTGTCGGACGACTTCGTCGCATGTGTAATCCGGCATTATATTATTTGCAGAATAGAAAAGAACAAATTTGTTGTTAATTTCCCTAAAATTTCAGACTCTGAATTTTTCCTGTATTTGATTCGCTCAAAGTCAACAAAATGTTTGGAAGCCAGACATTATTTTGCTGGATTTTGAGAGCTAAAAAGGGGTTAAAAAAAAAAAAAAAGGAAAGCTTACGGTCATCTGTCTAATCACATATTCTTGGCCATAGTGATGAACGACCGTGCTCGGATAAGGTGTTATCCGATGTTCGAGTGCTAACCGAGTGTCTTCGGCGTGCTCGAATATGTTTGAGTCCCTGCAGCTGCATGTCTCGCGGCTGTTAGGGTGAGTTTCCACGGTCAGGAAACGCTGCGTGTTTGGCGCTGTGCGCTGGCGCAGCGCCAAACACGCAGCGTCCAGATGTTACAGCATAGTGGAGGGGATTTCAAGAAATCCCGTCTCCACTATGCGTAACAATACGCAGGTGGCAAACCTGCGTAAACGGACATGCGGCGCGTCTTTTTAGACCGCAGCATGTCCTCGCGTATTGCGGCGACGGTGCGTCGCCGCAACAGAATATTACACAGGGCTATGTAGCCCTGCGTTCTTTCCGGAGGTGTTCCGGAGGTGTCCTGAACACCTCCGGAAAGATCGCGCGTCAGAAAGGGGGCGGGGCTTAGACGGAGCGGAATTTCCGCTCCGTCCAAAGCGCTATGGTTCCGGACCGTGGAACCATAGCCTTAGGCAATCCCTGCATGTGTTGTGGCTGTCGAAGTCGCGAGACACGCAACTGTGGGGAATCGAATATGCTTTTCAAAGACACTCAACACACGAGCATGCTCGGAAAATAACTTTATCTGAGCACGTTCGCTCATGACAACTTGGGGGTCCTTCCAGTCTTTGGATCAACCAATGCCAACCTCGTTTCATGTGGTCAGGTGACAACAAGTCTTATCCAGTGTTGCGATATCTGAAGACCAGAGGGGTCGGGCGAAGCATTTGCCAGAAAAGTTATAGCACAACGTGTTGTAAGATGACGGACCCCGTTAGAAGTCAGTGGGGTCTGTCAAATGTCATTGGTGTCCGCTGTGTGATGGACCTCAAATCTTGTCATTTTCGATTTTTCGACTTCTATGACAGGACACAAAACCAAAAATGACAACTCAGATGTGAGCTCAGCGTAATGTAATGACGGCCATCTAGTCTCTAATACTGAACAGTAAAAGCAGTGAACTAAGATGCAGACATCGGTTATCTAAGGTGGCGGTGTTGCCAAGTACCAATCTTTTCCATTCCTGTTGGAGATTTATTCAAAGTTACAAGTTGATCTCTCATGATGGCGAGTCATTGGCACCAAATATTTTGCTCTTAGGCCATAATCAGATGTCAATGATTTTTTTCCCCCAATGTCTGCAAATTATGGAGCAGTTTTATCAGTGAGCTGGATCCACTTTCCATGTGTCTTTGCTCCGTGTGTCTGTTTAGTTACCATCCGTATGTCAAATCTTAGAGTTGTACTCAAAAGTTTACATACCCTGGCAGAATTTTTGCTTTTTTGGCCTTTTTTCAGAGAATATGAATGATAACACCAAAACTTTTTCTCCACTCATGGTTAGTAGTTGGGTGAAGCCATTTATTGTCATACTACTGTGTTTTCTCTTTTTAAATCATAATGACAACCCAAAACACCCAAATGACCCTGATCAAAATTTTACACACCCTGGTGATTTTGGCATGATTACATGCACAGAAGTTGACACAAATGGGTTTGACTGGCTACTAAAGGTAACATCCTCACCTGTGACCTGTTTGCTTGTAATCAGTGTGTGCATAAGGCCGGGTCACACTTGCGAGAAACTCGCACGAGTCTCGCACCTTAATACCCGGCTCTCGGGAACGGAGTGTGCGGCTGCATGTATTTCTATGAAGCTGAACGCTCCAGTCAGAGAGGCGGCAGCAGTGCTGGGTATTGAGGAGCGAGACTTGTGCAAGATTCTCGCAAGTGTGACCCCGGTCTAACGCTGAGGGAGTTTCTGGAATCCAGACAGACTCTTGCATATTTCATCCAGCCACTGACATTTCGGGATTGTGAGTCATGGGAAAAGCAAAAGAACTGTCAACGGATCTAGTGGAAAAGGTAGTTGAACAGTATAAAACAGGAAAGGGATACAAAACGATATCCAAGGAATTGATAAAGCCAGTAAGCAGCGTTCAAACTGTGATTAACAAATGGAAAATCAGGGGCTATCTTTACTACAATACACAAAACAGCACAGAGACAAGCCTCAAAACTTCTGGAACAAGGTAATTTGGAGTGACGAGACCAAAATTTAACTTTTTGGCCACAACCATAAACCATTTGGAGAGAGGTCAACAAAGCTTATGATGAAAGGAACAACATTCCTACTGTAAAGCACGGAGGTGGATCGCTGATGTTTTAGGGATATGTGAGCTACAAAGGCACAGGAAACTTGGTCATAGTTGAAGGAAAGATGAATGCAGCACGTTATCAGCAAACACTGGAAGCAAATTTGCAATCATCAGCCAGGAAGCTGCACATGGGACGTACTTGGACATTCCAACATGACAAAGATCCAAAACACAAGGCCAAGTCGACCCATCATTGACTACAGCAGAACAAAGTGAAGTTTCTGGAGTGGCCATCTCAGTCTCCTGACCTCAATATCATTGATCCACTCTGGGGAGATCTCAAGCGCGCAGATCATGCTAGACAGCCCAGGAATTTACAGGAACTGGAGGCTTTTTGCCTAGAAGAGTGGGCAGCTTTACCATCTGAGAAAATAAAGAACCTCATCCACAACTACCACAGAAGACTTCAAGCTGTCATTGATGTTAGAGGGGGCTATATATACGGTATTAAGAAATGGGGTATGTAAACTTTTGATCAGGGTCATTTGGATGTTTTGGGTTGTCATTATGATTTAAAAAGAGAAAACACAGTAGTTTGACAATAAATGGCTTCACCCAACCACTAACCATGAGTGGAGAAAAAGTTTTGCTGTTATTATTTATATTCTCTGAAAAAGGCCAATAAAGCAAAAATTCTGCTGGGGTATGTAAACTTTTGAGTACAAGTGTAAGTACCCCAAGTATTTCCTCACAGGACATCAGTGAAAAACTGACTGCACACTGTTGATTTCTTTGTGTGGTCCATTTTTTTTTACTCCATTAACTCATTCATTTAAAGGTGTTGTTCAGGCTCGGGATACAAGTCTGCAGCCACTATGTGACTGCAACCTTGTGAATACACACACACAGTCAGGATTCTCCAATGCCGAGAGCAGGCGGTCCTGTGCATGCAAGAACATGCCACATTCCAACTAGACATGTGCAGCCTCGCTCAGTGCATGCTTCTAGTCGGCACATGACCACATGTATGCAAATCTGCTCTCGTAGCCGGCAAATCCTAACAACACAATGTGACTGCAGACTTGTACCCCAAGCGTGGACAACTTCTTTAATTGGCAAGTTTTGTCCTCCAAATCAGCAAGAGTAGGACTTTATGTAGACCAAAGAAACGGACGTGAAAACTGTGACTGTAAGGCCGGTGTTCCACTTGCAGTATTTCTATGCAGGGGCACGTTCCGGTCCGAGTGCTGGCGGCAGTGCCATGTGTTGGTGTGATACCGGCCTAAAGATGAGCAAGTTAAAGTCACTTTCCTGAAATTTGAGGTTTTACGCAGCTTTAAAGAAAAAAAAAAAACATGCACCAACATTTCAGAAAATGTATATAAAATGTATAATGTAGACACAAATCATACATAGCAGACGTATCAGAAATGGAGCCTAGAAGTCAGACTTGTACCAATTTACCTATAAACCACATACATTTCCCACATTACACTACAACAAATAAGATTTTAACTTTTACACATGATTTTTAAAACAATATCCCTGAAGCAGAAACATAAACCCTGTCTCTATTATTCTCTTCTGTGTCAATACAAAAAGGCACTTTTTTAAAATATCTAAATATATAAAATGTACAGAAGAGTTCCGGGATCTATACATCCAGAAATATATACAGATAGTGGAGGAGTGCTGGCACTTTAATGGAAAGAATCCCACTACTCCATGAGGTTAAGAATGGGGCTTAAAAACATTGTATGAGGTTAAGAACAGTTGCATCGCCCCGCCGTGGCCATGTCTGGTATTGCATCTCATTCAAATGCAGTTCTTTGCTGGCAAGAAAAAAAAAATGTTTTCTCTAATGGCTTACAACTGTTTTATAATGTGGATTTTAGCATGGACACCGCTAAATGCTGCCGCTGGAAAAAAAAAATAAAAAAAAAAAATCACTGACTGATGACTTATAGGTGGCGGATCAGCAAATATCACAAATCTAGTGCAAAATAGTTTCAGTTATTAAACAAAAAAAATAAATAAATTAGGATTTGCAGAAGCGATGTGTGAACTTGACCGAGGAAACTGTTAATAATACAAAGGCTTTGAGCAAAATCGATAGATGAGATGACAATGAAAGTATAGATTCGGTTACTGGGGGACATCACTCACTTGTATGTGATTATGTGATCGGACGTTTTTTGTTTTTTTTTAATTTCAACATTTTTCACACACACAAAATATGGCAAATAGTTTATATGGAAAGTCATTTTCCTTTTATACAATGTGCGTAATTGCTGAGCCTAGCACAAATTTTCTGCCTAAAAACGGTAAAAAAAAAACGCACTGACCCACGAAACCAACGTGGCATGTGCGGTACCCTAGGCAAGCAGCCATTTTCTAAACATGGACCCTTCATCCCGTGGTGTCTTTGTTACATAAATTATGGTCCCTTCATTTGGCACCACACATCTAGAAAACAAAAAAAATAAAATAAAACCTCCCAATATCCACATGCATACTAGACTTCTATATATTATATATGTAATCCGCTCATGTGTATATACACCTATACAAACAAGTTACAAAAATATATATATATTGCACTTCTTATATACATAGTTGTTGGGTTTTCCAGACAAATCCCAATTTTTGTTCTTCACATACAAGGGCACTTTTAGGGTATTTTCTTAAAGGACGTAAAGCCTCTTTTATTTTTGCCTCGCTGGCTCTTCTCTGCCCAATTTGACCTTGTCCTTGACAGAACACCTAAAACCTTTTCAAAACGGTCACATCTTGATATAGTCATGTGGCTCATTCTTGGCCGGAATTTTGGATCATGTTACACAAAAACATCTTTTTTGGTCTTCTAAAATTTGCCGAGATTGACAGGTCTGGCTCATGCTGGTGAAGTCTAAAATAAGGAAGGTGGGGTGAGGGCGGACATTTTGTATATGGGTCTAGTTTCCTACTAGAGAAGCAGACCCATTCTAGAGGTGAACATCGCGCTCTCATATCCAGTCTCAGGCCACTGGGGTGGAAAGTGGTAAAAGGTTAGATTTCTGTGAGCGTCAGCTTGTACGATCCTCCGGACTCTTCGATCTGGAGCTGGAATGTGTCCTCATTTGAATAATGTCGAATTATGTTGTCATCCATGTTAACCAGGATTCTGGGTGAAAAAAAAAAAAAAGCGAGGAAGATGATAAATAATTATACGTGAAAGTGATAACCAGTAGACAATAGTGAACACCTCAATTTATACCAAACGCCATTGTCTATTGGAATGATTAAAATGTGAACTTTCCATTTTCAAGGGTTGAAGTAATTAAGTCCAGTTATATTTTAGAGCAAAATTAGCTTAACAGATTGATAAACATTTTTTCCAGAGAAAATTATTTATTTATTCTACCTGTTAATTTTCTTAAACTGTGATGAGCAGCTAAACTATGCACCGCCCACTGGACTAGAAGCCAAGAATGAGGAGGTTTAAAACCGCCCACTTGACTTCTGAGCTGAGAATGAACAGGTGTTTATATGAATACACACGAATTGTACTGAATCTTTTCCCACAAATATGTACATCAAGCTGCTCAACTTATCTTGTTCTAGCAAACATTATCTCCGACCACTGCAAACCTCCTCAAGCACACTGCAACACTTACCCTTTTTTACATTTTTTAAAGATTTTTCCGATTTTCTCAAAAGGAACTTCATATTTTTCAGAGATCTGGAAAAGAGGAAAACAAATTAGTGAAATTTCCAGGTAAATTAACAAAACTAAAAAGTCCCCTTAGCTAGATAAAAGTAAGTCACTACCTTACAGTCAAGCAGAGGAAGGTGGGCTTGGCATGGGATAAAGCCACAGATGCAGAGGACTTAAAGTAAATCTATCAGTACAATCAACCCTCCTAAACAGTCTATATGGGCACGCAGGTCATAGAAACATTAATGAAACGATACTTTGAGATCTGCAAAAATAAATTAAAGGGAATCTGTCACCTATTTTTTCAACTATAAGCTGCAGCCACCGCCATCAGGGGCTTATCTACAGCATTCTGTAATGCTGTAGATAAGCCCCCAATGTCACCTGAAAGAGAAGAAAAAACGAGTTAGATTATACTCACCCAGGGGCGGTCCGGTCCAATGAGTGTCGCGGTCCGGTCTGGTGCCTCCCATCCTCTTCTTTCCATCCCGTCGCGGCTCCTGCGCAGGCGCACTGCTCTGCCCTGTTGAGGGCAGAGTAAAGTACTGCAGTGCGCAGGTGCCGGACCTCTCTGACCTTTCCCTGCGCCTGCGCACTGCAGTACTTTACTCTGCCCTCAACAGGACAGAGCAGTGCGCCTGCGCCGGAGCCACGACGGGAAGCAAAGAGGACGTCTTTGCTAGAAGATGGGAGGCGCCGGACCATACGGCGTACCGCCCTGGGTGAGTATAATATAACTCGTTTTTCTTCACTTTCAGGTGACATCGGGGGCTTATCTACAGCATTACAGAATGCTGTAGATAAGCTCCTGATAGAGGTGGCCGCAGCTTATAGTCGAAAAAATAGGTGACAGATTCCCTTTAACATGTTTTCTTAATATGTAAATGAGCTGTTAAGATCTATGGACCGGACATAGATCTCCCTAAGGCCGGGGTCACACTAGCGAGAAACTCACACCTCAATACTCGGCACTGCCGCCGGCACTTGGACCAGAGCATTCAGCTGCATAGAAATACATGCAGCCGCACACTCCGGTCCCGAGTGCCGGCGTCAGTGCCGAGTATTGAGGTGCGAGACTCGTGCGAGTTTCTCGCAAGTGTGACCCCGGCCTAAGAATCTGCCTCCAGAGCTTATTATTAATGAAAGGGCTTTCCTGATCTACATGTCTCACACTGGTAATGCCCCTTCATTAAAATAAGTTCAGGAGACAGATTTGCAGGGAGATCCATGTCCGGCCCATAGATCTTAACAAAAATATGGATCTCTCTGGAATAAGACATCAGATTGCAGATATCAATGTATCATTTTATACCAGTGAAGATATAAAACACACTGGCGCTACCTACAGAGGTTGGGGTATACTAAATAAACAAAGATGTGTGAAGGGGCTGCTGTGCTAGTGCTGACTCCAAAGTAACCAAGTGGTGGTGTACATAAATGAATAAACAAATAACTACCTGCGCCTCTACACCTATACATGCAAAAAGAAATGTCCCACAAAGTGAAAAAATACTAGCTGAATGGCGATGTAAATGTGACAGTATTGTTTAGCAGGCATACATTAGAGTGTTGGTGTAGAACACTTACTGTCACAACAGCAGAGGGCTGGATGGAAAGAGAGGAAATCCCAGCTCAGTACAGATGGTGATCGGACCGCGCGCCAGATCAGGCAAACCGAAAGTGCCGGGGCAGGGAGCGTCCTCCCTGCTGCTGGAATAACTTGGCTGGACTGGGGAACTAGGAGTCCGGAAGTAGTGCGGCGTCCTCAGGCCACGAGGCGCCGCTAGTACGAGATGGACAGGACGGGGGGGGACAAAAAATGGGTGACGTCACCTGGTACCGTGGTACGAGAGGCAGGAAGGGTCAAAAATCGTTCCGACGCATTTCAAAGGTACACGGACCTTCTTCGTCAGGGCATCATTTTATACCACTTTCTATGACCTACATGCCCATATAGAAGGCTTAGGAGAGTTGATCCTACTGACAGATTACCTTTAAATTGGGCAGCAACAGTTTCTAGCAGTAAAGGTTTAGGTGACATTCTCTTCCTTAGATCAACATGATCATATAAACAGTTTTTGGAGGTTGAATTGTTCAGCTGGACAGGGCCGCCATCAGGGCATTACAGTCCTCACTGGAGTATGGGGCCCGGTGAGCAGAGGGGGCCCGGATCGGGAACCCTCTATTTTGCTCACCAGGCCTCAGTGGCAGGATTCTGCCAGTGAAGTAACTGAACCTGCGTTCGAGACGCAGGTTCAGTTAAAATCTATTGCCGTGCGGGCCCGCACAGTAATAGTTAAAAGCAGCCAGCCAGTCGGAAGCTGGCAGTTGACGTCAGCGCTCACGTTGCTGACGTATGACGTCATTGTCATTAGCCGGCGAGTCTGCGCTTGAAATGGATGGAGAGGACGTCACCGCTGGACCGCGGCCTGGTAATGAGAAAATGTTTTTGTTTTTTTTTCATTTTTATTTTATTGATGGCTGGACTATGTGTCTCCATCCTGCCCCATGATACTGCACCGTGTGACATGGTGCAGGATCATGAGGCAGGATTGAGACAGATGGGGCAGGATAGAGACAGATGGGGCTGGATAGAGACAGATGGGGCAGGATAGAGACAGATGGGGCAGGATAGAGACAGATGGGGCAGGATAGAGACAGATTGGGCAGGATAGAGACAGATGGGGCTGGATTATGGGGCAGGATAGAGACAGATGGGGCAGGATTATGGGGCAGGATAGAGACAGGTGGGGCTGGATTATGGGGCAGAATAGAGACAGATGGGGCAGGATTATGGGGCAGGATAGAGACAGATGGGGCTGGATTATGGGGCAGAATAGAGACAGATGGGGCAGGATAGAGACAGATGGGGCAGGATCATGGGGCAGGATAGAGACAGATGGGCAGGATCATGGGGCAGGATAGACAGATGGGGCAGGATCATGAGGCAGGATGGAGACAGAGGGGGCAGGATAGAGACAGATGGGGCAGGATGGAGACAGATGGGGCAGGATTATAGGGCAGGATAGAGACAGATGGGGCTGGATTATGGGGCAGAATAGAGACAGATGGGGCTGGATTATGGGGCAGGATAGAGACAGATGGGCAGGATTATGGGGCAGGATAGAGACAGATGGGGCAGGATTATGGGGCAGGATAGAGACAGATGGGGCAGGATTATGGGGCAGGATAGAGACAGATGGGGCAGGATCATGGGGCAGGATAGAGACAGATGGGCAGGATCATGGGGCAGGATAGAGACAGATGGGGCAGGATCATGAGGCAGGATGGAGACAGAGGGGGCAGGATAGAGACAGATGGGGCAGGATGGAGACGTCACATGGGGGCAGGATGGAGACGTCACATGGGGGCAGGATGGAGACGTCACATGGGGGCAGGATGGAGACGTCACATGGGGGCAGGATGGAGACGTCACATGGGGGCAGGATGGAGACGTCACATGGGGGCAGGATGGAGACGTCACATGGGGGCAGGATGGAGACGTCACATGGGGGCAGGATGGAGACGTCACATGGGGCAGGATGGAGACGTCACATGGGGGCAGGATGGAGACGTCACATGGGGGCAGGATGGAGACGTCACATGGGGCAGGATGGAGACGTCACATGGGGGCAGGATGGAGACGTCACATGGGGGCAGGATGGAGACGTCACATGGGGGCAGGATGGAGACGTCACATGGGGCAGGATGGAGACGTCACATGGGGCAGGATGGAGACGTCACATGGGGCAGGATGGAGACGTGACATGGGGCAGGATGGAGACGTGACATGGGCAGGATGGAGACGTCACATGGGGCAGGATGGAGACGTCACATGGGGCAGGATGGAGACGTCACATGGGGCAGGATGGAGACGTCACATGGGGCAGGATGGAGACGTCACATGGGGGCAGGATGGAGACGTCACATGGGGGCAGGATGGAGACGTCACATGGGGGCAGGATGGAGACGTGACATGGGGCAGGATGGAGACGTGACATGGGGCAGGATGGAGACGTGACATGGGGCAGGATGGAGACGTGACATGGGGCAGGATGGAGACGTGACATGGGGCAGGATGGAGACGTGACATGGGGCAGGATGGAGACGTGACATGGGGCAGGATGGAGACGTGACATGGGGCAGGATGGAGACGTGACATGGGGCAGGATGGAGACGTGACATGGGGCAGGATGGAGACGTGACATGGGGCAGGATGGAGACGTGACATGGGGCAGGATGGAGACGTGACATGGGGCAGGATGGAGACGTCACATGGGGCAGGATGGAGACGTGACATGGGGCAGGATGGAGACGTGACATGGGGCAGGATGGAGACGTCACATGGGGCAATGGATGGAGACGTCACATGGGGGCAGGATGGAGACGTCACATGGGGGCAGGATGGAGACGTCACATGGGGCAGGATGGAGACGTCACTTGGGGCAGGATGGAGACGTCACATGGGAGCAGAATGGAGACGTCACATGGGGGCAGGATGGAGACGTCACATGGGGGCAGGATGGAGACGTCACATGGGGGCAGGATGGAGACGTCACATGGGGCAGGATGGAGACGTCACATGGGGCAGGATGGAGACGTCACATGGGGGCAGGATGGAGACGTCACATGGGGCAGGATGGAGACGTCACATGGGGCAGGATGGAGACGTCACATGGGGCAGGATGGAGACGTCACATGGGGCAGGATGGAGACGTCACATGGGGCAGGATGGAGACGTCACATGGGGCAGGATGGAGACGTCACATGGGGCAGGATGGAGACGTCACATGGGGCAGGATGGAGACGTCACATGGGGCAGGATGGAGACGTCACATGGGGCAGGATGGAGACGTCACATGGGGCAGGATGGAGACGTCACATGGGGCAGGATGGAGACGTCACATGGGGCAGGATGGAGACGTCACATGGGGCAGGATGGAGACGTCACATGGGGCAGGATGGAGACGTCACATGGGGGCAGGATGGAGACGTCACATGGGGGCAGGATGGAGACGTCACATGGGGGCAGGATGGAGACGTCACTTGGGGCAGGATGGAGACGTCACTTGGGGGCAGGATGGAGACGTCACTTGGGGCAGGATGGAGACGTCACATGGGGGCAGGATGGAGACGTCACATGGGGGCAGAATGGAGACGTCACATGGGAGCAGAATGGAGACATCACATGGGAGCAGAATGGAGACATCACATGGGAGCAGAATGGAGACATCACATGGGAGCAGAATGGAGACATCACATGGGAGCAGAATGGAGACATCACATGGGAGCACAATGGAGACATCACATGGGAGCACAATGGAGACATCACATGGGAGCACAATGGAGACATCACATGGGAGCACAATGGAGACATCACATGGGAGCAGAATGGAGACATCACATGGGAGCAGAATGGAGACATCACATGGGAGCAGAATGGAGACATCACATGGGAGCAGAATGGAGACATCACATGGGAGCAGAATGGAGACATCACATGGGAGCAGAATGGAGACATCACATGGGAGCAGAATGGAGACATCACATGGGAGCAGAAAGGAGACATCACATGGGGCAGAATGGAGACATCACATGGGGCAGAATGGAGACATCACATGGGGGCAGAATGGATACTCATGAAGGCAGGATGGGAGAACATATGGCTTGAGACAGGAATGAGACAAGAGGGCCGGGATGGGGGATATTACTGTATGGGCTAATTAAGGGATATTACTGCAGTGATGTATATCATTTTTGAGGATACTGTTTTCCATGGGGGGGGTGGGGAGTCCTGTTACTGTGCAGAGCGACACCATGTCGCCTTTTGTTTCTTCATCCGGAGTAGCATAGAAGTTTGGAAAAAAATTAAGCAATGTGCTCTACAAGCGGTGCTCTAGATAACTTATTTCCTGCAGAGACAAGTTCTGGCTGGAAGAAGTCTGTGCTGGATGAAGATGAAAAGCGAAAATGAAGGACTTCACCTAGAGACGTCACTGGTGAGTCAGTGTATTACATGTACACGCACACTATACACTGTATATTATATACAGAGCTCGTGTGTTATGTCACCGATGATCCCTGTATTACCTGTACACTGACACTGTATACAGATCTGTGTATAATGTCACCGGTGATCCCTGTATTACCTGTACACGGACACTGTATACCAAGTACACATCTCCTGTGTATAATGGCACTTATGGTGAAAATACTATTGTGTTTGTTTATTAATGATCAATATTGTAGTATTCGGTCACTATGTGGTGGTAATATATGGTCTGGTCATGGTGTGGTGGTATTTGTCCCTTGTATGTGATATTATCGGTCATTTTAAAAATTGAAAAATATACCTAAATAGTAATGGATATTTTAACAAATGATTAATAGAGTAGAGTAGAGCCCGGCCAAAAGAGTCTACCTTGTCATGGTAGTGGATTAAAAAAACCTTAGACCAAAACAAAAGCTGCTGGCTATATATGTGATCTGGTGATGGGAACTGTTAATGTGCGATTGGTGAGGATGTGGTGCAAAAGTGGAGTTTTTCCAAGAGAGGGCAGTGGAATTTAGAACTGTTTGAGGGGTGGAGCCTGGGCGGAGACTCAAGGGGGCCCCGAAAATTTTGCCAATATCGGGCACTGAAATTCCTGGTGGCAGCCCTGCTGCCAGAATCTCTTTAAAAGGGAATCTGACAGCAAGAACAACCTACCTCAACCCAAACTATTTATATGGACATAAGGTCTTTGAAATGTTAATCCATTGACACCTTTAGGTCTTGTACGTGTTGCTGCATTCCCAAGTAATTAGCTTTTGTATTCATATGCAAATCAGGGATTATGTGCTCTAGGAGTGACAGAGCACTTAACAAGTCTGCGCCTCCTGAGGTTGTTTCCCCACCCACAAGCAGTGCCTTTTTAGCTTCAAAGATCACTGTCCAATTTTCATGTGATTTCAGGTGTCAAGCAAGGACAGTGAGCTATTGATCAAGCTAAAGAAGCCCAGTGCACTTAACATCTCATTTGTATACAATTAAAATGCTAATTAAATCACTAGTCAATTCAGAGACAGATTGAAATGTAATGGAAGGGTCCATGGTTTACATTTCAGAGACCTGCATGCCCCATATGTGGGGCGAGGGGGTAGATCTTACAGTAAAGTATGTAGCAAACGTTGAATGAGGGAGAGTAAAATAAAAAAACAAGTAAAAGGTACCGACCGCTGCTGGACTTTTTATAAGAATGAAATGGTTTCTTGTTGCATCACTTACCGCTTCCATCAACCCTTTTAGAGATGGCGCCTTCAGCATAAGGGCATCAAAGACTTCTTCGGCTTCTGTCCTCACGTACAACAGCACTAAAAGAGGAAAGCAGAAAGAATACGTATTCATGGAAAACAACCCAACATCATAAAGATAAAGACTAGAGAAGAGCGATCCCAAACTTAAAAGTTCAGGTTTTGTACTGGGGAAGTCTGGTGCTAAACGTCGAACATGGACGTCTCCCGGAAGTCTGTTGTAATGGAGCGGGAAAGATTCCCCCTCCCCCCTTCCAGATCCAAAGTTCGGGTCTCCATTGTATTCAATGGGGTTTGGGTTCAATACTGTTACTGAACTTTGGACTAAAGTTCAGGTCGGGTACCAGAACCTGAACTTCCATGGGTCCGCTCATCTCTAATAAAAAAAACAATCTAATAGAAAGGAAAAAAACAAAAAGCGAATGCCAGTATTGTTGATCACTGGGATTCCCCTTTAACAGCAGGCAAATCTCAGTTTTCTAATTGGACAGACAGGAGGAAGAGACAGACAACTGTATAATTACCCCTCTTTGGTTCGTCCACTCTTGGCATCTTGGCCGCGGGTGTGGTGTAGTCTTCTTCTTGTGAGAAAGGCACCCTCTTCATCCCCGAGCTGAAAACAGAAAATATAATGAACACATTATTATTTATTATAGCGCCATTTCTTCCATGGCGCTTTACATGTGAGGTGGGGTATACATAATAAATACAAGTACAGTAATCTTAGACAATACAAGTTACGACTGGTACAGGAGGAGAGGACCCTGCCCGCGAGGGCTCACAATCTACAAGGGATGGGTGAGGATACAGTAGGCGAGGGTAGAGCTGGTCGTGCAGCGGTTTGGTGGATCTGTGGTTACTGCAGGTTGTAGGCTTGTCGGAAGAGGTATGTCTTCAGGTTTTTTTGAAGGTTTCCATGGTAGGCGAGAGTCTGATATGTTGTGGTAGAGAGTTCCAGAGTAGGGGTAATGCGCGGGAGAAATCTTGTATGCGATTGTGGGAAGATGAGATAAGAGGGGAGGAGAGAAGGAGATCTTGTGAGGATCGGAGGTTGCGTGCAGGTAAGTACCAGGAGACGAGGTCACAGATGTATGAAGGACACAGGTTGTGGATGGCTTTGTATGTCATGATTAGGGTTTTGAACTGGAGTCTTTGTGTAATGGGGAGCCAGTGCAGGGATTGACAGAGGGGACAGGCCGGGGAATAGCGGGGGGACAGGTGGATTAGTCGGGCAGCAGAGTTTAAAATAGATTGGAGGGGTGCAAGAGTGTTAGAGAGGAGGCCACAGAGCAGGAGGTTGCAGTAGTCGAGGCGGGAGATGATGAGGGCATGGACTAGGGTTTTTGCAGATTCTTGGTTGAGGAATGTACGGATACGTGAGATATTTTTGAGTTGAAGTCGGCAGGAGGTGGAGAGGGCTTGGATATGTGGTTTAAAAGAGAGATCAGTGTCAAGGATAACCCAGAGGCAGCGAGCTTGTGGGACTGGAGAGAGTGGGCAGTCGTTTACATTAATTGATAGGTCCATTGGAGGGGTTGTGTGAGATGGGGGAAAGATGATGAATTCTGTTTTGTCCATATTAAGCTTTAGGAATCTAGCGGAGAAAAAGGATGAAATAGCGGACAGACATTGAGGGATTCTGTTTAGTAGGGAGGTGATATCTGGTCCAGAGATGTAGATCTGTGTGTCATCAGCATAGAGGTGATATTCAAAGCCGTGAGATTCTATGAGCTGTCGAGACCGAAGGTGTAGATGGAGAAGAGCAGGGGCCCTAGGACTGAACCTTGCGGGACTCCCACAGATAGAGGGTGCGGTGAGGAGGTTGTGTGTGAGTGGGAGACGCTGAATGTCCGGTCTGTTAGGTATGACGCGATCCAAGATAGGGCCACATTGTACCAGAGTATAAAAAGTTTACAGAATACAAAACAGTAAAAAATAAAAATCCCAAAACTGCGTTATAAAATCTACATCACTATTAGAATTACTCCATTTAAAGGGGTTTTCCATGAATAGAAGAAAAAAAAATGACATTGTGAATACAATCATACAGATCTTTCATTAGCAAAATCACATTTGTGTCGTCTAGCGAGGTAGTAAGAAAAGTTATTGTTACACTGACAGATTCTGGTCCTAAAATATTTGTAGGACAGGAGCCCAAGCGCATGTGCAGTAGGAAGGTCACCTAGAGATGACCTGTACCATCAGTTAATCTCTAGGTGACATGCTCATGGGCTCCTGTCTTACTAATACTCTAGGACAGGCTTAGAGAAGTGTAACGAGAAATTAAAGTAAACCACTAACTCCCTTGACAAAACCAGTGATCAGCTAATCAAAGCCATCTAGGAATTTATTCATGACTTTTTTTCTATGCTGGAGAACCCCTCCAAGAGCAGAGGGTCTACTCACATGAGCCAGGAGATCTGTAAGGGTTTGTTAAGGGATTCCCAGTATTTTTATATAGCATTAACAGTGCAATCTACATCACATATTGGGGGGAGGCTGTTGGAATTGTAGCATGGTGGATTCTTCTTGTACCCAGGGTAGATAAGCGGCTGCCAGCATTTTGCAGGGAGTAAGTCGCTACAAAAATCTCTAAGTACTGCACCTGGGCAGTAAAAATGAAAAAGCATACAGAGAATGGGAGGAATAGGGCTAAGCAACAGCACATGTGAAAAAGTCTTGGGTATACTAATAGATCACAGACTGAACATGAGTCAACAGTGTGATGCAGCAGCAAAAAAAAGGCAAAAACAATTCTAGGAAGTATTAACAGAAGCATACAGTCTAGATCATGTGAGGTCATTATTGCCCTCTACTCCTCTTTGGTCAGACCTCATCTGGAATACTGTGTCCAGTTTTGGGCACATTTTAAAAAGACATCAACAAACGAACAAGTTCAGAGAAGAGCCACCAGAATGGTGACCGGTCTGCAAACCATGTCCTATGAGGAACGGTTACAGGATTTGGGAATGTTTAGCTTGCAAAAGAGAAGACTGAGAGGAGACTTAGCTGTCTACAAATATCTCAAGAGCTGTCACATTGTAGAAGGATCATCTTTATTCTCATTTGCACAAGGAAAGACTAGAAGCAATGGGATGAAACTGAATGGGAAGAGACACAGATTAGATATTAGAAAAAGCGTTTTGACAGTTAGGGTGACCAATGAGTGGAACAGGCTGCCACGAGAGGTGGTGAGTTCTCCTTCAATGGAAATCGTCAAACAGAGGCTGGACAGACATCTGTCTGGGATGATTTAGAGAATCCTGCTTTGAGCAGGGTTTGGACCAGATGGCCAGGAGGTCCCTGCCAACTCGACCATTCTATGATTCTATGCTCCCCATTCAGAATATATGCACATTCAGTCAAACCGAGCGTGCATGTGTATGGGGAAGAAGTGCAGATTTTGTCATTTCCGGCTTCTGTTTTAGGATATCCTGCAAAAACTGTAGCTCACCTTTCACCTTCCATTTCATCTGAAGACAGCGGGAGAACCTGTAGAGGGAAAATATAGAAGAATTATTTAAGGGAACATATGGTTTCCATTTCTATGAGTACTTCTGTATGTGGGTATAACGTATACCCCCGATCCTGCATCATCATGGGGTCAGGGCACTTACATGAGTGGTGCGCTGGAGATTGGCAAAGTGCACATCCGGGATGAACAGGACAGGTTGCGTGTCCAGGTCCTGCATGGGTTTAAACACTGTGATGTCCGTCCTTTTGTGGGATGGAAGAAGAGCCCCTTTCACATCAGTAACTGTGGAAAACAAAGACATGACAATCAGATCACCGGCATAACAGCTCGGAGGCGCTCTCTGGCAGACGATGCCAGGAAATAAGGCGCAGCAATGAGAAATCCGATCACCAAAATAGCTCCTCTTCATTAGAAGAAGCGTTCTTGTGCTAAACAGTAAGAAAATCCTCCAAGGGACGTCTCTTGGGTATAGGCAGACTTTTCTTTGTTCCCAACACTTGACAGTCCTCCTTAAATTTTGTCTTAACCCTTTATTTGCACACTTTGCAAGTATCAGTTTTAAAAAGGTTTGACCCGTTAATCAGTATCAAGGTCCATATAGTTACATAAAATTGTAAATGCACAACATACATATATATATATAACATATACATATATACACACACACAAAGCCATGGCCAAAAGCATTGGCACACTTCGAACTGTTCAAGAAAGTTGAGCATTTCTCCCAGAAAATTTAAGTTACAAATGTTTTGTCATACACTATTTCCTGTGTGTATATTGAAACAAACAAAAAAAAAAAAAACGGCAAACTGGACATAACTTCACACAAAACCCCAAAAATGAGCCGGACAAAATTGTTGGCACCTTTCCAAAATTGTGGGTAAAAAACCGTTTCAAGCATGTGGTGCTTGTTCAAACTCACCTGTGGCAAGTAACAGGTGTGGGCAATATGAAAAATCACACCTGAAACCAGATAAAAGGTGAGATGACTGAACCTTTACATTATGTGTCTGTGTGTGCCACACTAAGGATGGAAAACAGAGAGAGGAGAAGAGAACTATCTGAGGACTTGAGAACCAAAATTGTTGAAAAATAATCAACACTCAACGTTACAAGTCCATCTCCAGAGATCTTAATGTTCCTTTGACGACGGTGCGCAAAATAATCAAGACGTTTACAAGCCATGGCACTGTAGCTAACCTCCCTGGACAGCAAAGAAATATTGATGAAAAGTTTCAGCGCAGGATAGTCCGGATGGTGGATAAGCAGCCTCAATCAAGTTCTAAAGAAATTCATGCTGTTCTGCAGCCTCAGGGTGTATCAGTGTCAGCACAAACTATCCGTTGACATTTGAATGATAAACACTATGACAGGAGACACAGGAGGACCCCACTGCTGACAGACAAAGCTAGACTGCAGTTTGCCAAAATCCTTCTGGGAAAGTGCCTTGTGGACAGAGGAGACCAAGATAGAGTTTTTTGGTAAAGCACATCATTCTACTGTTCACCGAAAATGGAATGAGATAGATAACCAGCAAAAAGAGGTATTTCAGAATTAAAACTTAACATTGAGATGAGAGGCTGACTGAGCGCACCAGAGATGGGTGAGCACTTTAACCTTTAAATGCCATATCCCCTGATGACTCCAATATGGAGAAACGCGTTGAGAGGCGGTTCTATTTTTGAATGGCATGATAATGCCCTTATTGATTCCTTTCTAAAGAGCTATAGGAGGATGTTGCGGCTATTTTGAAGCTGGACTTCTTTTTAGATGGGTGAGATTGTTCTAATTATTTATGAAACACCTCCTATAGACACAGACCTTTGAACTGGATCATCAGTGGTACTGATTTATCCTCGTTATGTCTGATTTATAACTCTAGTATATAATTTATTGCCAGTATTACTGGTAGTCTCCTCATTTCAAATCGGTCTCCTCTTTGACTATTATGGTTAATTGTGTGTGGGGATTTTATTTCTTATATTTGTGTCTATTTTAAACTTATAGATTAAATGTTAAGTTTTAAGTCTGAAATCCCTCTTTTTGCTGGTTATCTATGATATTTTGGGATATTTGCATATTTATACAAAAATTGTTGCTGGCTTCTTATGGAAAATGGAATGAGGCCTACAAAAAAAAAAAAAGAGAGAACAGTACCTGCAGTCAAATATGGTGGAAGTTCAAAGATATTTTGAAGTGGTTTTGCTGCCTCTACACTGGGTGCTTTGACTGTCTGCAAGGCATCATGAAATCTGATGACTACAAAAGGATTTTGGGTCGCAATGTAGAGCTCAGTGTCAGAAAGCTAGGTTTGTGACCTAGATCATGGGTCTTCCAGTAGGACAATGACCTCAAACATACAGTACTTCAAGAAGCCCCCAGAAATGGATGGAAACAAAGCACTGGAGAGCTCTGAAGAGTCCATCAATGAGTCAGGATCCAAATTCCATTGAACACTTGTAAGAGATCTTATATTTGCTGTGGGGAGATGGCGCCTTCAAATATGAGACCTGGAGCAGTTTGTGACTGAAGAGTGGTCCAAAATTCCAGTTCAGAGCTTTTTGATTGTTACAGGAAGTGATTGTTTGCAGTTATTTGTTCCATAGGTTGTGCAGCCAAGGTGTCAACAATTTTGTCCAGCCAATTCCTGGGGTTTTTGTG
>JARQOD010000005.1:46782135-46942983 GCA_033576555.1 Oophaga sylvatica
ACTTCGCTCATGAAATTGCAATGATGCCATTGCCTCTTTGTGAGGATTTTTTGCTTTGTCTCTACATGGGATTTCGAGCATTGCTTAAAAAAAACAATTCATAAAGAATAAAGATACCTTAATAAAAGTGAAAACAGAATTATATGAATTTTCCTGTTCACAGGTTTCATTTGTTGATTTTATTTTTTTTCTCTTTGTGATTTTACATTTTTGTTTTCTGAGCAAATCTTTATAACATTACACATGTAACATATAACGATATAAAAAGTTAAATAAATCTGTAACAAATGTTTAAGATGCAGCACCCACATAAAAAACATATGTCATCATAAAAACTGCAAACATCCTGGAAGAAGATCCCGGATCCACCGAGTGTGACCTGCCCTTAGTCTTCAGGCTATGACGGAGAAGTTGTTCCGCAATGCTTACAGCTTTATTGATGTTGTCTCATAAAAGTTCTTGACTTTTTGCCAAAAAGTAATTACTTGGTCTCAAATAATATGGAATTGTTTGTTCATTATGTGCAGGCCAGTTTCTACATCAGTACAATAAACAGATATATGTTATTACCAGTATTCAAGAACGCTGAATTGCCATTTGTCACCTCAACTTTGCAAATACCCTTACAAACAATGTCTTTTCTGTTCAGGCCTTGAGCCAAATTCAGAATTTTGCTCTTCCGGTTACCAAAGATAAGATTAAAAAAAAAGATTTCCCCTATATAAAATAGTATGTATTATGCAAATACTTGAGGGAGATTTATCAATAGTATTATAAAATGAGATGGGAAAAATTTGAAATGTATTTAAAGAAGACTTGCATATATAATAAAAAAATGAAATGGCTGCACCCCTCCAATAAGTGAAAAAAAATAAGATGCCTTTAAAAATGTATATCCGATAGCAATGTTTCAGTTTCTCCTGGAACCTTTCTCAAACCTGAGATAGACCAGGTTGAGGCTAGATTTGGATTTGCACCATTAGACGGTATCGATGCTCGATGCTGCCTCTATGTATATATATATATATATATATATAATATATATATACACAGTGAAGGAAATAAGTATTTGATCCCTTGCTGATTTTCTAAGCTTGCCCACTGACAAAGACATGATCAGTCTATAATATTAAGGGTAGGTTAACATTGACAGATAGAATATCAAAAATAAAATCCAGCAAATCACATTGTATAAATTATATAAATGTATTTGCATTTTGCAGTGAGAAATAAGTATTTGTTCCCCTGCCAACCATTAAGAGTTCTGGCTCCTACAGACCAGCTAGACGCTCCTAATCAACTCGTTACCTGCATTAAAAACAGCTGTCTTACATAGTCACCTTTATACGCGTAGAAGACTCCTGTCCAAAGATTAATTAATCAATCAGACTCTAACCTCTACAACATGGGCAAGACCAAAGAGTTTTCTAAGGATGTCAGGGACAAGATCATAGACCGGCACAAAGCTGGAATGGCCTGCAAAACCATAAGTAAGACGCTGGGTGAGAAGGAAACAACTGTTGGTGCAATATTAAGAAAATGGAAGAAATACAAAATGACTGTCAATCGACATCAATCTGGGCACTATGCAAAATCTCACCTCATGGGGTGTCCTTGATCATGAGGAAGGTGCGAGATCAGCCTAAAACTACACAGGGGGAACTTGTTAATCATCTCAAGGCAGCTGGGACCACAGTCACCAAGAAAACCATTGGTAACACATTACGCCGTAAAGGTTTAAAATCCTGCAGTACCCACAAGGTCCCCTGCTCAAGAAGCACATGTGCAGGCCCGTCTGAAGTTTACCAATGAACACCTGGATGATTCTGTGATTGATTGGGAGAAGGTGCTGTGGTCAGATGAGACAAAAATTGAGCTCTTTGGCATTAACTCAACTTGCTGTGTTTGGAGGAAGAGAAATGCTGCCTATGACCCAAAGAATGCCATCCTCACTGTCAAGCATGGAGGTGGAAACATTATGTTTTGGGCGTGTTTCTCTGCTAAGGGCACAGGACTACTTCACCGCATCGATGGGAGAATGGATGGAGCCATGTACCGTAAAATCCTGAGTGACAACCTCCTTCCCTCCACCAGGACATTAATAATGGGTCGTGGCTGGGTCTTCCAGCAAGACAATTATCCAAAACATACAGCCAAGACATCAAAGATGTGGCTCAAAAAGAAACACATTAAGGTCATGGAGTGGTCTAGCCAGTCTCCAGACCTTAATCCCATAGAAAATTTATGGACGGAGGTGAAGCTCCGAGTTGCCAAGCGACAGCCTCAAAATCTTAATGATTTAGAGATGATCTGTAAAGAGGAGTGGACAAAATCCCTCCTGACATGTGCGCAAACCTCATCATCAACTACAAAAATGTCTGACTGCAGCGCTCGCCAACAAGGGTTTTGCCACCAAGTATTAAGTCTTGTTTGCCAGAGGGATCAAATACTTATTTGTCACTGCAAAATGCAAATCAATTTATATAATTTATACAATGTGATTTTCTGGATTTTATTTTTGATATTCTATCTCTCAATGTTAAAATTAACCTGCCCTTAAAATTATAGACTGTTCATGTCTTTGTCGGTGGGCAAACTTACAAAATCAGCAAGGGATCAAGTGCTTATTTCCCCCACTGTATATACTGTTATATATATATATATATATTATACATATATATATTTATAATTATTTGGCGTGTTCACCTTGAAGAATCCCACGTAGAAGCGTTGAGCTCCACAGTCACTTAGGTAAAAATACTAGGTTAGAAAACAGGGAAGAGGAGGCCAGGTCCACTTTAAGACGACACTAGTACTAGTGTATTGGAAATTTTTGTATTGGGGCAAAGGATGTTCAAGTTAGTGCTCAATTCTCTCATGTGAGAGAATTGGGCCGCTTATGCTAATGTCAATGGGATCAAACTGAGTCAGGGTTTGATCCATCTCGCATGCAAGGATAGCAGCACAGGTGCGGAGAAAATGGAGAACTTAATTTCTTCATCTTCTCCATTGTCTCTTTTCACGTACATCGGACTACACATCGGCTGACATCCGAGAGCAGTTCGATGTTGCGCACACAGACTCACAGATTTGTATGGATGCGTCCGCGTGATACAATTATCAAAGCCACTTGCAGTATGCTGTGATTGTTTTCTCATGATGAATCGGTATGATGAAATAATTGCAGATCTGCATTGCCCATAGTATAACATTGGTCCAAGTGCTTGATACAAATAGAGAAAAAGACTAGCACATCCAAGCTAGTGTGAACAAGTGCCAACCGAAAAAGTATATAACTTGAAAAACGATAAAGGTTGCACCATTCTTTACCAAGAATGATTACTCTAGAACATTGAAGCACATAGATTGGCCAATATATGTGAGCTTAACTGCCAAGTCAAGGCGTCCTTCAAAAGTTGGGTCGATGCCCTGATATGTCACCTTTTCTGGGCAAAAAAAACTGCAATTTAAGAGGCAGGAATGGACCAGCTAACTACTTAAAATCACATGTGGCTGATGGGAGAGGGAGTGCACATGTCCAAAAACGGTTTGATACAAATAGAGAGAAAAACCAGCACATCCAAGCTAGTGTGAATAAGTGCCAACCGAAAAAAAGCATATAATTTGAAAAACGATAAAGGTTGCACCGTGATTTACCAAGAATGATTAGTTTAGAACATTGAAACTGCAAAACTACCATAGAAAATGGGAAAAAAAGGAAAAAAGCGCTTTATAATGTATGTTTGAAATATTCATCTGCTAAATTGCTGTGAAAAATACAGTAAAAAAGAAGTCACTTAGGGCATAGATTGGCCGATATATGTGAGCCCAACTGCCACATCAAGGCGTCCTTCAAAAGTTGGGTCCCTGTCCTAATATATCACCTCTTCTTATCGAAGCCAAGCAGCATGCTGTGATTGTTTTCTCATGGCAAATCGGTGTGATGAAATAATTGCAGATCTGCACTGCCCATAGTATAACATTGGTCCGAGTGCTATCCGATAAAATATCGCATAGCACTCTGCCATGTTATACTCCAGTGTGAGCGAACCCTTACACTTCTGCTGAGAAGTGGAATTTTTTTTAGATAGACAGCATTTATACCATTTCATATTTCTGGCAAGTGACCGATCCTGTTTCAACATGATGCACGCTCCATTTAATTTGACAACTCGGTAGCCATGTGGAACAGTTTCCTTTTTCTCACAGCATGACAAACTTGGGCAATATTACACAAATATCTTGCACACTACTTAAATCTGATACACCCCTTTTTCAAAACTGGTAAAAAAGATTAAAAAAAGCATCAAAAATACATGAAGTTTGGTGAACACCATGTATTCTACTTTTGGGGAATAATTCTGTTCTAAATCTCCCACATTGCGTGTTTTCATTACTACACATGAATCAGAAGACTCTGGTCTCTTTTACAATGGAGGCTTTATTTGGAGTTTGTGTCATTCGTTCCGTCATATTTCATATTTGTACCATCAAATTTGATTAAAAGAATAGCACTGTTCATATCACTCCAATGGACGCCATGACTGAACTGATCGGACCCCACTGTCAGTCTGTGGGGTCCATTGGGCGCTGTTAGTATCTGTCATACTACTGATCCGGCAATAGTAAATGATGGTTTCCGTTAAGAATCCACAAGTTGTGAATTTGTGTCCTCGATAAACAGGAACACTTCCTTCCACCAGAATTCTAATTATCAATAGTAAGCTTTACAATTTCAGCTCAGTCTCCGGTCAAATGTCTGAGGACAGATAGTGATATCTTTTTCCAAGGCCAGTCAGTACAATTTTGAAAGAAGCTTTGTGCATTAGTGGAGAAAATATAAAATAACATCAGAAACAGAGAAACGAACAACTATTTAGAAAGTAACTATGATTTACTGCAGATTTAAAGGAAATTTCTGTTGAGAAAATGAACCTTGTTTAAATCAAGTTTTTATGTCAAGCATATTTTTATTAATTTGGGATATTTTTTTTCTCATTTTCCATGATCTATTAGAGATGAATGAATCTGTTTCATTTTTTTCATTCATCTAAGAATTTTTAAAAATTTAAAATTTTCAACAATTCAAAATTTTCAATTCATTTTAGTTTAGCAAAACGTTTGCTGAATTGTAGTAAGCAAATGGTGGAAAAAAAATTAATACCTCACCACTTGCTTGTCTCGCCTTTTCAGCCCCATCTGGTTCTATGGGCCTATTTTTTATTTTTCTTTCACAGCATTCATCAAGTACCACTCCTTTGTTGCCAAGTAGGCCTCAGACATCATTACTAGTGTTGAGCTAACATGCTCTGATAAGGCGTTAGCAGATCATGCTCGGGTGCTAACAGAGTATTTTCAGATTGCTTGAATACTATGTTCGAGTCCCTGCGGCTGCATGTCTCTGTTCGACAGCCGCAACACATGCAGGGATTGTCTAGCAAACAGGCTATCCCCTGCATGTGTTGCAGCTGTCAAACAGAGACATGCAGCCGCAGCGACTTGAACATAGTATTCGAGCACGGCGAAGGTATTCTGTTAGCACACGAGCATGGTCAGATAACACCTTATCAGAGCACGTTCGCTCTGTGGATTGCAGGTTGCGGGATGCAGTTACGGACAGGAGGCAGAGCAAGGGTTAACAAGTTTAATGACAGGGGAATACTCCAGGCAGGGAGGTAAAAGGTTAAACAGGGGAATAAAGAGTCTATTTGCAAAAAAGGATATGCAGAATTCAGAAATAACGGATGAGGTAACGGCGGTGCTTGTCAAACACTGGTGTCATAGGTTCCTCAAACTGTGACTCCTGCTGGGAAGTAGATGGCACCAGCAACGGTTGGCACGGTGTCTTTTCCAATGGGGAACTGTGGGCATCAATGCCCCGTCTTCTGGCGGCAGCGGTCGGTCTCCGGTACCTTCCGCTGAGCCCTAGTCCATACGCTGCAGTGGCTAACGACGGTGAGGGCCACAGTCCTGTACGAGCCCAACGTGACTCTGCAAATATACACTGGTGAAGTCAGGACGCAAGTGTCTCGGCAAATATTCGCTAGCGTCAGGGTGCAAGTGTCTGTCCTAGTCACTCTTATCAAAAATTGGTGGAAGAACCACAAAACCACGACCACAGATCCATGATATGCAAAATATATAATATTTTATTGATAATAAATTTGAAACAAACAGGTAAAATGCAATCCGGAACTAGATGGCATAAGTGCTAGAAATCGTGCAAGACTGGAAAAAGGCACACTGCAACCACCAGGAAAAACCCCAAAATTATTGTATACAATTATATGTTAAGGAGCTCAAAATTACCATCGTGCAAATGCAATCTAGTTACATAGACAAATGTCAAACCACATTAATGCAGGATGGCATAGTAAAGTGCCCTGGGTAGCAGCCATCAAAGAATAATCATATACTAGGACATAGGGCACATAGGAAGCAATGTGTGCAAATAATCCACAAAATTAACTGCCCTATTACGAAAGTATAGTGCCCAGTAATATATTAGCTCCAATATACTATTACATAGTTAATGCCTCAAATACATGTATACCTGATTGGATAGTAAGTGGCACACTTGGGGGTGCTGGTGGTCCGTGCTTCTGCCCCAACGCACGTTTCGGATCTCGTCCTTCGGCAGGGCAGTTAATTTTGTGGATTATTTGCACACATGTCTGATCATAGCTTCCTATGTGCCCTATGTCCTAGTATATGATTATTCTTTGATGGCTGCTACCCAGGGCAGTTTACTATGCCATCCTGCATTAACGTGGTTTGACATTTGTCTATGTAACTAGATTGCATTTGCACGATGGTAATTTTGAGCTTATTGTCTTGCACGATTTCTTGCACTTATGCCATCTAGTTCCGGATTGCATTTTACCTGTTAACATCAAATTGATTATCAATAAAATATTATATATTTTGCATATAATGGATCTGTGGTCGTGGTTTTGTGGTTCTTCCACCAATTTTTGGCTCTTGTTTTCACGATAGATCCCTAGATAATAGTCCCTACTGCAACTTGAAATTGTTGTCACCTGACATATGATGTATATTCATTTGGGTTGTTTATCATTATTAGTCTGCTCTATGACTCTAGTCACTCTTATGTGGCATGTGGCTGTACTCACAGACATGGACCATACGGCGCCTTGCTCTCTGGTAGTCACCGGGCTCACACTGTACGTCTCCGTCTCTCTGTAGTCACCGGGCTCACACTGCACATTCCTCTCCCTCTCTGGTCACTGACCTGCACGCTGCTGATGCTCCCAGGATGGCAAGGCTTCCCTCAGTGAAGCTGTCCATCTGCAGACTTCGGGGGGACACTCTCAGTGCGACCTGTCACGGCGCCGGTTCTCTTGTGGGGAGGGAAGTGGAGTGCGCCGCTCACCTGACTGTGCTATGCTCTCTGTTCACGCCAAACTGCGCTTTCTCCTTTTATCTCCCCGCCCCCCAGGAGGAAGGTCTGCCTCGCTACAGCTTCCCCCAGGAAACAGGGGAAGGTCCGCCTCGCTACAGCTTCCCCCCAGGGAACAGGAGATGCAGCCTTTCTAGTTCCGAACCCGGCACACAGGTACCTGCGGTCTCTCGTCCCCTTTACAGCTCAACACCAATCATTCCATGCCTTGCCAGAGGCTTCTTGAGTGTTCCGGGCGATGCGCATAGTGACATCGAGATATCTGAGCAAGATACCTGGCACCAAGTGAATATTGTTGAGGAAGAAGCAAGCGCCGAGCACTGGAGGGTGGGCTATTGCAATAGGACAATTAGGCAGAGATGTGAGTAATTATTTTGGGATTTTTTTCACCCTGACTTCATTATGCTCTGGGGCTAGGAGAGACCTCATGGCGTAATATGGAACATTCGATTAGCATTTAATAACTTCATTGCAATTTAAATTTCCCTGCCAAATTCAAGCGATCTTCTGAATTCAAATCTCTATGTATTTGTTCATTTCTATTATCTATATTTAAAAAAAAAAATCATGGCATTTTGCAATTTTCCATCTGACTACTAAGCCTAATAATAGGATTAGTTCCAGTACTGTAGAGATCACTTTTCAGCAGTCATCTAATTATCATCACAGGCAAGATTCCAATGACAGATAATACCTCCAAATCCACCATTCACGAAGTGATATCACAGCTCACCTCCTCTCCCCATCTACACAAGTCAAAGCGCATGCCCACAACATTCTCCCTAGAAGACCAATAAACATCTCCAGTCTATTGGTGCCTAATGGTAGGACCGTTTGTTGCTTTTCTGCTGCCGGAAGCAAGAACTGAAATGATGACGCTCCACAAAGTGTAACGAATACCTGACGTGAATAAACACAATTCCATCATCTTTTGGAAATTACCTGTTAATATAATTATCCAGGACAGTGCAAACCTTCAGAGGGTTATTTGGGGTTTTTTTTGTAAAAAAAAAAAAGCTTGGTTTGTGATGCCAATTTGTAAGACTCGTAACATTTTGGTTTTTCTGATGCCAATTTGGGGTAAATACACCATTTTGATGGTTTTTATTGCATTTTTTACCTAGATAAGGTGACAAAAAAAGCAATACTGGCGTTTCAAGTTTTTTTTATTATAGAGTTAAATTAACTTTATGTTTTGATAGACCAAATATTTATGAATGTGACAATACTAAAGTGTATTTCTTTATTTTTAACTATGAAAAGGGGGTGGGTGATTCCAATTTTTTAATACCCTAAAAAAAAAATGTTTTTTTTTGTCTTTTTAGTCCTTTAGGGGACTTGAACATGCGATTGTCTGATCACTTATACTTATATACCGCAATACTAGAGTATTGTAGTTTATAGGACAAATCACAGTCTCTTTTGAAGCTCAGTCTGTGGCACAGGAGAGCCAAAATGGGTGACAGGAGGCCTTTAAATACAAAGGTTTAATGCTGAATATTAATGCAGAGGTAGTAATCCTTATTTTGACTGACGAACAATGCTTTATTAATTTAGTCATGTAGCACACCATCTGACAGGTAATAGATTGCTACATGTGTACATGATGAGAACCATCATCAGTACATGATTACAGTACTAGAACCAACATCAGTACATGATTACAGCACTAGAACCAACATCAGTACATGATTACAGCACTAGAACCACCATCAGTACATGATTATAGCACCAGAACTATCATCAGTTTATGAATACGGCACCAATACTGCATATCTCTTAGGGTGAGTTTCCACGATCAGTATTCCTTCAAGAAATGCTGCGTGTTTGGCGCTGTGCGTTGGCGCAGCGCCAAACACGCAGCGTCCAGATGTTACAGCATAGTGGAGGGGATTTCAAGAAATCCCATCTCCACTATGCGTAACAACACGCAGGCGGAAGACCTGCGTATCCGGATATGCGGCGCGTCTTTTCAGACCGCAGCATGTCCTAGCGTATTGCGGCGACGCTGCGTCGCCGCAACGGAATTTAACACAGGGCTATGTAGCCCTGCGTTCTTTCCGGATGTGTTCCGGAGGTGTCCGGAACACATCCGGAAAGAACGCGCGTCAGAAAGGGGGCGGGGCTTTGGGCGGTGCGGAATTTCCGCTCCGTCCAAAGCGCTGTGGTTCCGGACCGTGGAACCACAGCCTTAATGTTGTTAACAGCATGCAAGGCAAGATGGCCACCACAGTAATAGTGTGCAGCCAATAAAATCTACATTTAGCAATGGCAGCCAGCAACCTATAGGTTGGGACACTACAAGTTTTATATTGTGCAATTTGTCATATTGTCCTTGAACAATGCATTTGGATGTTATATATTCAGTTACATTATTATTATTTATCTGTGTGATTTTAGTGAATTAACTTTGTAGATATAGGATTTTTATGGTTTACCAGATGGTGGCCCGATTCTAACTCATCGGGTATTCTAGAATATGTATATGGGTGGAGATTCAGCATCCTGGGCTTGTCTGGCGGCAGTTTGTTGAAGTGTCTCTTGCTTTCGACGTTGTCGTTGCCTTGCTGCTGCTGCTTTTCTGTCATCCTCAGTTTCGTATTTTCGCTTACGACCCATTGGAAGACAGGAAGCGTAAATCGTGATAGCGTACAGTAAAGAAGTATCTGTTCAGCACGTTGTGACTGACAGAACGTGTTCAGTGAACGTGACTGAACTATGTCGCAATGTGACTGACAGAAAGTATTCAGTAAACATGACAGAAGTACGTCACACTGTTACTGACAGAACGTGTTCAGTAAACGTGAGTGAACTATGTCGCACTGTGACTGAGAGAACTTGTCTAGTAAACGTGACTGAACTACATCACACTGTGACTGACAGAACTTGTTTAGTAAACATGAGTGAACTACGCAGAGTCGGCGTCAGCACCCACCGCCGCCCACACAACATCGTGCCATCACGCCGAAATAATTATTTTCCCCTCCATTTGCTCATTTTACCCTCCATTTGCTCTCTAACACAGATTCTATGACAGTCCCTGAGACGTTGCTAAGGCCGTGGTCGGGTATCCAAGGGGCGTGCCTGCACCACTCCCCCAGCAACACCCGCATCTATTCAGCGACGTGGGATTTCTGTTACAGACAGACAGAATAAGACGATTATATAGTAGATTCTTATTTATTGTAATATTTCCAGAGTATATCTCTATATTGCAGTCCATAAATCTGTGATGTATATCTTAGATTTTACACTTGTTTTGCATTTTTTTGTTAGAAACTTTTAATAACATTTATGTTTTAACCTATTAAAACAGGCTCGTAAAACATACGGCCAGCCGAACGATGCTGTTTGGCCCATGGAGCTGTCCATGAGATGCTGCTTCCTCGTCCCATATTCAAATGTATTCATACATTTGAACCTTCGGTGCTGGGACAGGGGCAGAGAAAGAGCTTGTGAGCCCCGCCTCGACGTGCAAATGCGTGATGAGATCAACACGCTGCTGACGTCATCACACTGCTGCCACCACCATACAGCCAGAAGATACGTCGGGCACTGGTAAGCGCTCCATGAAGGAGTGGAAGATTAAGTGTCATGTTATTTTAGATGAGGGGGCAGGGGAAGAAAGGGTAGAGTTACTATGAGGGCACATAATGTAGCAATTTGGGACATCATGGAGGAAATTGTGGGGCAATTTGGGACATTATGGGACAATCTGGGACATTATGGGGGACATTATGGGGCAATTTTGAAGATTATGGGCAATTTGGAACATTATGGGACAATTTGGGACATTAAGGGGGACAATATGGGGCAATCAGGGAGTTTGTGAAAGGGGGCATAATATAGTATAGTATGTGTGGGGACATTATAGAGATGGGTTGTGGGGGATATTATGCGGGAAAGATATATAGAGAGGCAGTGTGGAGGATATTGTGGAGAGGGGCAGTGTCGAGGGGATATTATACAGATGGGCAGTGTCAAGGTAATATATAGATGGGCAGAGTGGGGGATAATTTGGAGAAAGACGGTGTATGTGGAGGTATTATAGAGAGGCAGTGTGAAAGCACAGTGAGGGGAAATTATTTATTCAGGGGCAGAGCATAGGAGTTATTTTTTATTTATGGAGCAGTATAATGATGCTTTTAGTTTTAAGGGCACCATGTCGAGGTCTGCTGCTGAAGACAAAGAAGAGGAAAGTCTGGAAAGCGAAGCTCTGGGCATTAAATCTCATCATGGCATCTGTGCTACATGGAGACAAAATGGATGGGAATAACTCCAATTAGCAAAATGTTACACTGTAAGGTACCTAGATGTAAATGTTTATTTGTGATACTGCCTACATCTCATCAGTGCTGTGGTTCCTGTATGGTCCACAGTCTGATGTTGGCTGGTAACAACTCCCAGCATCACCTTACCATTGTTAAGGACACATTCGGAATTGTAAGTGCATGCAATACAAAAGTAAATGGGTTTGACCTGTGTGTGGCAACGACAAGTGTCATTTGCGAGGGTTGCTATTTGTTCCCCAGGATGCGCACAGTAGCATATTGAGGCCGCGGGAGTGCATTGCAGTCACAGGCATAGTGATTGTATTGCAAAATAAAAGTAAGTGTTGGTCTTGGGCTAGCTATTTGTCCAAGGCAGATTTAAGAAAACCTGACATGGGCTTTTGTTTTTGAAACGGACTACAGTATGGTAATGGGGCGGTCAATTTCCTTCCTGGCTGGGTTTTCTATGTGGCCTACAGCCACAGGTTCCTTGTAAAAACCCTGCAGCAGAGGGTTAGGTGTGTCAGTTTAGTTTTGCAAGCGTGCAGAGCAGAAGGCTCTGCAAAGCTCCACCTGTGTGAAGCCACACAGCCAAGCGGAGCCAAAAGGCCTGGCACCCCTTAGGGTACACAGCGGTGCAGTCACCCACGGCCACCGGTCTCGGTCACTGTCTTTGTTTCCTGGCTGTGATCTGGAGGATCCTATTTACTTTCTGTTTGTGAGTACACAGATCATTAAAAGAGACTTTACATTGAACTTTTCCTGGGTCACTGCCTCATCACTGCACAGTGTGGACACCGCTGCACTACACCTGACATAACAATTGATCACTGTAATAAGCTTGGTGCTGCATTTATGTACTGATTGAGGGTCTTTCACTGCATTCATGTACTGATAATATTTCTGGAGCTGTATTCATGTATTGACGGCGGTCTTGGTGCTGCATTTGTAAGGAGGAAGACCGGGCTGCGGATGCTGACAGAGCACCGGGTCCGGAACTGCTGGGGCCACGCCTCTTGTTGCAGGGAGGAAGGAAATTGAGGACAGAGAGGAAAAATGACCTGCAGAGAGGGGAAGTTGTAAGCCGGGGAGAGGCCAGGAGTTTTGCGCGGGAAGACAGGGAGAGTTCCCGCTGTAGAAGAGAGAGGGTTGGGAGCTGCAGCATGCTGTGGGGAGAATTAGTCCGCGCGCTGGTAAGAGGGAACGAGGGTAGGCAGTACCAAGCGGGCGAGTGTTGTGCAGAGCTCCCGATTGCAGAGCAAGCCGGACGGGAGATTGTGATGAAAGACTCCGGGCTGCTGAGCAGTGTGATTGACTAGGGGCTCAACGGGTCAGACAGGAGACTGCCCGTTGCCGCAAGAAGAGTGCATACCAATCTGTTAGGCGGGGAAGCCTGAAGACCGCAACACCGGCATCAACCGGCTGCCTACTTTCATCTTTGGAGAAGTGAACAATCACAGACACACGATAAGTGAAACAGTTAAATGCCTAGACTGTGGCTTTAAGTTAACCTGCTATTTCTGTTCGTTAGCCTAAAATCTGTTTTAACCCCTTTTGCTCCCTGTGAGGAGAAACCTCCCTTTGTTAATTAAACCAAACCTCTGTTAACCCTTGCTCTGCACCTCTGTGTTGCTGCATCCAGTTTACCTGCTTTACACATTCATGTACTGACTGTGGTACTGGTGCTGCATTTATGTGTTGACTGTTTCTGGCACTGCATTCATGTACAGTATTGATGGTGGTTCTGACACTGCATTAATGTACTGATGGTGGTTTTGGCGCTGCATTCATGTACTGATGTTAGTTCTGGTGCTGGGTTCATGTAATAATGGTGCTTCTAAAGCTGCATTCATATACTGATAGTGGATCTGGTGCTCCATAACGTGTTTCATTGCATTGCTATGCTAAAACTTTAAAAGTGTGATTTGAGATTATAAGGAGGCTTTGGCACATTTCTTTTCTAATAAATTCATTTTAAGTTAGCGTGTGTTCACACTGTTTTTTTGGAACATAAACTGTACAGAAACTCTCCAAATTGGTCTCAAATACTCAAAATTTGGTTCTGATGATCAATGCACCAATGGTGGCTCATGTAGATACCCATTTAAAAAAAATGTGAGGCCTTTGGGATTGGTCCAGTATGGTAATGTGGCCCTTGTACCAAAAAATGTTAAGCACCCCAGTATTAAAGTGTTGTAAATTCTATGTGGGACATTTTATTTGTGCACGCTAAGATGCTCTAATCGTAACTTGGTTTCTGTAAGGAAAGGGACGTCGCCATTTTGTATAGGGCCTATACCAGCCTCCATTTTGTCGGTTCACAGAGCCACAGACTGCTAACTACATAGGGCCTGTTAGCATATCCAGTACGACCGGTTTTGATGTCCACTATGAATCAAAAGGGCTTTAACATGCTAATTAGTTTAGGCCAGTGTCTGAATAAGATGGTCAGTCGTATGCTAAATAGCTCAAACTCAAGCCAGTATTTCCTGCTCCATATGAATTGCAGGCCAGTTAATATGCGTGCTTCAAAGCAAAGGGGAAGGGCCTAGCAGGTTTAAGAACTGTAGCCATGAACAGGCTGCTGGCATTCCATTTTCTCACAGCAACAAGAAGCACAAGGGACAGATTTGATTTGCCTTGCCAAATGGAGCAGCAGCACATGCTTTGGGGACTGTCCAGCAACTGAAGACTGTTACCTGGGGATGGCAGAGCTCCCGCCTCCCCATGACCATATAACCCGGTAATATTGATCTATAGCTTACACCTTTAAGCCTTGTACATTATCGTTGTATTTTTTCTCTGACTGCAAGTCCATTGTAATTACGTTGTATAGCTTTACTGTATATTTCTGTAATTATCTAGTGCGCCCTTAAGGCGATTAAACCATAAAATTAATCTTGGGCTGATGCTTTTACTCTGATTACGAATCTTAGAATACTGTTATGATTTGGTAGCTGAGGAGAGCAGGCAAAAAAGGAAATACACCAGAGCAGTTGGAAACTATGAGATTGCAGTACCCTGACTAACCACCACAACTAGAGGCAGCCGTGGAGCGTTCCTACGTTGGTCCTAGACGCCTCGTCACAGCCTGAGAAACTAACTACACCTAAAGATAGAAAGAGGAAAGCTATCTGCCCCGGAGCAGATCCCCAAAGAACATAGAAAGCCCCCAAACATGTAATGGCGGTTAGACAAGAAGAAATACTGACACAGACAGAAAATAGTATGAGCAAACGTTGGGGCCCAAACTTACTAAATAGAAAAGGATAGGAAGTACACTTACTGCAATCCCAAAAAACCCTGAAAAGCACCAACACTACTAATTTCAAAAACACCTGAGATCACACGACCTCTACCACCTAAATTAGTTCTCTGGTGTAACCAAAAACAAAACAGCAGCCACTGAAAAAACTGGAAAAAGCAAATGTACAAACATCAGTGGCTGAACTGAACTGAGAGGCAAAAAGCCCTCAGAGGGGACCCTGAAGGCCCCCACAGAAGTGCAGGACAAAATGCAAAAATCAAGCACAAAAACAAAAAGAAGAAAAAGTCTTATCTGTTAGCAGGAGATTCAGACACGAAACAGCAGGCCACCAAGGAAACAGGAATCAAGGATTGAGACCAGAACAATTGATCACCGGCAACCCTGATGGGAAGGTGACTCCTTTATATAAGACCAGTCAGTAACACCTGACTCCCAATCCTCACAATCTTCACTGGACAGTCCAGTACCGTTTGTAACCACCAGAGGGAGCTTCTGCTCAGAACTCATTTCCAGCCTATTCACAACAGTACCCCCCCCTTGAGGAGTGGTCACCGAACCCTCATTTGAGCAACCAGGTCGGTCAGGATGAGTTCTATGATACGCACGGATGAGTCTCCTAGCATGGATGTCCGAAGCAAACACCCAAGAATTGTCTTCCTGACCATAACCTCTCCATTTAACCAAATACTGGAGTTTCCGTCTAGAAAAACGAGAATTCAATATTTTCTCAACCACATACTCCAGATTGCCCTCAACCAAAACAGGGTCAGGAGTAGTGTTGAGCGATACTGCTCGATATCTAAAAATATTGGATCGGAATGGTATCGCCGATATCACTAAATATCGTCGATATCCAATTCCGATACCGGAAGTCCCATGTAAGTCTATGGGAACAAAATATCGCAACAAAAAAAAACCTTTCTTTCGTTGTAAACACAAAATATACACACATAGAATACATATATATATATATACATGTCATTGTGACATATATATATATATATACATATATTTATAGTTTATACACTTCTACATAGTAAAATAGACTCTGATTCAATTGCCGGGTAAAGCCGTGACATACCCATAGAAGTCGACAGGCTCGGTGCCGAGTACCCCAAAACCTCTGGCTCTGTGCGACTCAACTTGGGCGTCACGAACAGGATTCTGTAGCTCGCTATAAGCGAGTCCTGTGTGCCTGAATTGAACTGGTTTTGTGCTTGAGAATTGCTAAAATCATCAGAGAATGTATTTGCCATTTTTCCGCCATATCTGCGTCACGACGAGGCACTGGTGAAGAAGAAGGGCGTGCTCTTCGTGGGTGTACACTCACTCAGTGGCGCGAAAACGATGGCCGACCACTCTAAATGGTACTGCAATGTAAGATCGTGCCCCACAGCTCTTCAGTTCCGCCTCCTCATCCTCCTCAGTGTGCGGAAACTAACACAAAGGTCCTGCCTCACTACAAAAGAGGGGCCCTCTCCAGATGCTAATGACACATGTGACTTGGCAGAGATGGCTAATGGACACGAGCAGAAGTGTGAAGGGATGGAGCAGTCAGAGCTCTCCCCCCACGGAAGCGACCCGATCGCCACGGAACCACTGTTGGGCACCCGGCCTGGAAACCCTCCTATGCTGCAAGAAGCGGAGGATACCCTAAGAGGCCTGGCCCGGCACCGGGAGGAGGTCGCAAGGATGGAAGCCAGCTGGCGTGCCCTAAAACTAAACTTGGAGCGGCGCCAATCCCTCTTACCTGAAGTGTCTGTACCGGAAGGTGAGGCACCCGTTCTAGTAGAGGAGTCCGTGCGGGCATCCCAGCCCTTGCAATGTGATCCGGTTGACGTTGTCGCAGTGGAGGCACCCGTTCCTGCAAGAAACGCTGCACCGGCAGCACCCCAGATCCCGCTGTCTGCCCCCGTCGCTGAGACAGAAGAAGCGACACCCGTCCTCATGTAGGAGGCCGCGCAGGCACCAGAGGTCTACCTGTCTGTACCGGAGCCCCGACTGTCATCTGTTCCAGAGCCGGCTGCTTCCTCCGCAGGTGAGCGCCGCCAGGACTGTCGGGCGCCAGGAGAGCTGCCGCAAACCGGACATCGTAAGCTGCAGTTTGATGGTGGAGACATGGAAATGCTGGTGGAGGAGAATTACAACCGGCGTCAGGAGGAAGAGTGGAGACGTCGGGAGCGGAAGCAGAGCGACAAAGGGAGCAGCGAGAATCCCAAAAGCTTCGGCAACGTCACCTGGAGAAGGACCGGGCAGATAAGGACCGGATGAGAAAAGATAAAGGAACCCTGTGGGAGCCGCGGCGTAAGGGTGCAGTACGGAACTTTAAGTTAAAAGGTGGTTGGGGCTTCATCCAGGAGCCTGGACTTTATTTAGAAGTGTTTGTGACCCGGCGGGACGTGGAGACTCACCTCCCAGAAGGACACCCGGGGAGGGACCTGTTGCCAGGAGACTTGGTGACTTACACCCGACACTGGGGTTACAATGGATGGTACGCCCTAAATGTTACCAGGTGCGACCCCTACTCCCCAGAGTGTCAGGAACCTGTGAGACCCTCGGAGCCTTCAGCCTCCCACATCCAGGCCTCTGCACAAGTGCCCACCCCACGCCGTAAATCTCCCCAGCCTCCCTCAGTGGTCTCCTCAGCAGCCCCAGCTATGGACATGATAACTATAGCTGGCCCGTACCCGGCGCCTGTTAGGCCCCCTGGGGTTCGTTCAGTCCGGGACATAGGGCTCCAGACCCGGAGGGAGATGAAAGAGGTGGCCACACAGACACAGATAGCGGGTCACGACTTGACTGTACAGGCACACGACGTCATCAGGTCCTGGTGGTCCTTGGTGTCTCGGATGTTTGGCAAGCATCAGAAGAGTACCAGGTGGTACCTGGAACACCCCTGCCAAAGAATTATAAATAACCCGGACAGGGTCCCTGTATGTAAATAGTTAAATTGTTGATGTACCCGGACGGGTGAATGTTCATAAAAAAGTTTTTTAATTTAATAAAAAACACAACACAGTTTTCATTACTTTTATTACAGTCTCATCCTGCGACGCCATCGATCTCCTGTAAAAAAATGAAAAAAAAAAAACAGCAGTATACCACCTGTCCGACGCAGTCCATAGTAACGAGTGTCCCACGACGATCCAGCTCTGCTACATCAGAATGACAGGCAGAGCCTGTCATCCCGGCGCAGCACAGCTGATTACCTGCTTCCCCGGCGGTGACGTCATCGGACTGGTTTACGGCCGGGATTACCCATCCAGTCACTGCAGTTATAGCGAAAAACTGCATGTGACCGCCAGGGAGAAGATAATGGCGGCCATCAAGCAGTCCAGGACGTGACCGCCGGAGATCTTCTGCCAGGTAAGTGCCGCTGACTCCTGACAGACCCGACCAACGGACACTCACAGTGACAGTGACAAATCCGATTCCGGTATCCGATATGACGAAAATATCGGTACTCGGAATCGAAAGCCCGATACAGCTAATATCGGCCGATACCCGATATTTGCAGTATCGTATCGCTCAACACTAGTCAGGAGGCACAGTAGTAGGAACCACTGGCTCAACAAACCTCTTCAACAAGGACTTGTGGAACACGTTATGGATCTTAAATGTCCCTGGAAGAAGCAAACGAAAAGAAACAGGGTTAAGAATCTCCATGATCTTATAAGGTCCAATGAACCTAGGCTTAAATTTAGGAGATGCCACTCTCATAGGAATATTTCTTGAGGACAACCAGACCAAGTCCCCCACTTTAAACCGAGGACCATCAGTCCTATGCCGGTTAGCAAACCGCTGGGCCCTCTCCTGAGAGAGGGACAACCTCTCCACTACCTGGTCCCAAATCTGTTGCATACGCTCCACAACAGAGTCAACACCCGGGCAGACAGAAGCCTCCGTCTGTCCAGAAGAAAATCGAGGGTGAAACCCAGAATTACAGAAAAATGGAGACATCAAAGTGGCAGAGCTAGCCCTATTATTAAGAGCAAACTCAGCCAAAGGCAAAAAAGAGACCCAGTCATCCTGATCAGCAGACACAAAGCATCTTAGATAAGTCTCCAATGTCTGGTTTGTTCTCTCAGTTTGACCATTGGTCTGAGGATGAAACGCCGAGGAGAAAGACAATTGAACACCAATTTTAGAACAAAAGGTCCTCCAAAATCTGGAAACAAACTGGACTCCTCTGTCAGACACAATGTTCTCAGGAATGCCGTGTAAACGAACCACGTGCTGAAGGAACAAAGGCACCAATTCAGAGGAGGAAGGCAACTTAGGTAATGGCACAAGATGTATCATCTTGGAAAACCTATCGCAAATCACCCAGATGACGGTCATTCTCTGAGAAACAGGGAGGTCGGAAATGAAATCTATAGAGATATGGGTCCATGGTCTCTTGGGCACCGGTAATGGCATCAACAAACCACTAGAGCGAGAGCAAGGCTTGGAGCGAGAGCAAGTCCCGCAGGACTGCACAAACTCCCTGACATCACGAGACAAGGTAGGCCACCAAAAGGACCGACCAACCAAGTCCCTGGTACCAAAAATTCTGGGATGACCGGCCAACGCGGAACAATGAATCTCAGACATTACACTCTTTTTCCACTGGTCCGGGACAAACAATTTCCCAACAGGGCAGCGCTCGGGCTTATCTTCCTGGCACCCCTCCAGAGCCAGTCTCAAATTGGGTGAGATGGCGGAAAGAACTACACCCTCTTTCAAAATAACAGAAGGATCAGATAACTCAGGAGAGTCCGCCAGGAAACTCCTCGAGAGGGCATCCACCTTAACATTTTTAGTGCCAGGAAGAAATGAAACCACAAAATTAAAACGTGTGAAAAACAAGGCCCACCTGGCCTGTCTAGGATTAAGTCGCTTGGCAGATTCCAGATAAACTAGATTCTTATGGTCAGTAAGGACCACCACCTGATGTTTGGCTCCCTCCAGCCAATGTCTCCACTCTTCAAAAGCCCACTTCATGGCTAATAACTCCCGATTACCCACGTCATAATTACTTCAGTGGGAGAAAATTTTCGAGAGAAAAAGGCACAAGGGTTACTTTTAGAGGTCTCTGGATCTCTTTGGGACAAAACGGCACCTGCCCCAATTTCAGAGGCATCAACCTCCACCTGAAATGGTAGAGAAACATCAGGCTGCCGTAGAACAGGAGCAGAAGTGAATCTCTGCTTAAGTTCCTGAAATGCAGAGACTGCCTCAGGAGGCCAATTCACCACATCAGAACCCTTCTTGGTCAAATCAGTTAATGGTTTAACAATAACAGAGAAATTACCAATAAATTTACGATAAAAATTGGCAAAACCCAAGAATCTTTGAAGAGCCTTTAAAGAAGTAGGTTGGACCCAATCACAGATAGCCTGAACTTTGACCGGGTCCATTTCAATAACAGATGGGGACAAAATGAAACCCAGAAATGAGATCCTCTGAACGCCAAAAAGACACTTTGATCCCTTCACATACAGAGCATTCTCTCTCAAAATCTGGAACACAGTCCGAACATGTTTTACATGAGAGTCCCAGTCATTGGAAAAAATCAAGATATCATCCAAATAAACAATCAGAAATTTATCCACAAAATCCCTGAAAATGTCATTCATGAAGGACTGGAAGACAGAAGGAGCATTAGTGAGCCCAAAGGGCATCACAAGGTACTCAAAATGCCCTTCAGGGGTATTAAATGCCGTCTTCCATTCATCCCCGTGCTTAATGCGAATAAGGTTATATGCCCCCCTGAGGTCAAGCTTGGTAAACCAAGTAGCGTTTTTCACCCTGGAAAACAGATCAGAGATCAAGGGTAACGGATATTGATATTTCACAGTAATATTGTTCAAGAGACGATAATCAATACACGGCCTTAATGAACCATCCTTTTTGGCCACAAAGAAAAAACCGGCAACTAAGGGTGAAGAGGATGGTCTGATATGACCCTTCTCCAATGACTCCTTGATATAAGACCGCATAGCGTCATGTTCAGGTACAGACAAGTTAAAAAGGCGACCTTTAGGAAATTTACTACCAGGCACTAATTCAATAGCGCAGTCATAACTCCTATGGGGAGGTAAGGATGCAGATTTACTTTCGCTAAACACATCAGAAAAATCAATCAAAAAGTCAGGAACATCCTGAGCCTGGGGGAGGCAGAAAAAACAGGAGTGTTGGTATTAACACATTGACAGCCCCAACTGGTAACAGACACAGATTTCCAATCCAAAACAGGATTATGAGACTGTAACCAAGGGAAACCCAGTACGATAATGTCATGCAGATTATACAGAACCAAAAAATTGCAACTCTCCTGATGATCAGGTTCTACCCTCATTATCACCTGAGTAGAGAACTGAGGTTTATTCTCAGCCAAAGGGGTAGAATCGATCCCCAGTAGGGGAATAGACTTCCGTAGGGGTATCAAGGGAAACCCACAACGTTTAGCAAAATCAAAATCCATCAGGTTAATAGCTGCTCCAGAATCAACAAAAGCCTGAGCAGAAAATGAGGACAGAGAGCATATCAGGGTAACAGTTAACAAAAACTTAGTCTGAACACTACCCAAGACAACTGAGCGAGCAAAACGTCTTCCCCGCTTAGGGAAGACTGAAATAGCATGAGAGGCATCACCACAGTAGAAACATAACCCATTGCGCTTTCGAAATTCATGACGCTGTGCCCCAGAAACCACTCTATCACACTGCATGGATTCAGAAGCAGGTTCACAAGGCAACATTATTCCACGCATACCTTTCCGCTCACGCAAACGTCTGTCAATTTGAATCGCTAATGACATAGAATCATTGAGACCAGAGGGAACAGGGAATCCCACCATAACATCCTTTACATTATCTGACAGTCCCTTCCGAAAAAGAGCTGCCAAAGCGTCGTCATTCCATTTGGTCAGGACTGCCCACCTACGGAATCTCTGACAGTATAACTCAGCGTCCTCAAGCCCCTGACTTAATGCCAACAAAGTTTTTTCAGCTTGATCAGTGACATTAGGCTCATCGTACAATAACCCCAAAGCCTGAAAAAATGCATCAACATCACTCAAAACAGGATCCCCAGGTGTCAGGGAAAAAGCCCAATCCTGAGGGTCGCCGCGCAGGAGAGAGATGACAATTTGAACCTGCTGCGCTGCGTTCCCTGAGGACTTAGATTTTAAGGCAAAAAACAATTTACAGTTATTTTTGAAATTCAGAAACTTAGCTCGATCCCCTAAAAACAAATCTGGCATGGGAATCCTAGGTTCCACAACAGGCAACCTAGCAAGATAGGTAGCAATACTCCGAATTTCAGTGGCAAGCTGATCCACACGGCCAGATAACTGTGCAAACTCCATTGAGAGAAAAAAAAAAAATCCTCCTCAGCACCCAGAGATACAGAGGGAAAAAAAAAAATGCAACAAACAGAAAAAAAAAAAAAAAATCTCTGACAACTCTGACAACTCTGACAACTTTTTTCTTTCACAATATTTTTCCCTTCTGTGAGTACCATATAATTTTCAGTTTTGGTCCGGTGATACTGTTATGATTTGGTAGCTGAGGAGAGCAGGCAAAAAGGAAATACACCAGAGCAGTTGGAAACTATGAGATTGCAGTACCCTGACTAACCACCACAACTAGAGGCAGCCGTGGAGCGTTCCTACGTTGGTCCTAGACGCCTCGTCACAGCCTGAGAAACTAACTACACCTAAAGATAGAAAGAGGAAAGCTATCTGCCCCGGAGCAGATCCCCAAAGAACATAGAAAGCCCCCAAACATGTAATGGCGGTTAGACAAGAAGAAATACTGACACAGACAGAAAATAGTATGAGCAAACGTTGGGGCCCAAACTTACTAAATAGAAAAGGATAGGAAGGGCACTTACTGCAATCCCAAAAAACCCTGAAAAGCACCAACACTACTAATTTCAAAAACACCTGAGATCACACGACCTCTACCACCTAAATTAGTTCTCTGGTGTAACCAAAAACAAAACAGCAGCCACTGAAAAAACTGGAAAAAGCAAATGTACAAACATCAGTGGCTGAACTGAACTGAGAGGCAAAAAGCCCCCAGAGGGGACCCTGAAGGCCCCCACAGAAGTGCAGGACAAAATGCAAAAATCAAGCACAAAAACAAAAAGAAGAAAAAGTCTTATCTGTTAGCAGGAGATTCAGACACGAAACAGCAGGCCACCAAGGAAACAGGAATCAAGGATTGAGACCAGAACAATTGATCACCGGCAACCCTGATGGGAAGGTGACTCCCTTATATAAGACCAGTCAGTAACACCTGACTCCCAATCCTCACAATCTTCACTGGACAGTCCAGTACCGTTTGTAACCACCAGAGGGAGCTTCTGCTCAGAACTCATTTCCAGCCTATTCACAACAGAATACCCAGTGGGTAACAGGACACCCTCCCCGGCGGCCATTTGCTCTAGGTGCAGTTCCCTTACTGACCTGAGAGACAAAGGGGGCGCCGGAGAGCTGTACCGGTGGAGTTACGTCCCATTGGTGACGTGGGAGGAAAGGGGTCGTCCCTCACAATTGGTGGCAGCGGTGGGATCAGAAGCTGTGATACCCGGGCTACCGTGTGGCGGTCGGCTTAGTTCCTCACAATTGGTGGCAGCGGTGGGATCAGAGTAATAGTGTGCGTGGGACCCCTACTCCCAGACACTAGAGACTACCAGCGGTATTTTCACTGCTGGGGTCTTAAGGTCAGCCCAGCACTTGACGGTCAGAGTGTAAATATAATAAGTTGTGTGCAAGGTCAGGGTTGCAGCTGTGTCAGTAACCAAAGGTTCCCAAGATGGCGGAAGGCACCAGGAGTAGGGCCAAGGGGGAGGCCAATGTTGTGGTCTATGAGAGGTTCGATACCGATGAGGGGGAGCTCAGCCAGGGCTCCCCAAGGAGCCCGACCCCCGTGCTCAGTCTCATAGTGGACTGTCCACCCCCTGCCCGTCCCAGCCTGTCCAGATCAGAGGCCCTTTTCCAAGCGGCTATGGCACAGCTCGAGGCTGGTAATGATGCCGCCTATGACAGACTCCTGGTGGCGGCAGAGAAAGCAGCAGAGCGTGAGCATACAGAACGCCGTGAAGCTGCGGAGCGGGAGCAAGCAGCCGCAGAGAAAGCAGCAGAGCGGGAGCAAGCAGCGGCAGAGAGAGCAGCGGAGCGTGAGCATACAGAACGCCGTGAAGCTGCGGAGCGCCGGCACCGACTGGAGATGGCTCAGCACGGGCCCCCGCTGGACGCACCAGGCCCACCGGAGACAAGGGCTTCCAAGGTCCGGGCGGAGGACTTTCCCTTGCTTGAAAAGGATGGAGACCTGGATTCCTTTCTGCTGGCTTTTGAGAGGACCTGCCTCCAACATCATCTGGCCCCGGATCAGTGGGCAAGGTACCTGACCCCCCGTTTGAGGGGTAAGTCCCTGGAAGTTTTGGGGGACTTACCTGCCGGGGAGGAGCAGGACTACAACAGCATCAAGCGGGCCCTGATCCAGCACTACAACCTCACCCCGGAGTCGTACCGCAGGAAGTTCAGGAGCCTGCAGCGGGGTTCAAAGGACACCTGGACCGACCACATGCGGGCCCTGCTGAGAGCTGCGGAGCACTGGACCTCGGGTCTAGAGCTCACTACCCGCCAGGAGGTCCAGGAACTGTTCGTCATGGAGCAGTTCTTGTGGAACTGCCCAGAGGACCTCCAGCAGTTCCTCCGTGACCGGAAACCAAAGGGGGCTTCTGCTACAGCCGCTCTGGCAGACGAGTATGCCAACAACAGGGTGCCGGAGCCAAAGAAGCCTGCCAGCAGCACCTGGAGAGGGGGTAAGCCCAATCCTGCCCCAGCCCCATACCCAGCCCCCAGAGTGCAAGGGGTGTACCCCCCAGCTGCCCTCTCCAGGCCAGGAACAGAACCCAGACGTTGTCATAATTGCAATCAGCCAGGACACTTTAAGGCTGCGTGTCCCCAGCGCCAGAAGGCCCCATCCCTGTCCCAGAAACCGACCACTGTTTTGTGTGTGGGAGGGGGTGGTGGGAGGTCCCTAGACAATTACCAATCCGTCACCATCGGCCGCTCAGCAGTCATGGGACTGCGGGACACAGGCGCTGAACGAACCCTGGTACGTCCTGAGGTGGTGTCCCCTCAAGACTTGGTACCTGGGAAAACCCTTTCCGTCTCCGGAATTGGAGGCGTTGAACCGGCGCTGCCCGTTGCCAAGGTGTATTTGGACTGGGGCGCCGGGAGGGGGATGCGGGAGGTGGGAGTAACGCCAAATATTCCTGCAAATGTGTTGCTTGGGACCGATTTGGGGCGGCTAGTGTCCCAGTATGTGGCCACTGAACCCCCAAGTTCGGCTCCCCAAGAATGTCATGACTCTACTGTGAATGCTAATGTTAATGTATTGAATGTGCCTCCAACAGTGGAGGAGGGAGTGAAACCTGATGGTAAGCCATGCACTGACACTACACACACAGGGCTCACAGTGAGGACAGGTGAGGAGGCTGCACGGGAGAGCTCAGAGATGGGGGGAGGGGCTGCTATGGGCAGTGTAGGGCCCCTAAGTGAACCCAGCCTGCTGAGTCTAGGGCCCCTGCAGGAAGAGGAACAGGCCATGGGGGGAGGGGGCGTCCCGGGAGAGGAGCCACCAGGTAAGACCCCAGGGCAGGAGTTCCCCACATCCGGGATGTCAGGAAGTCAGGGAAGTCTGCCTGACCCGGCGACTTGGTCAGGGACGAGGGAAAGCAGGCGCTACCCGTGGTCTCAGCGGTCGTGGCCGCTGTTACCAGCAGTGGGAGCGCTGAAGCCAAAGGAGCCTCGCGGAGGTCAGACGGTTTCCCCCTCTCCGACCAAGTGGCTGCCGGAGTCAGACAGTAGCCAGGAGACAGATCCCGGGGAACTGACAGAGGACATGGCAGTTTCATCAATTCTTGCCACATCAAGTCAGGGATTTCAGGCAACGTTGGAAGCTGACCCTAGCCTGAAGACTCTCAAGGAACAGGCGGCACAGCCTCCCCTGGAGTCCGACCGCGAGCGAGTGGTCTGGGACCAGGGACGGCTGTACCGGGTAACGGTCCAGCAGGGTTCACCGGAGGTGTGGCCCAGGGACCGACAGTTAGTGGTACCCCATCCGTTCAGGGCGGAATTGTTGCGGATCGCACACGAGATTCCAATGGCCGGACACCTAGGGATCACTAAAACCAGGGCCAGGCTAGCTCAGCATTTCTACTGGCCTGGAATGAGGACCGAGGTGATAGCCTACTGCCGTTCGTGTGACACCTGTCAGAGGGTGGGGAAGGCGGGGCCGTGCCCCAAAGCCCCACTGGTAACTCTGCCCATCATCGAAGAGCCTTTCTCGAGGGTGGCTGTGGATCTCATTGGACCTCTGTCCACTCCCAGCCATTCCGGGAAATGCTTCATACTAACGGTAGTGGACTATGCCACCTGGTACCCAGAGGCGGTAGCTTTGTCGTCCATTCGGGCCGACAAAGTGGCCACTGCCTTACTGGAGATTTTCTCCAGGGTGGGGTTTCCCAAGGAAATGCTCACCGACCGAGGGACCCAGTTCATGTCGCAGCTGATGGAGTCTCTCTGTAAGCAGGTACAGGTGCAACATCTGGTGGCCAGCCCGTATCACCCACAGACTAATGGCTTGTGTGAGCAGTTCAATGGCACGTTAAAGCAGATGCTGAAGATGTTGGTCGACTCCCATGGGAGAGACTGGGAGCGGTATCTCCCACACCTGCTGTTTGCCTACCGGGAGGTCCCACAGGCCTCAACGGGGTTCTCCCCCTTTGAGCTCCTGTACGGGCGACGAGTACGGGGGCCCCTTGCTCTGGTGAAGGAAGCATGGGAAGGGGATTTAGCCACCCCTGGAGTGTCAGTCATTGAGTATGTCGTGTGCTTCCGGGACCGAATGATGGCCTTGACACGGCTGGTGCATGACAATATGGCCCAAGCTCAGGCTGACCAGAAGCGATGGTACGACCAGAATGCTTGTGAGCGGACCTACCAGGTGGGTCAAAAGGTGTGGGTACTGGTCCCGTACCCCAAAACAAGCTTCAGGCGGCCTGGGAGGGCCAATACCTCGTGCACGAGCAGCTCAACGCCGTCACCTACCTGGTCACCCTGGACCACGCCCGTGGAAGGAGGAAGGCCTTCCATGTGAACATGATGAAGGCCCATCATGAGCGAGAGGCTTATGCTCACCCAGTGTATAACCTTCCAGAGGAAGGAGAGGCAGAAACCCTCCTCGATCTGCTCACCCAAGCCAAGGCGGGTGGATCCATCGAGGATGTGGGGGTTGGCCACCAGCTCTCGGAGGACCAACGTTCCCAGCTGGGGGCCACCCTGCACCCCTTTCGGGAGCTGTTCAGCAGCCTGCCCGGAAGGACTGAGGCAGCAGTCCATGACGTGGACACTGGCAACCACCCCCCAATCCGGCGTTCAGCATATCGGGTCTCTCTTGAGGTGCAGCAGCAGATGCGCCAAGAGATAGACGAGATGCTGAGGCTGGGGGTGATCCAAGCGTCCAACAGCGCGTGGGCTTCGCCTGTAGTCCTCGTCCCTAAAGAGGACCGAACTACGCGGTTCTGCGTGGACTACAGGGGGCTCAACGCTGTGTCAGTCACCGATGCGTACCCAATGCCGCGCATCGATGACCTGCTCAACCAGCTGGCCGGGGCCAAGTACCTGACCATCATGGATCTGAGCAGGGGGTATTGTCAGATTCCCCTGACCCCTAGGGCACAGGAACGCTCTGCCTTTATCACCCCATTCGAACTGTACGAGTCCACGGTGATGCCCTTCGGCATGAAGAATGCCCCTGCCACTTTTCAGCGGATGGTCAACACGCTGCTCGAGGGACTGGAAGGGTATGCGACCGCGTACCTGGATGACATTGCCATCTTCAGTCCCACCTGGGAGGATCACCTAGAGCATCTGGCTCAGGTGCTCGGGCGGATCCAGCGAGCAGGCTTGACCATTAAGCCGGAAAAATGCCAGCTGGGTATGAGTGAGGTCCACTACCTGGGACACCGGGTAGGTGGGGGAGCTCTGAAGCCAGAGCCCGGGAAGGTGGATGCCATCGCATCCTGGCCCACCCCCAGGACCAAGAAGCAGGTGATGTCCTTCTTGGGTACTGCTGGGTACTATAGGAGGTTTGTTTCCACACTATTGTGCCCTGGCCAAGCCCCTGACGGACCTCACCAAGAAAAGGCTGCCCGTCGCAGTCGACTGGACAGTCGCCTGCGAGACAGCTTTCCAGGCGCTCAAGACTGCCCTTTCTAGTTCTCCTGTCTACAGGCAGCCGACTTCACGCGGCCGTTCTTAGTGCAGACCGACGCCAGCGTCTTCGGCCTCGGTGCTGTGCTCAGCCAGGTTGACACTACGGGCCATGAACACCCCATTTTGTACCTGAGCAGGAAGCTCCTGCCGAGGGAAGTGGCTATTCCACGATGGAGAAGGAATGTCTGGCAATTGTGTGGGCCCTGCAGCGTCTGCAGCCATACTTGTACGGATGCCCATTCACCGTGGAAACAGACCACAACCCCCTCAGCTGGTTACACACGGTCTCTGGGACGAATGGGAGGTTGCTACGCTGGAGCCTCGCTCTCCAACAGTACCACTTCACCATTCGCCACAAAAGAGGCAGGGACCATGGTAACGCTGATGGGTTGTCCCGGCAAGGAGAGGGTGCGGTAGGGCGCACGGGGGAACACAGGAATGTGATACCCCCTAGCGCCCTCAAAAGCAGGGAGGTGTAAGGAAAGGGACGTCGCCATTTTGTATAGGGCCTATACCAGCCTCCATTTTGTCGGTTCACAGAGCCACAGACTGCTAACTACATAGGGCCTGTTAGCATATCCAGTACGACCGGTTTTGATGTCCACTATGAATCAAAAGGGCTTTAACATGCTAATTAGTTTGGTCTGAATAAGATGGTCAGTCGTATGCTAAATAGCTCAAACTCAAGCCAGTATTTCCTGCTCCATATGAATTGCAGGCCAGTTAATATGCGTGCTTCAAAGCAAAGGGGAAGGGCCTAGCAGGTTTAAGAACTGTAGCCATGAACAGGCTGCTGGCATTCCATTTTCTCACAGCAACAAGAAGCACAAGGGACAGATTTGATTTGCCTTGCCAAATGGAGCAGCAGCACATGCTTTGGGGACTGTCCAGCAACTGAAGACTGTTACCTGGGGATGGCAGAGCTCCCGCCTCCCCATGACCATATAACCCGGTAATATTGATCTATAGCTTACACCTTTAAGCCTTGTACATTATCGTTGTATTTTTTCTCTGACTGCAAGTCCATTGTAATTACGTTGTATAGCTTTACTGTATATTTCTGTAATTATCTAGTGCGCCCTTAAGGCGATTAAACCATAAAATTAATCTTGGGCTGATGCTTTTACTCTGATTACGAATCTTAGAATACCCAGTGGGTAACAGGACACCCTCCCCGGCGGCCATTTGCTCTAGGTGCAGTTCCCTTACTGACCTGAGAGACAAAGGGGGCGCCGGAGAGCTGTACCGGTGGAGTTACGTCCCATTGGTGACGTGGGAGGAAAGGGGTCGTCCCTCACAATTGGTGGCAGCGGTGGGATCAGAAGCTGTGATACCCGGCTACCGTGTGGCGGTCGGCTTAGTTCCTCACAGTTTCAATTAGAAAAAAAATAAAAATAATTAGAAAAAAAAAATGTGTGTTACGCTCTAGTTTTAGCTATTAACACCCCTCCCTTTCTTCTGGAAATATTAAAAACGGAATTGCGCTTTAATATCAGTTTTAATCTGTTTATCGAGTGAAGCGAAATTTATGTCAGCGTCTGAAGCTCATGTGGCTTTCACATGGCTGCTTTGATGCATTTAGAATCACTTTACCAATTTCAAGGAATATATTTTTCCAGAACCAAGATCAAAGCCCTATTAACAAGTATGCTAGGTTACAGTGTAAGGAATTTTTCAAAGAAGCGGTCTTGATTGTTTTTGTATCTACAACTTGTTATCACAGGGAAGCCCTTTTCTGAGGTGCTACAACAACAGCGTTACCCAAGCATTAACCAAAACAGCAAATTATCATTTTAATTTAAATCATCCGATGCCCAGGCAGATTCTTGAGATAAGAAGAAAAAAAAAACGGCCTGTATTCAGTGGAATGGAAGTAGCCAGACGAGAGGCGCCAGCGTATCTTTGTGCCAAAGCAAAACAATGTGGAATATAAAACAACAGCTTTGAAAAGACCCGATTAAACTCCTTACTGACCCATCCTGAGACAGCAGCCAGCGAACAGACCTCCAGGATTTCAATACAAAATGGGATGGGTTCTTTGCTTTTTTTTGCTTGTTGGAGTAATTTTCTTCAAAATGACAGTAGCCTGTCTGAGAAATGTCAAAACACAGACATATTTTCTCAGGCCGGATAAAGCAAATCTGCTAACTCAAAAAACAAACGTCTAACACTATAGCCTCGAGACGTAGAAGATGTAGAACCCCAAATACAAGAATTCTGGGAAATGCTTCCAACATTATTATTATTATTTATTTATATAGCGCCATTAATTCCATGGTGCTGTACATGAGAAGGGGTTACATACAAAGTTATAGATATCAAAAAAGCACAGTAAAACCAAAAATACTCTGTTGCAAAAATAATAATAGTAAACGGCAAGTGCCAATAAAAAAAAAGTGGTAAAACAAGGGTATTTGGTTAATACGTTTTTTGCAAAAAATGTATATTAAGCTGCTCTACCAAATCGTCAAGGTATACCCTTATCAGAGCAGTCCCTGACTAATGTATGTAGCCCTATCTGATGTATTTAAAAACCTGGTCATATGTATAATACCTGTATGAGCAGGATTCAGAAAGGTTAAGTCCCATGTGGACACAGCATAGAGCAGCTTATATGTGCAGGGCTCATAAGGGAGGGGTGGAAAACTCCCTGGTCTTGTAGAAACAAGAAAACAAATGGTTAAATCAAAAACACATGAGACCTGCACACAGTGAACAGGCCTGTAGAGACACTGTTCACACCACCAGAAGACTGAAAACACAAAAAAAGCACAGTAAAACCAAAAATACTCTGTTTGCAAAAAAGAATAATAGTAAACGGCAAGTGCCAATAAAAAAAAGTGGAAAAACAAGGGTATTTGGTTAATATGTTTTTTGCAAAAAATGTATATTAAGCTGCTCTACCAAATTGTCAAAGTATACCCGTATCAGAGCAGTCCCTAACTAATGTATGTAGTCCCTATCTGATGTATTTAAAAACCTGGTCGAGCCTGTCCCACACTTTTTTCCTTTTTCATGCTTATGGCCGTGGCCCAACACACATAAGATAATCTTTTAGGCTCCATACCTACTTTGGGTTGTGGGTACTTTATTTCGCTGCAATGGTTGGTGGTTTTTAAATTTTCCAAACAGCCTGATTTTTTGGCGACATGACCTTGCATTTTTCACGCACACCACCTCACGGTATGGTATGAGTTCGCCTCTTGGGCCCATATGGTATTGTCTGCTATTATAGGTTTATTTATTTATTGTACTATTTAATTACTTGTGGTGTCCAATATAGTTTATTCTATGCTTGATATATAAATTATTACACAGGTGTGTGTTTTTCTTGTGGCATCGGCAGTCGAAGTTATCATATTTGTATTTATATTCATTGTCATTCTTGAAATTGTGTGGATGGTCATTGCCTATATTATGCGGCATGACCGACTATAGGTCCTAATTGTTTCTTTTTGTGCATGTCTTGGTGTTTGTATTTTAAATGTTTTTAAATATGTCTTGCTTGTATGTATATACACATTGTTTGATATCTGTGAATAAAATTGAATATTTTTACTCTATATGCAATTGCGATGTTCCCTATATATGAGCGTGCCTTTTTCTTTATTTTGATTCATTGTTCATTTGGCCCATGGTGAATTCTCTTGCTTTATATTATTGAGTGGTGTCCTCCATTTCTCTTACTCGCGGAAGCTCGGGTGGTGGCGGCGGCGAGGCGGAAGAATGGTTATTGCAGGCTGTAGGCTTTCCTGAAGAGATGGGTTTTCAGGTTCCGTCTGAAGGATCCAAGGGTGGTGGATAATCGGACATGTTGAGGCGTGGAATTCCAGAGGATGGGGGATATTCGGGAGAAATCTTGGAGGCGGTTGTGTGAGGAACGAATAAGTGTGGAGGATAGTAGGAGGTCTTGGGAGGATTGAAGATTACGTGAAGGAAGATATTGGGAGATTAGTTCAGATATATATGGAGGAGACAGGTTATGGATACCTTTGTAGGTCAGTGTTAGTAGTTTGAACTGGATTCATTGGGGAATTATTAGTGATGAGGGGCTCACTTTGCCTCATGAGACATAAGGGGACCTAGGGACCACTAGTATCGTGGTGTCAGGGTTTTTAATGGTAGGGACTAGGCAATAATTGTGCTAGATGGGTTAGATGGAAAGTAGTGCTGACTGCATGGCCATGAGCCCCAGTATGTATATTTTTCGTTTAGAAATTGTTTAAGTAATTTGTATAATTGGATGGCATTGCTGCACATTTACTAAGAGCTTTTTGTTGGTGGATCATAGCAGGTGAGCTAGAAAGAACATCTGGGGCAGTTAAGTGGCACAGTGGTTAGCTCTGTAGCATTACAGTGATGGGGTCCTGGGTTCAAATCCCACCAAGGAAAATGTCTGCAAGGCGTTTGTATGTTCTCCCCATGTTTGTGTGGTTTTCCTCCAGGTTCTCTTGTTTCCTCCCACACTCCAAAAACATACTGATAGGGAATGCAGATTTTGAGCCCTAATGGGGGCAGTGGTGATAATGTCTGTAAAGTGCTATGGCATATGATGGCACTATATAAGCAAAGCATAATAAAAAAAATCTTGGACAGTCAAGAAGGCTGCCTAGAAGTCAAGTGACTGCCTTCGTAGTGGGTGGATAAATGTGGCAGTTGTTGCTGGCCTGGTTTGAAGAGGTCTTTCCAAAAGTAAACAGATTTTGTTTTTATTTTATTCGAGTTGCTACCCTGAATATTCCGATTTTTGTTTGTTTAGGTTTTTTCAATCTACCATACAGATTTGGAGATATTGACCTTTTTATTTAGTTTAAACACAAGTGAAGCTGTGTGTGGAAAATGCTCCATATTGTAAAGGAAACGTCCAACAAGTTGTGCACCCACAATCTCCTATATATAATCCCCTCCAAGTTATCGTTGACTAAAAAGTTTATTTTTGACAGGTGGGCTCCATTACTGAATTGTCAAACACCTTGTCTTGACCAACCCAAGTCATTGTTACATGCAGTCTGCAAAGGCGTAGCGTCCGCACACCACAAGTCCACACATCCAGCCAGGACCCCCAACTTCATATAATGTGCTGAGGCACAAGAGACAAGTACCTCGCCCAAGGGGGCACCGAGCACCTGTTCTTGGTTTGAGCGCTCATTCTGTTCTGATAAAGTCCCAAACACTGAACAAGCAGGGAGTGCTGTAATGTTTGAGCTCAGAATTGTAAATGTAGTTCTGGAATAGAATAGGCTATAAAACTTCCATAACTTGGAACAGTATAAAGTTAGTAAAGCCAAGCATATATATATAAAGTTACTTTTTAAGTAGATTCCCTCTAAATGCAAAGTATAAAATGACTCTAGAAGGTGAACTACACCATAATATCACTCGTTCTACCTTGCAAATCCCCAAGGAACATTTCAGTACAATTATTCTAAGATTTCTCTTTCCCTCTTTTCACACCAAAATGTGTAAATAGGAAACATTTTCCCAAACAGCTGCGGCGGACGTGTGTCTGGAATTTTAATTTCCATCTTGTTTCCAGGGAATGAACGTACATTACAGAAGGAAACCGGAAGACTCAGGAAGTAATTTTACTTTACTGGCTCTGATGTGATCAGGTATAATTAGAAAGCTAAAAAATAACACATGGCGCAGATTAACGAGGCGGGGTCTGGTATATAGCGCAACATCTCATGAAATAAAGAGTTTTTCCCAAATATTCACATGCAATACATATACATCAGATGTGCCACCTTTTGAGAAGGAAAGTCAGAGCGAATCTGAAAAATGTCATATAAAGCAGCCATCAGAGTCGACCTCTAAATGTTTAGCGTTATGCTCCGCCCACTTGTATAAAACCTCCCCCAAACTGACATGTATTGAAACATGAGATGCATATGACCTCTTCTACTATACTTCAAATACAGGCGCCAGATCAGACCCCTAAACTAATACAGACCAAAGAAAGGACTCCTTAATAAATACAGACTTAAATACAGTAAAAGATAACCCTGAAACTCTTAACTCTGTTACATTACAACCTGCGTTTACATATTTTTGTAATCTGATTTGTGTGAGATGCATCTGCACTAAATACGAGTCTAAGTTGGTGTAGTGAGAAAAATATAAGCAAAAATTTAATTTCTGGGATCAACTAACTAAAAATTGGCAAGTGCATATGTATTCATTCCAATCTAAGGGTCACATGGTCTTTCAGTATATACACTTTTCTGAAAGGCCACAGAGGCTGCAGCACCATTAGTGGAGGCACCACTAACCAAACATCATGAAGACCAAGGAGATCTCTAAATAAGTTAGGGACAAAGTTGTTGAGAAGAACAAGTCAGGTTTGGGTTGTAAAAAATATGCCAATCTCTGATGATCCCCCAGAGCACCATCAAATCTGTTATCATCAAATGTAAAGAGCATGGTACCACAACAAACCTGCCAAGAGAGGGCCACCCACCAAAACTCTCAGCTCAGGCAAGGAGGACATTAATCAGAGAGGCAGCACAGAGACCAAAGGTAACACTGAAGGAGCTGCAGAGTTCCCAAGTAGAGACTGGAGTATCTGCCCATATGACTACAATAAGCCACACACTCTGTAGCGGTGGCCTTTATGGAATAGTGGGCAGAAAAAAAGCCTTTACTTACACAAATTGTAAGGCTCGTTTTGAGTTTGCCAAAAGACATGTGGTAGACTCCCCCAAATGTATGGAGGAAGTTGCTATGATCAGATGAGACCAAAATTTAACTTTTTGGCTAAAGTAAATGCAATGTCTGGTGTCAAACCAACACGGCTCATCACCCCAAGAACTCCACCCCCACAGTGAAACATGGTAGTGGCAGTATCATGCTGTGTAGATGTTTTTCAGCAGCAGGTACAGGGAAAATTGTTATAGTCGAGAGGAAGATGGATGGTGCGTAAAATAGTCATATTTTTGTCAAAACCTGTTTCAGTCTGTCAGTGATTTGAGACTGGGACGAAGGTTCACTGTTGTGAATGTTTTAGAAATGAATTCTGAGCAGATGCTCCCTCTGGTGGTTACAAACAGTACTGAACCATTCAATGAGGATTGGCAATCAGGAATCACGGACTGGCTGGATATAAGGGAGGTTCCCCCCCATCATGGTTGCCGGTGATCAATTGTTCTTGTCTCAACTTTGTTTCCTGGTTCACTTGGAAGCTTGCTGAGTCTTGCCTCTTCTCCTGCTCTCAGATAAGATATTTTCTGTTTTTTGTTTTTGTGCTTGCATATTTCTCTGCATTTCTGTGAGGTTGGCCTGGTTCCCCTCCCCGGGGGGCTTGGGCTCCTCTCGGTTCCTCTGGAGCCACTGTTGTTTGTTCATTTGCCTTTTCCAGTTTTTTCAGTGGCTGCGGCTTAGTTTTGTTACACCAGAGAACTAATTTAGGTGGTAGAGGTCGTGTGATCTCAGGTGTTTTTGAAATTAGTAGCGTTGTTTTTTTTGGATTGCAGTAAGTATCCTTCCTATCCTTTTCTGTCTAGGCAGTTTGGGCCCCAGCGTTTGCTCATACTATTTTCTGTCTGTGTCTGTATTTCCTCTTGTCTAACCGCCATTACATGTTTGGGGGCTTCCTATGTTCTTTGGGGATCTGCTCCGGGGCAGGTAGCTTTCCTCTTTCTATCTTTAGGTGTAGTTTAATCTCTCAGGCTGTGAAGAGGCGTCTAGGACCAACGTAGGAACGCTCCACGGCTGCCTTTAGTTGTGGTGGTTAGTCAGGGTACTGCAATCCAGTAGATTCCAACCTCTCTGGTGTATTGCCGTTTTTGCCTGCTCTCCTCAGCTACCAAAACATAACAGTTCACCTTCCAAAAAGATGAACCAAATCATACTGCTACTGCAACACTCGAGTGGTTTAAGGTGAAGCGTGTAATTGTTTTGGAGTGGCTTAGTCAAAGCCAAGTCCTTAATCCAATTGAGAATCTGTGGTCAGACTTGAAGATTGCTGTTCATAAGAGGAAACCATCTAGGAGCTGGAGCAGTTTTGCATTGAGGAATGGGCAAAAATCCCAGTGGCAAGATGTGGAAAGCTCACAGAGAATGATCCAAAATGACTTGTAGCTGTAATTGCTGCAAAAGGAGGCTACACAAAGTACTGACTTTATTAAGGTGTCCCATATTGTCCCATTTGTTTTCTTCACAAAAAAAGAAAACCAAATGTTCACAGTTGTAGGCATGTTCTTTACATGAACTGATGCAAACCCTCAAAAAAAACAAAAAAACAGTGAAGTTCCAGGTTGTGAGTAGAGATGAGCGAACATCGTCGGCTCCCTCCTTATTCAGCAAGCTATAGCGCTTACTGAAGAATCTGCATCAGTAACCCAGGAACCTGGAGCGCTCCCAATAATCAGCTTTTCAGCGCCGCATGTGTTGCGACTGTGTGACAGTCACAATATATGCATGGAGAACCTGTGTGTTGTGATTGTCACACAGCCGCAACACATGCAGCTGTGTCACCGAACAGCTGATTATCGGGAGCGCTTCAGGTACCTGGGTTTCCAATGCAGCTTTTTCAGTAAGGCGCTTGCTGAATAAGGAAGGAGCCGACGATGTTTGCTCATCTCTAGTTGTGAGGTGGCAAAATAGGAACAATGTTAAGGGGGTGGGTGGGGTGTGAATACTTTCACAAACCCCTGTATATAGTAATAATAATGCCACCATTGTGATCAATAACAAAAATTACATTACCACAACTGATATTATTGACCACCAGTGAACATATAATGGTAGATATGAATGGCCCACTGGTGACACTCTCACTGATCATAGTCATTCAGTTTCTCTTTTCCATTCGCCCAAGACTGCCATGAAATCTTTTATCCATGACTTGCCTCTGCAGAATTAACTGTCAGAAGATTGCAGCATATGGTTACACGAACTACTGCACTTATTAGAACTGCTTCAATATCCTATTAAACAGTGCAGGTTTTCTTTGCTCTGTCATTGCAAGGGTTAATCAGTTTAGTTCACCTCCTGGAGCTCTCCATCCTGAATTGTTTCATCTGTTCTGTGTTGGTCACTCCGCTCTGGTACATATGTTCGCCCCTGGCACTTGGGAGTTGCCAGTGATAGTTACAACTTCCAGGTTTAGTGGTTAAGGAGAGTTCTGAATTAGTAGCGGTCAGTTGGTGTAGTTTACTGAGATTTCTGCATGGATTTTGTAGTGTGTGTTTATCCTAATCCTCTCCCATTCGGTTTACCTATCCTACTGTTCCCTTGATTTCCACTCTGTTGATTTGTGAGTGTATTTGTATGATTGTAGTTTTCTTCTATTCCTGCCTGTTTACCCTTGTCTATCTGGTTAGTGTTTTCCAATACACTTCAGCGTCACACCTCACTGTGTGGGGGACGAGATCAGATAAAGGTTAAGAGAGGAGTATACCAAGGTACGAGACTCCGGCGTCTCCGCCATTCAGGGTAACCCGGGGACAGGGATAACGTAGGGTGTCCCTAGTTTGAGGGATAGGATAGGTGCTTACAGTCCAATGTTACTATGTGACAGTAACACACAAAAACTTTGGCTTAATGTTTTTCAAGCCCCCTCCTTACATTTCCCCCACCTCTACTCAAACCATATAGTGCTATAACCAGTGCTCCAGCCAGAAATAATGTTCCCTTTGTGCCCCACACAATAACAGTACCCTCTTTTTGAGCCCTACACAATTTTATTGCCACTTCCATGCCCCCTACACAGTAATAATGCGTTCTTAATACCTCAATATAGTAATTATGCCCCGATGCCTCCTTATAATATTAATAATGCTATATTATCATAATTAATATGTCATTGAAGAGTCCCAGGTCAGGGATGCACAATCAAAGTGTTTTTAGACATGCAGATATTTACATAACTCTTAATGTGATTGTTTATGGGCTTGGTATATACAACCAATCAACATCTTTCAATATTATATATTATACATGCATCAAAAATGATATGTACAAATACAGTGTGTGTTTATACTGTTTTATTGTATGCTCTATGACTAAGGGCGCAGTAGGCGTCAGATCGGTTCCTGTACCACATCATTCCCCCATGGAATTTAATGATATGCATCTTTAATAAAGCTTGAAGAATTTTTGGTTATTGGATGTGCCTATCATTTCTTTTTTCGGTTGTTGGACATTTCTGGTTGGTCACCCATATCGGAATGACACTCCGGAGGATAAAGACAGACGTTTCCTAATTGTGAGTACGATGGGAAGTTTTTCTTATGCTAAATAGAGTACAATTTAATTGTAATTTACCCTTAAGTCAAGAGTTCAATAAAATGAGCTAAAGAATAATTATAAGAATTCCATGAGCCTCCTGATAATAAAATAATTATTATATCTTTGTGCCACTTTAGAATAATGACCCCATTTTGCCTCCTTTTAATAATGTCCCCCATTGTTCCCCTTTCTCATAATAATAAAGTTCTTCTGTGCCTAACAAAGAATGAAAATAGTCTACTACTCACCTCACCCCGATCACACACCAAGCGGTGATGCGCTGCTCTATTGCAGCAGACCAGCAGTTGATTGTTGCCTGCCTGTGTAAGCGGCAGAACAGAGAGCCCTGTTCCGATACTGTTTTAATAGCATTGGCACCCTGGGAACTACAATACTGTTGAAAGTGTTGTGGACAGATGCAGCCAATTGCCAGACCGACCGATCTGGCATTTTTCAGTCTAGTACTCACCTTATGGGTGCATTCAAATATCTGTACAAATTACTCTGAGATTGGACCGCAATGCATGGACTGGCAACTGGTCACCCGACACAAGTGTGACAGCTTCTTATATTTCTATGAAGCCGTTACGCTCAGGTCAGGAGATCCGCGGCCAGTCCATGCAATGTGGTCCAATTTCAGACCAATTTATACAGACGTTTGAGTGTGCCCTAATGTTCCCCCTACTAGTCAGACATCAAGGCTACCTCCATTCCACCAGTAGTCACGGCATTGCATCCATTTCTCACACAAGTCACAACGGGGTTAGGGCCTTACTTTTCTTGTATTATTGAGTGATGTATTAATCACCGCTTAGTTTACCATTGTACAATGTGTTTATTATGAGTTACTCAGAGACTTTATTATCAATTATTTTAGAGAAGGAGGACTCACACCCTGAGCAGTACAAGCAGAACCAGATGACTGCAAATTGCTGAGATGTTCTGACTTTACATGGAAAACAATTAAATGAATAATTTAAAGCACATCTCATTGTTCAGGAAATTACATGAAGTGGGCAGAGAAGAGACTATAATTTCTGATCACAGAGCTCAACCTTCAAAAACTCCCTTATTCCGAGGCATGAGGGCTGGTGTCCATAGTTTCCAAAGTAAATAAATTATATAATTATAATTTATCATTTATTTTTATATCGATAGATACAGTGGCTTGCAAAGGTATTCATCCCTCTTGACATTTTACCTATTTTGTTGGTGTACAATAATAAATTATATTGTGGTACCGTGTTAGCCAGAAAAATCGATGTGAATACTTCTCCGTCCAATTATGACAAGAGCATTCTTAAAGTGATACCTTTATTGGCTAACCAGAAAATTATATGTTCGCAAGCTTTCAGAGCGCAAAAGCTCCTTCTTCAGGCAAGATTACATTTGGAATAAACCTAAATAATAAATAAATAATAAATAAATCTTTATTCCAAATGTAATCTTGCCTGAAGAAGGAGCTTTTGCGCTCTGAAAGCTTGCGAACATATAATTTTCTGGTTAGCCAATAAAGGTATCACTTTAAGAATGCTCTTGTCATAATTGGAAGGAGAAGTATTCACATCGATACCTATTTTGTTACATTACAACCTAGGTTTAAGTAATTTTGTAATCAGATTTGTGTGTGATACATCATCACTAAATAGTCTAAATTGGTGAAGTGAGAAAAATATAGGCATAAATTAAAGTTATGGGATCAAATAACTAAAAATTGGCATGTGCATATGTATTCACCCTTTTGCGGTGAAGCCCCTAAAAAATTCTGGTGCAAGCAAGTACCTTCATAGGTCAGATGCTTAGTGACAGGATGTCCCCCTGTGTGCAATCTAGGTGTCAAATGTCTGTCAGTATATACACTTTACCTTTTCTGAAAGGCCACAGATGCTGCAGCACCATTAACAAAAGGCTCCATTAGCGAAACAACACCATGAAGAACAAGGAGATCTGCAAATAAGTCAGACACAGAGTGCTGCCAGCCTGGTCCACTAATGGGATTATATCGGGCCAGAAACCAGCCCAGGTAGCATGGAAAGTTAAACCAAGAAAATGACGTGTGGATTCGGGATCGAGATAAAAGAGAAACCCAAGATTAAATTATATATTTTATCACCTTAAGGGCACACTAGACAATACACTATATACACAATGGTTATACATGTACAATGTTCAGATATGCAAATACAATACTGGTAGGATAAAAGATACAAGCAGGTGGATCATGTCAAATTACCGCTTTGATGTTAGGCCATGTGTACGTTGGGCCGCAGGGGGTATGGGCTGCCAGCTGGTTCCTCCATATCATGTTACTCGACCTGGACCCCAGTTTCAAAGAGTACCACAAGCATGACAGGGAGAGAGCCCACATGGACTTACACTAGACTTTATCCCCTTTAAGTCACTTTCCTCCTACCTTCTGGGCTGAACCTAAATCCCCTCCTCTTGTGTCTAGCAGCTAAAAACTCCAAAACTGAAGATGGGTCATAACTCCTTAATGTACGGTTCTATGAAGGCTGTTTTGGTGCCATCGAATCCGCCTGGGCCCCTGGTATGAGTTGAGACTAAACACAGCTTTGCTACCTGGCTCCTACTTGCCAGTTTACGTATCTCCCCACCGTGTGATGCTTGAACAAATCGAGACCCTGGAAGGCATTCGGTCCGTTCCAGGGATCTTGAAAATGTAACCGGTGTGTAGCCAGGATGTACGATAAGTCCATATTCTCCTTATAAAATCATAGCTGACTCAACAAAGCAGTTTGACTGCATGGTATCTATTTTGCAAGCAAGCCTTTTGTATGATATTAGCTGGCTCAAGGTGTGAGATCTGTCACTCACAGGCTTTTGAGGCTTGGCCCCCTTTTGAGCTAGGTGTCCAGTTATAGCTGCACACGGGGAGGGGTTTTTATAATCCCATGCCATATAGGAAACAAATGATTGATGTTAAATTATATCTCCAATATTCTTCACATACATTATGAAAAAAATATAACATAGGGAAATCCACATTTGCTGTAGGGCTGTGTACATATGGTCTTAATACAAATCCTATTCGTGTCTCTGATTTTATCAATGCATGGGGAAAAAAAATGAAATGTCACTTTTTATTCATGTTGAATTACAGAAGTATTCCTTCTTAGATGTCTATGGAGACACTACTGCCCCGATTCTTCAATGAGTTTTTGCCAGCTCAAACTTTTGACATGTTTATGCTAGCCCCGGCCAGCTCGGAAAACTTTCTGAAAAGTGGGCAAAGCTCGAGAAGGACGGGAGTGGTGAAGTTTGCTCGACAAATTCATCAAAATTTTCGTCACACAAGTTTCCCACAAGTGATCCTATTCTGTTTTTTTTTCGTATTGATTATTTTTTTGGTATAAAACACAAACAAAAATCCACTGACCCCACCGCAACTGCTGGTGTGTTTCACTATTTTAATGCACACTTCTTTTTGCAATAATTTTATGCAAGTAGGCAAATATGCAGTAAACATGTAGGGAAACGGTAGGGGGCAGGTTTGGGGCAAACGGCCAGGCACGCCAAGTCACACTCATAACTATTGGGTATTTTAACAATGCCATAAATCTGTTACATTTATTTATAATCTAATTTCAGAGCAAAATGTCAGCCCAAGAGAAATTGATATGTTAGATGTAGTGGTGAGCGGATACAAGTATTAAATCCTTTCCAGGCATGCCCGTTTCCCCAACAATCGATCCAGCATTTTTACATATCTTATTCTTATTACCAGGACTGGAGCACAAGACCATGCTTACGCTTAACAAGTGGCTGTGGACAAAACAGGAGCGTCTCTTGCCTCTCTGCAAAAAATAGGGGCACTGTGTAACTCTTTCAAGTTGACCAAGAGCTTCATGCTTCTCCCCTGACTATTTTCGTGTTGAATACAGTAAGGTAGATTATGTCTTTGTTCCCATGATGAGCTTTAGGTGAGTTTTTGATGTGCAGATTTTCAGCACCATTTCTGCACCCATTATGTAGAATAGGTTATTTGCATTTTTTCGGGAATACGCTAAGTAAAAAACTCACCATCATCATGGTTGGAACGTCGCCTACAGGGTGACATTATGCATCTGACGAGGAGAATATGGATCTAATAAATGCCATCATAAACTGGTCCCAACACATGTTACTGACAGGTTAGCTTAACTGGGAAAAAGCCATACCTTCATATTGTCAGCCTGACAATACAGTGTGAACATATGTGTGTCACTATCTCAGCAGCTCAAATCATTTGCTTTGCAGGCATCCTGGAAAAAAAAGGAAAATAAAATCCCGTTTGGATGTACGTCAATGGACGCACAAGATAGGAGACATCTGCAGGATATTGTCATTGAGGACACCTACAATTTGGCAGAGGCATTGGAAAGGATGTTTTGTGACATCTATGAAGCAGGGTTTTTTTTCCTACCGCCATATGTATGTCACAGAGCGAGTAGAATAAGCTGTTGTGTGACTTGTCGCATGTATTTGGGGAGGACAGATGTTCTGGGAGGCTGTGACTCTTCCTTTGTTGCTTTCTTGAAGAAACGGATGAAAATCCATGGACCCCACCCCAACTAATGGCATAGAGGGAGTTGTAGGTTTAGAACATCTGGACAGGCACAGATTAGGACTCAGGTGTTGGACATTATCACATTAGGTCAGATCAAATCATATTGCCAGCCAGAAGATGACAAATATGGCCAAAATTCCCACCGGAACTGTCACTCATCAATTACAATGTAAGACTCTAGAAAAATGGGGCAGAAGCCAACATGGCTGCCATCACAGCTCCCACAAAAGCGGTCCCCTTGCTACATTCCTTTCCCTACATTACTGTATGATGCTTTTAGGGAAAAAACACAGTTTTTTTGAGGAGTCTTTGGAGCGTAAAAAACACTTGAAAAAATAACCTTGTGGGAACAAAGATAGTGCATATCACCTCTTTGAAGTGGCTTCTCACAGAAAACGCTCCAAGTTTGGCACTGTCGAATCAAAAAGACTGAAAAAAAAATGCTTTAGGAAAAGAAAACCTCTGCTAAAAAGCTTGAAAAACTCTTCAAAACAGTTTCAATAAACAAAAAAAAAACTCCCCAAAGTATGAGCGTTTCCTGAATCTGTTGACATTGTTTTTCTTTGTAAAGCCTCAAAAAAAAAAACTATGTGCACATACCTCAAAGTTGTCTGGAGAAGCTGTGTAACAAGGTTAAGGCTATGTGCACATGTAGTTCTTCGAGGAGGGTTTTGGAACAGAAACTCTCCATTTCCTCCAAATATTAATAATGGATGAAAAATGTTTAATTTTTTATTAGCTGAGGAAGCTTACTATCCAAACCCACACAAAGTGAATTAAAGAAACACTCCTCCCATCAAAGTTTGTATCCTAATATAGTACAATCATCAGAATATATAGCACTGTGCACTTACAATTGCTAATTTTGCCTTTCTACCCAGATAATTCTTCTCTTTTCCATTAGGTCTATGATATCACGTGATTAATAACTGACTAGCTGAATCCTTCTAAGCTCTATGTAGAAACAGGAGGTCAATTTTCCCTGTATGAGTCATAAGTCGCTGCAAAAGTCAATGGCAGGGGGAGGGAATGGGACAGCTGGGTCAGGAGTTGAAGAAGGGAATGATTTCTGCAGGGACAAGAAACATCCTGTTTCAACTTATAGAAAAGAGAGTAATCATCAGGGTAGAAAGACAAAATGAGCAATTGTAAGTACACAGCGCTATATAACATGATGACTGCAATATATTAAGAGGATAAATACTTTTGATTGGAGGAGGAGTGCTTCTTTAGTGTATGCCATATTACAGAACATAGGCCGTAATCTATTAACCTATCATCAAATGTTAAGAAGGATATTGGATGTTTCCAGTTGGTAAGCTGTAGCTTTATACTCTTAAATCCCTAATCCTTTAGAGCAGGACATGACAATAGACTTGTACTGTAAAAATAAAACAGAAGACCAGAAACAAAATGAGCCGGAGCATACTGTAAGTTGGTATACATGCAATGAGTAAGAGCATGTTCACATTGTGGCCATTTCACAGACAAATGCTAAGGGAAAAAAATCAGCATATACCCTGTAGCAAGTAAATCTGTAAACTGTAATAGTACACGTAAATAACAATGGACTTGGTTAACGCTGTTTTGATCAAACGCATAAAAACCATCCCATCGCGACAAGGTGTACCCAATCGAGGCAGTCCTAGCCTATCGGAGTATTAAATCCTTACAGTCAACCTCAATGTGTATAAGTGCAGAGCAGGACAGGAGCCCTGACTGTTCAGCTACCTGCCCACGGGAAGCTATCTAGATAAATGCCTGCGTTATTAACATATACTATTACTGCTTACTTACTATATGGTATATGCTCAATTTGTTTGTTTTCTTGTATTTTTTTTTTTTTTTTAAATAAAGCCGAAGTCATAGTTGATTCTTAGCACATGTGCTTCCCGGGAAGGATCTAGGCCACTCATGCCAAGCTTTGAATTATTTGTGACTCTGGGGGATTTCAGACTAGCCGCATTAGGCGTCTCATCTTCTTCACTTAATGACAGAGCGTTTTACGGTTCTATGTAATCCCGGTCACATGAGGAATCAGGTTCGCACAAATTCTCGTAAGTCTATGTGCACACTCAGTCTTTTTGCTGAATTTATGGAGCACAAACTGAGCAGAAGCCAAAGTTTTTGAGGAGTTTTAATTAAACCCAGCTGGACTCCAATGAAGGAGTAGAACCATCTCAAGGAGGATTACAAGGAAATGGACAGCATGTGACGTAAATATGAGTGTCTGAGCAAAGGGTCTGAATACTTATGACCATGTGATATTTCAGTTTTTCTTTTTTAATAAATTTGCAAAAATTTCTACATTTCTGTTTTTTTTCATTCAAGATGGGGTGCAGAGTGTACATTAATGAGAAAAAAAATAACTTTTTTGAATTTACCAAATGGCTGCAATGAAACAAAGACTGAAAAATTTAAAGGGGTCTGAATACTTTCCATACCCACTGTATATATACAGGGTGGTCCAAAAGTAGGTGGACAGTATGTGTAATAGGGTAATGAAGGGGGAGATTTATCGAACATTTCATGTTTTTTGACCATTTTTTTTTTGATGGAACAGTCACAGGAGATAAGTATCTCAAAATTCTAATGAATCAAGTTGTTCCCCAGTTACAGCAACAGCCTAATTCCAATGACCTTTATTTCCAACAAGATGGGGCCCCTCCACATTATTCAAGAGTCGTCCGCGAGTATCTTGATGAAACATTTGCTAATAAATGGATTGGCCAAAGAGGCCCACTTGATTGGCCGGCACGTTCACCAGACTTCACCCCAATTGATTTTTTCTTTTGGGGAGAACTCAAGGAAAAAGTTTATAGTCGAAAACCAAAAAGTGTCAGTGATTTGAAAAATTACATAAGAGATGCATTTCAAGAAATTAATACCCAAAGAGACTTGTGCAAAAATGTTTGTCGAAGCGTAAGAGGCAGACTTCAAAGCTGTGCAAATTGTGATGGAAAACAGTTTGAGCACCTGCGTTGAGAAAATTTAAGGGCTTTTGTATTATTGTTCAGAACAAAAAATAATTGTCAATGTTATTCTTGTGTTAGTAAATATAATTTTATATATAAATCAAAATAAAAGTTATTTTCTGTCCACCTACTTTTGGACCTATATATGTATATATATATATATATATGTGTATATATATATATATATATATATATATATATATATATATATATATATATATGTATGTACACACAGTACAGTCCAAAAGTTTGGACACACCTTCTCATTTAAAGATTTTTCTGTATTTTCATGACTATGAAAATTGTACATTCACACTGAAGGCATCAAAACTATGAATTAACACATGTGGAATTATATACTTAACAAAAAGTGTAAAACAACTGAAAATATGTCTTATATTCTAGGTTCTTCAAAGTAGCCACCTTTTGCTTTGATGACTGCTTTGCACACTCTTGGCATTCTCTTGATGAGCTTCAAGAGGTAGTCACCGGAAATGGTTTTCACTTCACAGGTGTGCCCTGTCAGGTTTAATAAGTGGGATTTCTTGCCTTATAAATGGGGTTGGGACCATCAGTTGTGTTGTGCAGAAGTCTGGTGGCTACACAGCTGATAGTCCTACTGAATAGACTGCTAGAATTTGTATTATGGCAAGAAAAAAGCAGCTAAGTAAAGAAAAATGAGTGGCCATCATTACTTTAAGAAATGAAGGTCAGTCAGTCCGAAAAATTGGGAAAACTTTGAAAGTGTACCCAAGTGCACTTGCAAAAACCATCAAGCGCTACAAAGAAACTGGCTCACATGAGGACCGCTCCAGGAAAGGAAGACCAAGAGTCACCTCTGCTTCTGAGGATAAGTTTATCCGAGTCACCAGCCTCAGAAATCGCAGGTTTACAGCAGCTCAGATTAGAGACCAGGTCAATGCAACACAGAGTTCTAGCAGCAGACACATCTCTACAACAACTGTTAAGAGGAGACTTTGTACAGCAGGCCTTCATGGTAAAATAGCTGCTAGGAAACCACTGCTAAGGACAGGCAACAAGCAGAAGAGACTTGTTTGGGCTAAAGAACACAAGGAATGGACATTAGACCAGTGGAAATCTGTGCTTTGGTCTGATGAGTCCAAATTTGAGATCTATGGTTCCCACCGTGTCTTTGTGCGACGCAGAAAAGGTGAACGGATGAACTCTACATTGCTGGTTCCCACCATGAAGCACGGAGGAGGAGGTGTGATGGTGTGGGGGTGCTTTGCTGGTGACACTGTTCAAAATTGAAGGCATACTGAACCAGCATGGCTACCACAGCATCTTGCAGCGGCATGCTATTCCATCCGGTTTGCGTTTAGTTGGATCATCATTTATTTTTCAACAGGACAATGACCCTAAACACACCTCCAGGCTGTGAAAGGGCTATTTGACCAAGAAGGAGAGTGATGGGGTGCTACGCCAGATGACCTGGCCTCCACAGTCACCAGACCTGAACCCAATCGAGATGGTTTGGGGTGAGCTGGACCGCAGAGTGAAGGCAAAAGGGCCAACAAGTGCTAAGCATCTCTGGGAACTCCTTCAAGATTGTTGGAAGACCTTTTCCGGTGACTACCTCTTGAAGCTCATCAAGAGAATGCTAAGAGTGTGCAAAGCAGTCATCAAAGCAAAAGGTGGCTACTTTGAAGAACCTAGACTATAAGACATATTTTCAGTTGTTTCACTTTTTTAATTATATAATTCCACATGTGTTAATTCATAGTTTTGATGCCTTTAGTGTGAATGTACAGTTTTTATAGTCATGAAAATACAGAAAAATCTGTAAATGAGAAGGTGTGTCCAAACTTTTGGTCTGTACTATATATATATATATATATATATATATATATATATATATATTATACACTGCTCAAAAAATAAAGGGAACACTTACACAGCAGATTATAACTCCAAGTAAATCAAACTTCTGTGAAATCAAACTGTCCACTTAGGAAGCAACACTGATTGACTATCAATTTCACATGATGCTGTGCAAATGAAATAGACAACAGCTGGAAATTATTGGCAATTATCAAGACACGCTCAAAGGAGTGGTTCTGCAGGTGGGGACCACAGACCACATCTCAGTACCAATGCTTTCTGGCTGATGTTTTGGTCACTTTTGAATGTTGGTTGTGCTTTCACACTTGTGGTAGCATGAGACGAACTCTACAACCCACACAAGTGGCTCAGGTAGTGCAGCTCATCCAGGATGGCATATCAATGCGAGCTCTGGCAAGAAGGTTTGCTGTGTCTGTCAGCGTAGTGTCCAGAGGCTGGAGGCGCTACCAGAAGACAGGCCAGTACACCAGGAGACATGGAGGGGGCCGTAGGAGAGCAACAACCCAGCAGCAGGACCGCTGCCTCCGCCTTTGTGCAAGGAGGAACAGGAGGAGCACTGTCAGAGCCCTACAAAATGACCTCCAGCAGGCCACAAATGTGCATGTGTCTGCACAAACGGTTAGAAACCGACACCATGAGGATGGACTGACTGCCCAACATCCACAGATGAGGGTTGTGCTCACAGCCCAACACCGTGCAGGACGCTTGGCCTTTGCCACAGAACACCAGGATTGGCAAATTCGCGACTGGCGCCCTGTGCTCTTCACAGATGAAAAGAGGTTCACACGGAGCACGTCACAGAGTCTGGAGAAGCCGTGGAGAGCGATCTGCTGCCTGCAACATCCTTAAGCATGACCAGTTTGGCAGTGGGTCAGTAATGGTATGGGGTGGCAATTTTTTGGAGGGCCACAGAGCTCTCCATGTGCTTGCCAGAGGTAGCCTGACTGCCATTAGGTACTGAGAGTGATGGGTACTACGCCAGATGACCTGGCCTCCACAGTCACCAGACCTGAACCCAATCAAGATGGTTTGGGGTGAGCTGGACCGCAGAGTGAAGGCAAAAGGGCCAACAAGTGCTAAGCATCTCTGGGAACTCCTTCAAGATTGTTAAAAGACCATTTCCGGTGACTACCTCTTGAAGCTCATCAAGAGAATGCCAAGAGTGTGCAAAGCAGTCATCAAAGCAAAAGGTGGCTACTTTGAAGAACCTAGAATATAAGACATATTTTCAGTTGTTTCACACTTTTTTGTTAAGTATATAATTCCACATGTGTTAATTCATAGTTTTGATGCCTTTAGTGTGAATTTACTATTTGCATAGTCATGAAAATACAGAAAAATCTTTAAATGAGAAGGTGTGTCCAAACTTTTGGTCTGTACTGTAGATATTTTTAGTTCCCACTAGTGATGTTCATGAGCAGCCATGAATTTATCACATAACTCTTTAAGGGGGATCTGGGGCTCTGTTTCAGTACTATGATTATGTACTTTAAAAAGAAAACAGAAAACCCACCAACACTAAAATGTGGAAGATGCACAAAAAGTTACTTGCCAGTAATGGGATTTTTCGGAATCCATGACAGCACCACGAGGGGGGGGGGGAATCTGCCCTTCCAGGACAGGAAACCTACAGGCTAAAAAGAGTGCCCGTCTCCCTCGCATCAGCAGGATTACAGAGCACGAGAGGACCTCAAATGGTTACTACAGCAAATCAAAATTACCAGCACCATATATCACAACTTAAAACGTGAAACTTATAACACTAACAAGAGAAGTGCTCACCCACATGTGACAGGGAGGATTATAAGGGTGCTGCCATGGGTTGCAAAAAATCCCATTATCGGTAAGTAACTAAGCCTTTATCAATCACTTATGACAGCACCACAAGAGAATTACAGAGAACTAAATTCAGGGAGGGACCACAGCTTGTACCACACTTCTCCCAAAAGGTAAGGTCGGCAGAGGAAACCATATCCAGTCTATAATGATTATAGAAATTGAAAAAAGAAAACGAGGTTGCCGCCTTACAAATCGACTCTTGTGGAGTGAGTCTTTTGGCCACCTTGAACTGCTTTGCCACTGACTGAACAAGCTAAAGAAATGGCCCCTCTGATCCACCTAGCTATTGTGCGTTTTAACGCCTTAAGCCCCTTCCTGGGTTCCTGGAAGCACATGAACAATGATCTCTCTTTCCTCCAGGCCTCTGTAACAGACAGGTATCTAACTAGACATCTTTTAACCCCTTTACCCCCAAAGGTGGTTTGCACGTTAATGTCCGGGCCAATTTTTACAGTTCTGACAACTGTCCCTTTATGAGGTTATACCTCTGGAACGCTTCAACGGATCTTGGCAATTCTGAGAATGTTTTCTCGTGACATATTGTACTTCATGTTAGTGGTAAAATTTCTTTGATATAACTTGCATTTATTTATGAAAAAAACGGAAATATTCTGAAAAACTTGAAAATTTAGCAATTTTCAAACTTTGAATATTTATGACCTTAAAACAGAGAAATATGTCACACAAAATAGTTAAGAAATAACATTTCCACATGTCTACTTTACATCAGCACAATTTTGGAAGCAAAATTTTGTATTTGTTAGGAAGTTATAAGGGTAAAAAGTTGACCAGCGATTTCTCATTTTTACACCATTTTTTTTTAGGGACCACATCACATTTGAAGTCACTTTAAGGGGTCTACAGTCATGGACAAAAGTTTTGAGAATGACACAAATATTAATTTTTACAAAGTCTACTGCTTCACTTTTTCTAATGGCAATTTGCATATACTCCAGAATGTTATAAAGAGTGATCAGCTTAACAGCAATTACTTGCAAAGTCAATATTTGGCTAGAAAATAACTTTATCCCCCAAAACACATTTCAACATCATTGCAGCCCTGCCTTAAAAGGAGCAGCTAACCTCTTTTCAGTGATTGCTCCATTAACACAGGTGTGGGTGTTGATGAGGACATGGCTGGAGATCAATCTGTCATGATTAAGTAAGAATGACACCACTGGACACTTTAAAAGGAGGCTGGTGCTTGGCATCATTGTTTCTCTTCTGTTAACCATGGTTATCTCTAAAGAAACACGTGCAGTCATCATTGAAATGCACAAAAATGGCCTAACAGGGAAGAGTATCGCAGCTAGAAAGATTGCACCTCAGTCAACAATCTATCGCATCATCAAGAACTTCAAGGACAGAGGTTCCATTGTTGCCAAAAAGGCTACAGGGCGCCCAAGAAAGACCAGCAAGCGGCAGGACCGTCTCTTAAAAGTGTTTCAGCTGCGGGATCGGGCTTCCAGCAGTGCAGAGCTTGCTCAGGAATGGCAGCAGGCAGGTGTGAGTGCATCTGCACGCACTGTGAGGCGGAGACTCTTGGAGCAAGGTCTGGTCTCAAGGAGGGCAGCAAAGAAGCCACTTCTCTCCAGAAAAAACATCATGGACAGACTGATATTCTGCAAAAGGTACAGGCAGTGGACTGCTGAGGACTGGGTTAAGTTATTTTCTCTGATGAATCCCCTTTTCGATTGTTTGGGACATCAGGAAAACGCCTCATTCGGAGAAGACAAGGTGAGCGCTACCACCAGTCTTGTCTCATGCCAACTGTTAAGCATCCTGAAACCATTCATGTGTGGGTTGCTTCTCAGCCAAGGGAATCGGCTCTCTCACAGTCTTGCCTAAAAACACAGCCATGAATAAAGAATGGTACCAGAATGTCCTCCAAGAGCAACTTCTCCCAACCCTCCAAGAGCAGTTTGGTGATCAACAATGCCTTTTCCAGCATGATGGAGCACCTTGCCATAAAGCAAAGGTGATAACTAAATGGCTCAGGGAACAAAACATAGAGATTTTGGGTCCATGGCCTGGAAACTCCCCAGATATTAATCCCATTGAGAACTTGTGGTCAATCATCAAGAGACGGGTGGACAAACAAAAACCTAAAAATTCTGACAAAATGAAAGCATTGATTGTGCAAGAATGGACTGCTATCAGTCAGGATTTGGTCCAGAAGTTGATTGAGAGCATGCCAGGGAGAATTGCAGAGGTCCTGAAGAAGAAGGGTCAACACTGCAAATATTGACTTGCTGCATTAACTCATTCTAACTGTCAATATAAGCTTTTGTTACTCATATGTTTACAATTATTATATTTATGTCTGTGATAAAAACATCTGTCATACACACATAAAAACCAGAGGGCAGCAGATCATGTGAAAATATAATATTTGTGTCATTCTCAAAACTTTTGGCCATGACTGTATATGATAGAATGGTGTCACTTTTGGGTATTTTCTAAAAAACTGCACTCCTCAAGGTGCTCAAAACCACATTCAAGAAATTTATTAACCCTTCAGGTGCTTCACAGGAATTTTTGGAATGTTTAAAAAAAAAATGAACATTTAACTTTTTTTCACAAAATATTTACTTCAGATCCAATTTTTTTTATTTTACAAAAGGGTAACAGGAGAAATTGCACCGCAAAAGTTGTTGTGAAATTTGTCCTGAGTACACTGATACCTGATATGTGGGGGGAACCACTGTTTGGGCGTACGGCAGAGCTCGGAAGGGAAGGAGTGCCGTTTGACTTTTCAATGCAAAATTGGCTGGAATGGAGATCAAACACCATGTTGCGTTTGAAGAGCACAGTGGAAACCCCCCACAAGTGACACCATTTTGGAAAGTAGACCCCCTAAGGAACTTATCTAGATGTGTAGTGAGCACTTTGAACCCCCAAGGGCGTCACAGAAGTTTATAACGTAGAGCCGTAAAAAAAGAAAAAAAAAAAAAAAAAATCACAATTTTTCCACAAAAATTATCTTCTCGACCCCAATTTTTTATTTTCCTAAGGGTAACAGGTGAAATTGGACCCCAAAAGTCGTGCAATTAGTTCTGAGTATGCTGATACCCTTTATGTGGGAGTACTTCAGATCCAATTTTTTTTATTTTACCAAGGGTAACAGGAGAAATTGGACCGCAAAAGTTGTTGTGCAATTTGTCCTGAGTACACTGATACCTGATATGTGGGGGGAACCACTATTTGGGTGCATGGCAGAGCTTTGAAGGGAAGGAGCGCCATTTGACTTTTTCAACGCAGAATTGGCTGGACGCTATATTGCGTTTGGAGAGCCACTAATGTGCCTAAACAGTGGAAACCCCCCACAAAAGACACCATTTTGGAAACTAGACCCATCAGTGAACTTATCTAGATGTGTGGTGAGCACTTTGAACCCCCAAGGGCTTCACAGAAGTTTATAACATAGAACCATGAAATTCAAAAATCATACTTTTTCCACAAAAATGATCTTTACCCCTAATTTTTATTTTCCAAAGAGTAACAAGACCATAAACCATAAAAGTTATTGTGCAATTTGTCCTGAGTACGCTGATACCCCATATGTGGGGATAAATCACTGTTTTGGCGCATGGCAGAGCACGGAGGGGAAGGAGCACCGTTTGACTTTCTCAATGCAATATTGGCTGGAATTGAGATCAGACGCCATGTCACGTTTGGAGAGCCCTTGATGTGCCTAAACAGTGGAAACCCCCCAATTATAACTCCAACCCTAACCTCTACGCACCCCTAACCCTAACCACAAACCTAACCCTAACACACTCCTAACCCTAATCCCAACCCTAACGGGAAAATGGAAATACATTTTTTAATATTATATTTTCCCTAACTAAGGGGGTGATAAAGGGGGTTTTGATTTACTATTTATAGCGGGTTTTTATGATTGGCAGCTGTCACACTCTAAAAGATGCTTTTTATTGCAAACAATAGTTTTTGCATCACCAAATTTTGAGAGCTATAATTTTTCCATATTTTGGCCCACAGAGTTAATGTGAGGTCTTATTTTTTGCGGGACGAGTTGACGTTTTTATTGGTACCATTTTTGGGCACATGATATTTTTAGATCGCTTTTCATTACGATTTTTGGGAGGCAGAATGAAGAAAAACCAGCAATTCATTAATTTATTTTTGGGGGGGCATTTATACCGTTCCACGTGTGGTAAAATTGATAAAGTAGTTTTATTCTTTGGGTTAGTACGATTACAGCGATACGTCATTTATATCTTTTTTATGTTTTGGCACTTTTATACAATAAAAGCTATTTTATATAAAAAATTATTTTTGCATCGCTTTATTCTGTGAACTTTAATGTTTTCATTTTTTCGCTGATGTTGTATGGCGGCTTGTTTTTTGCGGGACAAGATGACGTTTTCAGCGGTACCATGTTTATTTATATCCGTCTTTTTGATCGCATGTTATTCCACTTTTTGTTCAACGGTATGATAAAGCATTGTTTTTTGCCTTTTTTTTATGGGGTTCACTAAAGGGGTTAACTAGTGGGACAGTTTTATCGGTCGGGTCATTACGGATGCGACAATACTAAATATGTGTACTTTTAATTTTTTTTATTTACATAAAGAAATGTATTTATTGGAAAAATATTTATTTTTTTTCTTTAGGAATTTTTAAAAATACGGATTTTGGTAAGACCTTACCTGTAAAATCCTTTTCAGCGAAGGAAGGAAGGGAGACACATTCATTACCAGTGGGTAGGCGGAGCCACACAGGATAGAACACCTCAGATTAAAAAAGAGTGTTGACCGGCCCCTCCAGCTTGGGCTCCTCCTACTCCAGCTCTCCAGTCCGTACACAAGCTAAGGAAGAGCAAAAATCACCAGCGGAGCAACATAACCCCTTCTGAAGAACTTCAAAGAAAAAACAATAAGATAGGTTATGCATATAACAGAAAAAAACACACAGTCCCAGGTACTACTCACTGAACCTGACCACTGCGATGAGCTGGCAATGCTGGAAAAGAGCCTTAGCGCGCCGACCTCAGCCCAGATAATCGCTATCAGAGAAGGGTCACGCCGCATCTGAAAACCAACAACACACTTCTGCCATGGGAGGGATCTGTGTCTCCCTTCCTTCGCTGAAAAGGATTTTACAGGTAAGGTCTTACCAAAATCCATATTTCAGTAGCAGATGGAAGGAAGGGAGACACATTCATTACCAGTGGGACGTCCCAAAGCAGTCCAGAAATTAAGGGTGGGCAAAAAACCAACAGAGGCAGATTCCCAACAACTTAAATAACTGCGCAACTAGCGCTAAATACAAGTTCACAAGAACTTTAAACTACAGCCGCCTGCAGGACCCTACGTCCTAAGGCCGCATCAGCGGAAGCACTGACGTCCACCTTATAAAATTTTGTAAATGTGTGGACGGAACGCCAGGTCGCCGCCCGGCAGAGCTGAGCTGCCGAGGCCCCTTGATGAAAGGCCCACGATGAACCCACAGCCCTCGTGGAGTGAGCTTGAATCTTAAATCGGGCAAGGTTCGCCCTTAAGTCGGTAAGCCTCTAAAATGGCCGACCGAATCCAACGAGCTATAGAATCCTTGGAAGCTCGTTGTCCACGTCGACGACCTGCTGGAATCACAAACAGAGAATCCGACTTCCGAAAACTTTGAGTAATAGACAAATAGAACTTCAAAGCCCGCACTAAATCCAATGTGTGCAAGGCCCGTTCCTTCGCATTCCTCGGCTCCGGAAAAAGCGAGGGCAACACAATACCCTGGTTAACATGAAATTGTGACACCACCTTAGGTAGAAAGTCGCCCCGTGTGCGAAGCACTACGCGATCCGGGTGAAACTCCAGAAAAGGAGGCGAGCAAGAAAGAGCCGCCAACTCAGAAACCCTTCTCAAAGAAGTGACCGCCACTAGGAAGGCAACCTTCCAAGAGAGCAAGGAAAGGCTAACAGAGTCCATAGGCCCAAAAGGCCCATGTTGAAGAGCCTCCAAGACAAGATTGAGCCGCCAAGGAGACACAAGCGCCTTCCGCGGCGGAAACTGACGGGTTACCCCGCGAAAAAAGGAACGTACGTCCCTACGCGAGGCGATAGCCTTCCGAAACAGCAAGGACAGAGCAGAAACCTGCCCCTTCAGAGTGCTAACTGCCAAACCCTTGTCCAGCCCGTACTGCAAAAAGGCCAACAAATTGGGAATGGAAAAAATCCTCGGGTTCCTAGAAGAACCCGAACACCACGAAAAAAAGGCTTCCCAAGTCTTGTGATAAATCCTAGTAGTAGCCGGACCTCTGGCAGCTCGCAGAGTGGCAATGACTTCGGCTGAAAAACCTTGACGGATCAAGATTTCGGTCTCAAGAGCCACGCCGACAAACGCAGAGACTTCAGGTCCGGATGACGAACGGGCCCTTGGGTTAACAGGTCCGGGCGAAGAGGGAGTGGAAGTGGAGACGCTGCCAGGAAGACACCAGCGTCGAGAACCACGTCCTCCTTGGCCAATCTGGGGCTATCAACATAGCCGGGACTCTCTCCAGTCTGATCCGACGCAACACCAGAGGAAGTAAGGATATCGGCGGGAACACATAGATTAGCTCGAATTGGTCCCACGGAACCACCAGAGCATCCACCACCACAGCCTTCGGGTCCTTGTACCTGGACATGAACGTCGGTAACTTGGCATTGAACCTGGATGCCATCAAATTCCACTTGGGGAGTCCCCCAACGGGAGCACAGCAGTGCAAAAATTTCTGGATGAAGACTCCATTCTCCGGGATCCATCTTTTCGTGACTGAGGAAGTCCGCTGTGATATTCTGAACTCCTGGAATGTGAATCGCAGAGATGGCTGGCACCCTGGCCTCGGCCCATACCAGGATCCGAGACACCTCCATCATGAGCCTGAAGCTCCTCGTCCCACCTTGATGGTTGATATACGCGACCGCCGTCGCGTTGTCTGTCTGCACTCGGACTGGTAGACCGCTTAAAAAGACCGTCCAGTGTTGGAGGCAAAGGAAAATTGCCCTCAATTCCAGGATGTTGATCGGCAGGACAGACTCTTCCGACGACCATACTCCCTGAATCCAGAGATCGTTCCAGACACCCCCCCAGCCAGTCAGGCTGGCATCGGTGGTTATGACCGACCACCTCGGAGGGAGGAAGGACTTCCCCAGGGATAACACTTCCGGACGTAACCACCATCCTAGAGACTCTCGCACCCTGTGGGAGATGATGACACTGCAATCCAGTGAAAACTGCGATCGATCCCAACGGTTCAAAATGAGCATTTGGAGAGCCCTGGAATGAAATTGGGCAAACGGAATTGCCTCCATCGACGCCGCCATCAAACCCAGAAGGCACATACACCTTGGAAGGGACATTGCTGTCGACGACTTCATAACCTGTACATGTCGAAGAAGACTCGCTTGCTTGTCTGGAGGCAGAGACACCACTGCTCGTACCGTGTCGAAATGCATTCCCAAAAACAGGATTGACTGTGACGGTTCCAGAGACGACTTCTCCCAATTGACCAGCCACCCGAAGTCCACTAGGAGCTGAAGGGATAGATTTCGAGCCGTCACCGCCTCCTCCTTTGAGGACGCCACAATCAAAAGGTCGTCCAGATAGGGAAGAATCGCCATGAGAGGTGCCAGAATTTTCGTAAAAACTCTGGGTGCTGAGGCCAACCCGAATGGCAGGGCCACAAACTGGTAATGGTCCTGACCTATGGCAAAACGAAGGAAGCGTTGGTGGGCCCTTCCGACGGGAACATGCAAATAAGCGTCGCGAATGTCGATTGACACCAAAAAATCGTTCTGCGACAGGGCCGCCACAACGGAGCGAAGTGACTCCATGCGGAATTTCCGGGTGCGGACATGCCGATTCAATCTTTTGAGATCCAGAATGGGGCGAAATTTGTCCTCCTTTTTGGGGACCACAAAGAGGTTGGAATAAAACCCTCTTCCCCGGTCCTCCGGCGGAAACGGTACCACCACACCCTTCTGCAGAAGGGAATCGACCTCCCGCAGTAGAGCGGCAAATAGCTCGGGCTCTGACGGAATGCGGGATTGGCAAAAACTGTCTGGGGGTCGAGAAAGAAACTCTATGAAGTAGCCTGCCGACACAACCCGCGTCACCCAGGCGTCCGACACGCGGGAAGCCCAAGTCGGTTAGAACTGGAGCAGGCGACCCCCCACTCGAGAGCCCTCGAGTGAGACCCTGGCGTCAGTCCGCCTTAGCGGGCTTTTTGTCAGCTTCCCGCTTGTCTTGACGGAAGCTCTGTTTCCAGGGAGTGCGGGATTTCTGAGAGTTCTTTTTTCCTGAAAAAGAGGGACGACCCGATCCCCAAGAAGGCTGACCGAACCGTCCCCTGGACCGAAAAAGCCGCCGACTACTACCGGCACTAGGCCTGCCAGACGCAGAAGTCACAGCTCTTCGCTGCGGTAAAGCCATTTCTTTTGCCTTTGCCTTGGCAATCAGCTCCGTGAGGTCAGATCCAAATAGCTGACCACCCTTGTAAGCTAAAGATAGCAAACCTTGCTTGGAAACCGCGTCCCCGGTCCACTGTCTAAGCCACAGTGCTCTTCTGACTGTGACCGCCGAGGATTGTGCCCTGGACAGCAGTGACGCGGTATCCAAACCTGCATCACTGCCATATCGGGCTGCATCCTCCAACAACTTGAAAAACTCATCTACCTCGGATGGTGGGGATCCATCTTGCCACGCCGTCCGTAGACGGTCTAACCAGCTCCGGGAAGCTTTACAAGCACACATGGACCCTAGTACTGCTCTGAATCCATGACCCGCGGCCTCGTAGATGGATTTCGCCGCCATCTCCGTCTTTCTGTCCAGCGGATCCTGCAGACTCGCCTTCCCTTAACAGGAAGTAATGAGGATTTGCTAAGCTGGGATAAAGGGACACCCACTTCAGGAGAAGGAATCCAATTATCAATCAACTCCGTCGAACACGGATACAGAGTCTCAAAAAACCGTGTCCCCTGAAAACGTTTATCTGGACACAGGCGTTCCTTCTCCACTGCCCCATTAAGCTCATCCAGAGATGGTAATGCTGATCGCGACCTATGCGACTCCTGAAACATCCGGGCCGACTTACCAGGACGTCTAGTTACCTCCTCCGGTAACTGTAACGCCTCCCTCATGGCTCCAATAAAAGCCTCTGTACGGCCCAAAAGAGAGGCAGAGTGTCCCTGCCGATCCTCCTTATCCGAATCGGACATCTCCCCATCTGAGCTTGAAGGGGAACCCTCCATGCCCGAGATCTCCGAGTCGCTACGCGGGAAGGAAGGCACCGGCCTGTGTCGCTTCCTGCCATGAGAGGATCTAGCTGACACCCAATAACCTAGAAGGTCAGACAGGCCATCAATAGAACGAGTGAGGGCCTCCATTTTGACATCACTGAAACCTCCGACTGCTGCGCTTGACGCCGTCGAGGTCTGCGTGTCAGATACGCGAGACTGATCCTGTAGCGGATCTGGGAGACGGTCCGCACCTCCTGGACCCTGATCTGACATGCCCTCACACAGTATATGGCAGGTTAAACCTGTCAGTAACTAGAACAGTGTGGTTTCTTAAAGAAAAAACGAACGCTGAAGGGTTAAAGCTCTTAATTTTTAGAGAGAGCCACCCCAGCTGTCCCCAAATTAAGGGTTAACCGCCTAAGAAGGGGTTAATGTCGCAGACTCCCCACAACCCCTGTTAATGAAAAGGGTGTGCGAGCCCCAGGTGCCTCTTATGAGGTAGCAGCTGCAGGACAGTGCCTCAAGGGTATGCCACACTAAACAAGAACGCCAACGAGATCGCTAACATATTGCGCTGATTTGTACATCGCAATGACCGCCAAAGTCGCTAAGGAGATCGCTAACCACTTATGCGTCGTTAATGAGATCGTCCACTGTGGCAGCTACTAGCGACATTAAAACGATCACAAAAACGATCGCATTAGTATGCGTCGTTATCGTGATCGTTAGCGGGAGCGTTCAGTGTGGCTGCCCTGCGCTGTGGGGGTGAGGGGGTTAAGCTTCTGCCCTGACAGGTAGAAGCGACTCACCCAGCTGGCCGCGGTGCAGTGTCCTTTGTCCTTTGTCGGTCGGGGGGAGCGGAGAGTGAGGAGCCCGAGGAGGCCGTCAGTAATGGCCGCCGCGCTAGTGGAGAGAAGCCGGAAGAGGAGAGGCAGGGTAAAGCGCGCGCTCAGAGCGCATCCTGCCCGCGAAAGAACGGGAAAGCGCGAAGCCACGCCCCCCGCCGGCTTCAAAAAATGGCGCGCGACTCACTCTGCTCTCCGCTCCTCGCTCCCATGTCCTGCAGGCATCCACCTGCGGACAAAAGTACACAATCACCACACTGAAAACATGTAGCAGCGGCTGCCGCAGCAGCCGCTGAAGCACTCAAACACATTAAAATGTTGAGTACTCACCCAGCTGAGCGCCACAGGGACCCCCAGGGATTTGTGGCGCTGTGCCCGTAGCTTCCCCTCAGGGCGGGGAACGCAGTGACCCCAGAAGCGCGGTTTGCGTCCCCGCCAGGAAAGCAACCCTCATCCCCCAGGGCCGGCAGGGTTCTGCAGGGACCACCTTAAAGGGTAATACAGATCCGCCAAGGGAGGGGTGGGGGTCCAGCAGCGCTGAGACCCCTGAGACCTCAAGACCACGGAGGTCCAAGTCTCTGTCCAATAAAAATAAAATAAATTTCTGAGGAGCTGCTCCAGCAGCGACTATCCTCTGTGACCTCAAATTTTAGACTGGAGAGCTGGAGTAGGAGGAGCCCAAGCTGGAGGGGCCGGTCAACACTCTTTTTTAATCTGAGGTGTTCTATCCTGTGTGGGCTCCGCCTACCCACTGGTAATGAATGTGTCTCCCTTCCTTCCATCTGCTGCTGAAAAATATTTTTACACTTTTTTTTTTTACTTTTATACATTGTCCCAGTATGGGACATCACTATATAAAGTCAGATTGTTGATCTGACACTTTTCACTGCACTGTATCAGGCTTGATGGTGCTTGCTATCAGCAATAACGGAGAAACCATCTTGGAGCCGGGGTCTGAACGGAGAACCTCAGGACATGATCATTTCGCGTTGTTCTGAGGGAAGCACGCAGGTAGCCCTCTCCCTGCGCGATGCTTCTCTAGATGCCTGTGTTCCGGGAGTTACAGTGCCGGGTGTCAGCTGTGGAGGAGAGCCTCCCCACACCTGGGATGAGTCTTTAGCCCATTTTTTTTTATATCCTGGGAGGAGGTTCCAAACATGAAGCCTCTACCCTTTTCTTTTTCGGTCCTCCCATCTATACTGCTCTCTGGAGGGCTTCCTTCGGCTAAACCTTCTCTTCCGAAGGATCACTTGTAAGCTGGGATGGATAGGTTAGGGAATCCCTTCTTGATGTCGCCAGCTTTCTACACAATTTCATCCAAAGCTGTGCCAGGCCTGGAAAGGATTAGATCTTCAGGTACGCCTGCAAGAAGTTCCCCCTTGAAGGACAGGAAACCAACTAATGTGAGGGAGAGGAGCAGCCCTTTCTAGCCTGTAGGTTTCCTGTCCATGAAGAGCAGATCCCCTCTCTAGTGGTGCTGTTTTTGATGGGATATTTTTTCAAAATTTTATCGATCATCTATTCCTCCTCCTTTTCTAAGATTCTATTTTGTCTCATATACCAATTAAAGCAGATTTCTTCTCCATTTTGGGTGTTTCAGGAGGTCAGCCATGTCCCACTCTTTCTCCTCACTGTCCAGTAAAACTAATGGCTGCAGCAGGAGCCTCCCCCATCTGCCCTGTTTGTAGTAGACTAAAGAATGTGAAACTTTGCCTTTTAGCCAAGGGGACTGAGCTTCAGTTGGCCATGTGCCAAAAGTGGAACTGATCAGCAGATTAACTCTTATCCTCTGCAGAATTTATACAAAAATGTTTTAGAATTAAGGGTATGCCACACTAAACGAGATCGCAAACGAGATCGCAAACGAGATCACTAAAACGTCACTATTTTGCGATCTCGTTAGCGACTTAGCTGTGTGTGGCATGTAGCAACGATGTGGCCCCTGCTGTGATCTCGTTGATCGTTCACTAGAGTTCTGGACCGTTTTTTGATCGTTGGCGTCCCGCTGGTGAGCCTATATCGCTGTTTGGCACCTTTTGCGAACGACCTCGTTTGTGACGCATATGGGTTTAGCGTCACGGAATGGATCGCAATATCTATAAGTTCTCTTTTGCGTCACAGAGAGGATCGCAGCAGTTGCAAAGCAGGCTAGCAGGACGCAGAGAGCAGGAGCGATGCTGGAAATTCCTATGAATCAGAAGCGCTCAGTACATGCTAATGACATCCTAACGACCGCCAAAGTCGTTAAAGAGATCGCTGACCGCTGATGAGTCGTTTATGAGATCTCCTGTTTGGCAGCTACTAGCGACCTAAAAGAGATCTCACAAACGATCTCATTAGCTTGCATCGTTATTGAGATCGCTAACGAGATCACTAAGTGTGGCAGGTACTGCCACACTAAACTATCCCGCTAGCGATCACGATAACGACGCATACTAATGCGATCGCTAGCGGGATAGTTTCAATATCACTATTAGTGGCTTAATTTAGCGATGTCGTTAAGGACGCTATCGCGGTTAGCGATCTCCTTAACGACTTTAGCGGTACAAAAATACCGCTAAATCGCTAAAAAAAGGTGCCACACTCAGCGATATATACTTACCAGCGGGACGCCGACGATAAAAATAGGGTCCGGACCGATGTCAGCGACGAACGAGATCACAGCAGGATCTCAGCAAGGGCCACGTCGTTGCTACATGCCACACTGAACAACGTCACTAAAGAGATCGCTAAATAGTGACGTTTTTTAGAGATCTCGTTAGCGACGCTGTTTAGTGTGGCATACCCTTAAGTCTGGAGAAAATAGGGATTTTTGTGAGTACTCACCGTAAAATTATTTTCTCTGAGCCACTCATTGGGGGACACAGGACCATGGGTGTCATGCTGCTGCCGCTAGGAGGCTGACACTAAGTTTCTACAAAAAAGTTAGATTCTCCTCTGCAGTATACACCTTCTTGCTGTCTCCAAGAGCCCCAGTTTGGTGCAAATCAGTAGGAAAACATTAAAAACATACAACATGGCAACCCAAAGAACAGGTCAAACTATTAGGCTAACAGGGAGTATCATATATAAAGACTTGTCTATTTCAATGGTTACTTCCAAATACACAACATCATAAGGAAAGAAGGAAGCAATACTACCATTAAAAAATAATTTTTATTGAAACTATTTAAAAAATGTTTCACAAAGATTTAAAAATGGAGGCTACCAAGTGCAACTGAAACGGTTAAGGCACTGCCACACTTAGCGATCGCACTAGCGATCACGACAACGACACAACCTGGCGAGATCGCTAGTGCGATCGCTATGTGATCGCTAGTTAGATTCCAAACACAACTCATCAGCGAGCTGCGATTCCAAACACAACTCATCAGCAATCTGTATAACGACCTCTGCGGTCGTTGGGAAAACCTAGTCCCACTCAGCGATTCAGGCTCACCAGCGGGACACCAACGACCAAAAAAACGGCTCAGAACGTTCATAAGCGATCAGCGACATCTCAGCAGGGGCCACATCGCTGCTACATGTCACACACAGCTAAGTCGCTAACGAGATCGCTACTGCATCATAAATGGTGATGCAGTAGCGATCTCATTAGCGATCTCGCTAGCGATCTCACTTAGTGTGGCATACCCTTTACTGGAAGGGATAATTTCTGACCCATAAAAATAGACAAATCCTTGCAAAAGTTACAAAATGAAAAATGGTGGAACATAGAGCCCAGAAAATAACTTCTAATTTAATCATAAATACAGAAATATCAAAAATATAATTTGTGAAGATACAATTAATTCACTAAAAAAAAGGAGATTTTTGTGTACTCACCGTAAAATCCTTTTCTCCGAGACGCTCATTGGGGGACACACAGACCGTGGGTGTTATGCTGCTGCCACTAGGAGGACACTAAGCAATACAAGCACAAAAGATGAACTCCTCCTCCTGCAGTATACACCCTCTGTTGGCTCAATCCTGAACCAGTTCGGTGCCAAAGCAGTAGGAGCTCATAACAGAGTGCAATATGCCAACAATTCAAATGAACAACGAGGCTACAAGTTAAACCAGGGTGGGAGCTGTGTCCCCCAATGAGCGTCTCGGAGAAAAGGATTTTACGGTGAGTACACAAAAAATCTCCTTTTCGCCTTCGCCTCATTGGGGGACACACAGACCGTGGGACGTCCCAAAACAGTCCCTGGGTGGGAACTCATCAACAGATGAAGCCTCGTGAACCTCATGCATATAACGCTTAACTAGTCAACAGACAACTTACAGATGCACAACAGCTGATTGCAGAATCTGTCTGCCAAGAGCCGCATCTGAAGAAACTTGAGCATGAATTTGGTAATGTTTGACGAAAGTATGAAGACTGGACCAAGTCGCAGCCATGCACACTTGCTGTGCCGAAGCCTGGTGCCGAATGGCCCAGGAGGCCCCCACAGAACGAGTGGAGTGTGCCTTAATCCCAGCCGGGATAGGCTGACCTTTAACACGGTACGCCTCTTGGATCGCCAAGCGAATCCATCTGGCTAACGTGGCCTTGGAAGCAGGAAGACCCTGTCTGCGTCCTTCCGGAAGCACAAACAGAGCGTCCGATTTTCGGAAAGGTGCCGTTCTCGAAATGTACCTTCGGAGAGCCCTCACCAAGTCTAAAGTGTGAAGGGCTTTTTCAGTACGGTGAATTGGCGCCGGACAGAATGAAGGCAAAACTATCTCCTCATTGATATGAAAAGCCGAAACGACTTTTGGCGTGAAAGACGGAGAAGTCCTAAGGACTACCTTGTCCTGGTGAAAAATGAGGAAAGGAGGTTTACAAGATAAGGCTGCCAATTCCGATACTCGTCTGATAGAGGTAATCGCCACTAGGAAGACCACCTTCCAGGAAAGAAGCGATAATGACACTTCCGACAAAGGTTCGAAGGGGGAGCCCTGTAAGGCACTGAGGACCAAATTAAGATCCCAAGGCTCCAAAGGCCTCTTGTAAGGTGGAACAAGATGAGACACTCCCTGAATAAAAGTCTTGACCTGAGACTTAGATGCGATCCGTCGTTGGAAAAGGACGGACAAGGCAGAAATCTGGCCCTTGAGGGAAGAAAGGGCTAATCCCGAATCCATTCCTGCTTGAAGAAATTCCAGGATGGAAGGGATAGAGAAAACCAAAGGGGAACGACCTTTGTTCTCACACCAGGAAAGGAATGTCTTCCAGACACGATGATAGATGCGGACGGAAGCCGGCTTCCTGGCATTGACCATTGTAGAGATGACTTTGTGAGAAAAACCAGCCTGAGTTAAGATCCAGGCTTCAATGGCCATACCGTCAAATTCAGCGCTTTTGAATTGTGATGGTAAATCGGCCCCTGTGAAAGGAGGTCCGGCCGATCTGGTAATCTCCAGGGAACGTCTGCGACCAGACGCACTAGTTCCGCATACCACGGACGGCGAGGCCAGTCCGGAGCGATCAGAATGAGAGGAACGCCTTCCGCCTTGATCTTCCGAATCACCCTGGGGATTAACGGAAGAGGAAGAAAAATGTAAGGAAGGCGAAAATGACTCCAAGGGAGGACTAGCGCATCCGAGCCGATGGCTAGTGGATCGGGAGAACGACTTATGAAAGTCTGAACCTTGGCATTCAGTCTGGATGCCATGAGGTCTACATCCGGCAGGCCCCATCGCTGGCAAATAAGATGGAACACTTCCGGGTGCAGGGACCATTCCCCTGAGTCTAGGCCCTGGCGACTGAGGAAGTCGGCCTCCCAATTGTCCACTCCTGGAATGTGAACCGCGGAGATGAGCGAGAGTTTTTTCTCAGCCCAGCGCAGAATGTGCGATACCTCGAGCATCGCTGATCTGCTCCGAGTGCCCCCCTGACGGTTGATGTACGCCACGGCCGTGGCGTTGTCTGACTGAATCCTGATGGGACGACCGGCCAGGAGATGATGGAAATGCACGAGAGCTAACTTGATAGCTCTGATCTCTAGGATGTTGATCGGGAGACGGGACTCTGACAGAGACCAGTGGCCTTGAGCCGTGTGATGAAGGAACACAGCTCCCCATCCGAGAAGACTGGCATCGGTGGACACCACCAGCCAATGGACAGGCAGGAAAGATTTGCCGTGATTCAGTGATGAGGCATTCATCCACCATTTTAAGGAGCTTCTGACTGTGGGAGACAGACGGAAGCGGCGACCTAGAGACGCTGGGTTCCTGTCCCAGACTGATATCAACTCCTGTTGAAGAGGGCGGAGATGAAACTGGGCGAAAGGTACTGCTTCGATGGAAGCTACCATTTTTCCAAGGACCTGCATGGCGCTCCGCAGAGAATGAGGGCGGTTTAGCGACAGTAGGAGCACTCCCCGCTTCAGAGAGATAATCTTCTCTGGAGGGAGAGATACCAATCCTTGGGAGGTATCCAAAATCATTCCCAGAAAAGGAATCTTCTGAGAGGGAATGGGAAGAGACTTGTCTAAATTGACTAACCAACCGAGCCGGGAGAGGGTGTCGATAGTGATTTCGACGCTCTCTTCGCAGGCTCGAAAAGTCGGACCTTTTATGAGTAGATCGTCCAGATACGGGAGGACTAACACACCCCGAGAGTGTAAAATTGACATGGCGGCCGCCATGACCTTTGTGAACACTCTGTGGGCGGTTGCGAGACCGAAGGGCAGAGCGGTAAACTGAAAATGATCCTCTCCGACAGCAAAACGCAGAAACTTTTGATGTCCGCTGAAAATTGGAATGTGCAGATACGCATCCTTGATGTCGATAGACGCCAAGTATTCTTTCCTCTCTAGAGATGCGACAACAGAACGGAGGGATTCCATCCTGAAATGACGGACTCTGATGAATTTGTTTAGCAATTTTAGGTCCAGAATAGGACGCAAGGAGCCGTCCTTCTTGGGAACCACAAAGAGGTTTGAGTAAAACCCTTTGAATTTTTCGTTGTGAGGAACTGAGACGATGACTCCGCTGGAACGGAGCGTGTTCAGAGCCTGAAGAAAAGGAATTGCAAGATCCTTGGACTTGGGGAAGCGAGACTGAAAGAAACGTCTTGGGGGAAGGGACAAGAATTCGATTTTGTAACCTGAGTGTACTAGATCGAGGACCCACTGGTCTTGAACTACTGACCCCAGACTTTGTGGAACAAGAGTAGGCGGCTGCCTACCTTGTTTGGGTCCCCCATCCCCAGCAAGGAGTCATTGTGATGAAAACTTGCGAGAGGAGGAGCTCCTATTTCCTGCCTGAGAAGACCTGTTTCTCCAGGGCTGAGAGGATCTGGACGATGGTTGCGAGCCCCTATCTCTACGAGATGACCGGGATGCTCGAGCAGAGGACGAAGCAGGGGACCAATTAAAGGAGCTACGAAATGGCCGGAAACGACTTTGGAATTGAGACCGAAAAGGCCTATTGATTCTGCGCTGTGGAAGAAATTTGCTTTTGCCACCAGTAGCGTCAGAAATAATCTGATCAAGGCGATCTCCAAAAAGACGCCCTGAGTGATAAGGCAATGAAGTCAAAGTCTTCTTTGAAGCAGCGTCTGCACGCCACTCACGGAGCCATAGGGACCTCCGAATGGCGATAGCATTGGCGGCCGTGATAGCAGCGCAGTTAGCTGCATCCAGGGACGCATGAACCATGAAGTCACCTGCCCGAGTAATCTGATAGGCCAGATTACGTGCCTCGGGGGAAAGAGGGATATGACTAGTCATTTTGACTAGGCCCTCAACCCAAGCCACCATAGCTCTTGCCACCCAGGTGGCTGCAAAAGAGGGAGATAGAGATGCTCCAGCCACCTCAAAAATTGATTTTGCGAGGTTGTCAATCTGTTTATCTGAAGGGTTCCTAATGGATGAACTATCAGAAACGGAGAGTAGGGTTTTTGAAGATAGACGAGATACTGGAGGATCTACAACAGGAGATTCAGTCCACTCTTTCGCCACGGTTGCTGAAAAAGGGTATCGAGCTTTCAGAGACTTCAGTCCTGAAAAACGTCTGTCCGGACGCTCCCTGTGTCCCTGAACAATATCAGTAAATTCAGGGTGGTTACTAAACACCTTGTGAACACGTTTTGCCCTTTTGAAGGAGATAGGATGATTCGGCTGAGACCCAGGTTCTTCTTCTAGTTTGAGGATTGTATTAATTGCCTCAATTAAAGAGTCTAACGACTCCTGAAATTCTGGTGAGTTGGGGTCATCACCAATGTCCGACTCGTATTCCGAATCATGGTCACTGATGTTTCTGGGAGAAGGTGAACGAGAACCTGAACTCGCAGATGCTGAACCACTAGATGGATTGGGAGATGCATTATGGCGGCGTTTTTTGGACGACCGCTTTGCGGACGCCATGAGACGGCCCCTGTCAGATGAGACATCTCTGAAGGCTAACGGACCCCTCTCTGGAAAAGGGGCGCTCTGGCTAGGAGCAGATCCACGAAAGGTATCCAAGGCTCTAGTCAGAGTTTATGGAGTGCGCCAGATATTCGGGCCACCCTGAAGAACCTGACTCAATGGGATCAGGAATAGGTAGGGACTCCTGCTCGGTAATAGGGGGCTCCTGAGCAGAGGAAGCCATGGGCTCCTGGGCACATTATGCACAGAATTGGGAACTATGCATTGATGGCAGGGGAGCGTTGCATGAAGCGCAGGCGGAATATACTACAGAGTAGTTCTTGTCAGCCTTTTTAATTCCCTTTGATTGCGACATATTTCCTCACCAGAGAACCTTCTGCAGGAGAAGGGTTAAGCGCTGTGTAGACCTAGTCGCAGCGTGCACTTACCCAGGGCCTATGTGTTGCACCAGGGAAGTGAGAGGATGACGATGCAGCGCTGTCCCAGGAAAATATGGCGCCCGAGATCTTAGAAGCGCCTCCCGAGTGAGACGAGAGGCGCCAGAAACAGTGGGAGGAGAGGGGGAGGAAACAGGGGAAGTCCCCTGTTAACTGGTGATGGCCAATAGCATGCGGTGTGGGCGGAGCCACACGGACCACCCTCTCCCCTTGAGGCCTATCCCGGCCCGAAGCCGGGGAGTAAATTTTAAAGTTGCGGCCTACCCTGGGCCGGAGCCGGGGACTAAATTTGAGGCCGTGGCGCGATAGGGAACGCCAGCGGCGCGATTGTGTGCTGCGGCAGCGCAACGCCATGCGGGCGCAGTGCGCAGAAGCGGTCGCAGTGACCGGTATAACAGTGCCCCTCATATACTCACTGCGGGGAGAGCCCGAAGATGGAGGAGGGAGAACTCCACAGCACTACAGCGACTATGGCTGTACATCCTCTATCCACCAACCCCTTTCAATAGGGGGGTGGAGAGGGCTCTTACATGCCTCCAGACCGCCACCGCTTTCAGGAAAGGTGGTGGGGGTAACCATCCAAGGTGCCACGCAAAATCATCATCATCCTCAGGTAAGGGTATCTCATGGGGAGAGCGGCCTGTTGTAAGGATCTGTCGCCCCATGGTAGCGTAGCAGGAGGGGTACGTGGAGGCGACACTCGCACGATGCCGCCTGTTGTTGGTTTTTGGGAGATCGTGACTTTTCGTACAAGTCCCGTCGCCCATCCGTGCGTGAAGAAAGTAAAATAATAAAAATTTTAAAAATCAGAAAAAAAGTGGGGTCTGAAAGCAGACCCTAGTGCCTCCTACAGACACTAAGCAAGAACTGGTTCAGGATTGAGCCAACAGAGGGTGTATACTGCAGGAGGAGGAGTTAATCTTTTGTGCTTGTATTGCTTAGTGTCCTCCTAGTGGCAGCAGCATAACACCCACGGTCTGTGTGTCCCCCAATGAGGCGAAGGAGAAATAATGCCTATAAAGTGCGACAGTGCAACTATGAGCCACAAACAGCTTCAAAATTAATATATCAAGCTAACACTTATAAATGGCATGCAAATGAATTATGAATTAGTACTAACAGTGCAAAAATGCAAATGTGCTGGGAGGAACAGAGTACAAAATAACAACTGCGTGTTGAATCATATTTACCTCCAGTATTACAGTGGCACCCCTGACTCGCGTTTCGCATTGAGCTTCTTCTAAGGGAGCGTGCGTTCCCTTAAGGGTATGCCACACTAAACAATATCGCTAACGAGATCGCTAAAAAACGTCACTATTTAGCGATCCCGTTAGCGATATTGTTCAGTGCGGCAGCTTCCAGCGACGAGCTTCCTGCTGTGATCTCGCTCGTCGCTGGAATCGTTCCGGACCCTATTTCATCGCTGGCGCTCCCGCTGGGTAAGTATCTTATCGCTGTGTGGCACCTTTTCTTAGCGATTTAGCGGTACTTTTGTACCGCTAAAGTCGTTAAGAAGATCGCTAACGGCGATAGCGTCGTTAACTATATCGCTAAATGTGGCCGCATTTAGCGATATAGAAACGATCCCGCTAGCGATCTCATTAGTATGCAACGCTAACGAGATCGCTAGCGGGATTGCTTAGTGTGGCAGTACCTTTAGAAGAAGCTCAACGCGCGTCAGGGGTGCAACGGTAATACTGGAGGTAAATATGATTCAACACGCAGTTGTTATTTTGTACTCTGTTCCTCCCAGCACATTTGCATTTCTTTATCAATACACATTAGATGAACATGGAGGAATTGTAGTGAATACACACAGTTTTTTTCTGACCCTTAATTATGCATACTATCTACAAGTGATGTTATTAGCCTGATATATTTGAAAGCTGAGGTTCAGTCTTGTTTTTTGCACTGTTAGTATTTATTCATAATTCATTTGCATGTCATTTATAAGTGTTAGCTTGATATATTTGGTAGCAGGTTTTCAGCCCCTTTTTTGTGCACTGTTAACACTTTACTTGTACAAGGCTTATCTGTATGCATATAATGAATTTATCTTTGTGGTGATCCAATTATCTGTGTATTTATATTTATTTTGAAGCTGGTTCACGGCTCATAGTTGCACTAGGCACTTTATAAGCAATATATTATGAACTTATCTTTATGATGATATAATTATTCACTCATTTATATTAATTTTGAAGCTGTTTGTGGCTCATAGTTGCACTGTCGGCACTTTATAGGCATTATTTTTGTAGTGAAATAATTGTATCTTCACAAATGATATTTTTGATATTCTGTATTTATGATTAAATTAGAAGTTATTTTCTGGGCTCGATGTTCCACCACTTTTCATTTTGTAACTTTTGCAAGGATTTGTTTATATTTTTATGGGTCAGAAATTATCCCTTCCAGAAACCATTTCAATTGCACTTGGTAGCCTCCATTTTTAAATCTTTGTGAAATTTTTTTTAAATAGTTTCAATAAAAATTATTTTTTTATGGTAGTATTGCTTCCTTCTTTCCTTATGATGTTATTAGGCTAACAGGGTGGGTGCTGTGTCTCCCAATGAGTGGCTCGGAGAAAAGGATTTTACGGTGAGTACTCACAAAACTTCCTATTTCTCCTTCACCTCATTGGGGGACACAGGACCATGGGACATCCCAAAGCAGTCCCTGGGTGGGATAACAAAAGAGTAAGCTTCATGTAACAACTGCCTAGTTGTGCGCAACCTGAGCTTGCAGAATTCTTCTGCCCAGACCCGCATCCGTGGAAGCCTGAGAGTGAATATTAAAATGCTTTGAGAACGTGTGTATGCTGGACCAAGTCGCAGCCTTACAGACCTGTTCTGCCGACACTTGATGTTGAATGGCCCAAGAAGCTCCCACCGCTCGAGTGGAGTGTGCCCTGATACCCGCTGGAATGGGCTGGCCTCTGACACGGTAGGCCTCCTGGATGGAGGAACGAATCCACCTGGCAATTGTGGCCTTAGAAGTGGCAAAACCCTTCCTATGACCCTCGGGAATCACGATCAAAGCATCCATCCTTTTGAATGATGCCATCCTCGAGACATACTTTCTCAGAGCCCTGACCAGATCCAGAGTGTAGTGAGCTTTTTTCACCCTGTGAACAGGAGTCGGACAAAGAGGAAGGAAGAACAATGTCCTCGTTCAGATGGAAGGATGAGATGACTTTGGGCAAAAATGTCAGGGTTGGCTGAGGACAACCGTGTCCTGATGGAAATTGAGGTAAGGCACCCGACAGGACAGAGTGGCCAGCTCTGAGACTCGCCAGATTGACGTGATTGCCACTAGGAAGGCAACCTTCCAGGACAAGAAAGTCAGCAAAATATCCTGAAGCGGTTCAAAGGAGGGTTCCTGTAGGACACTCAGTACCAAGTTGAGGTTCCAAGGCTGTAAAGGTGTGAAACCCCCTGCATGAAGTCTAAGCACGATTTTCATTTGGAATAACACCGATAGGGCAGAGATCTGACCCTTAAGAGAGCGGAGCGCCAGGTCCGAGTCCAGACCGGCCTGTAGGAACTGTAAAATAGTGGGAATGGAGAAGACAAGAGGGGGAAGACCCCGTTCCCTGCACCAAGCAAAAAATGTCTTCCAGGTTCGATGATAGATGTATACCGACGCTGGCTGACGAGCACGGACCATTGTGGAAACAACCTGTTTAGAAAAACCAGCCTGGGTCAGAATCCAGGATTCAACGGCCAAGCCGTTAAACACAGAGCACCTGAGTTCTGGTGGCAAATCGGACCCTGGAAGAGCAGATCTGTACGATCAGGCAGTTTCCAGGGCACATCTGCGACTAAATACACCAACTCCGCGAACCACACACGGTGTGGCCAGTCTGGAGCGACCAGGATCACAGCAACTCCCTCCGCCTTGATCTTCCTGATGACTCTCGGAAGTAATGGTAGCGGGAGAAAAATGTATGGGAGACGGAACTGTCGCCACGAAGGACTAGAGCATCCGCTCTGATCGCTCTTGGGTCTCGAGACTGAGCTATGAACTGGAGAACTTTGGCGTTCAGTCTGGACGCCATCAGATCTACATCTGGGGTCCCCCAACGATGACAGATCTGCTGGAACATTTCCGGATGAAGTTCCCATTCCCCGATGCGAGACCTTGGTGGCTGAGGAAGTCTGCCGTCCAGTTTTCTACGCCTGTTATGTGGATCGCCGATATATCTGAATGGTTTTTCTCTGCCCATCGGATAATGTGTATGACATCGGACATGGCAGCCCTGCTGCGCGTACCCCCTTGATGGTTGATGTACACCACGGCCTTGTCCGATTTAATTTGGTTGGGGTGGCCCGCTAGGATATAATGGAAATAGTGCAGGGCTAGCCATATCACACAGCTCTCTAGGACGTTGATCGGAAGCTTCGATTCTCGAATCGACCAGCGTCCCTGAGCGGTGTGATGACGAAAGACTGCTCCCCAGCCCAGAAGACTGGCATCGGTAGTCAGCACTAGCCATTGAACTGGGAGAAAAGACTTCCCCTGATTGAGAGAGGGACTCAATGTCCATCATCTGAGAGCCTGCCTTGACCCGCAGGGGTAAAAGGCACTGGAGGTCGAGGGAGAACGGGTTCCTGTCCCAAGCCACCAAAAGATCGTGCTGAAGGGGACGAAGGTGCAACTGCGCAAAGGGGACCGCTTCCATTGCAGCCACCATTTTTACCAGTACCCTCATGGCAAACCGGATGGAATGAGGGGATGATAGACAGAGCGCCCTTTTTGAAGGGCTAGGTGTTGTGAACGTGTTGGAGAGGACTTCGGAGCTGAGGCTCCCTCTGGTGGTTGCTGAGGGTATTGAACCTATGTTGAACAGCAAGAGTTCTCCACCTGCAATGGACGAATGGTTATCAGGGGGGACGGACTGGCCTGATATAAGTGAGCTGGCCTCCCATGATCCTCACCCGTAATCAATTGTTACTTTCTGGTCTATGTTGGAATTCAGCTTTTCTGCTGTCTCCTGCTATCATTCAGATAAGTTACTTTCTGTTTTTTTTTTCTGTGGTTTGATTTCCCTTGTTTTTGCTGTCTTGCTTTTGAGTTCAGCCGGGTCCCTTTGGGGGGCTTGCGCTGGTCTCTGTTCTCTTTTTGTATTTGCACTTGTGCTCAGTTCCTGTGATATTTTACTGCTGGGTAGCTGTGTTCTCACACCAGAGATCTGATATAGGTGATCGAGACCGTGTGGTTTCAGCATTTTTGGAATTAGAAATGTCGGAATTTTTCCTAGGGTTTTGTTGGGTTGCAGACAGTATTCTCTCCTGTACTATCCTATCTAGACAAGTTTTGGGCCCCAGCGTTTGCTCATTCTATTTTCGGTCTGTGTTCGTGTTTTCCTCTTGTCTAACCGCCATTATATGTTTGGGGGCTTCCTAATACTTTGGGGCTCTACTCCGTGGCAGTTAGCTTTCCTCTTTCCATCTACAGGGGTAGCTAATCTCTCCCGCTGTGACGAGGCATCTAGGGCACCGTAGGAACGTCCCACGGCTGCTTCTAGTTGTGCGGTTAGTTTAGGGGTCTGCAACATATTAGATACCAACCTCTCTGGTGTTTGGCTGCCTTTGCGGTTTTTTGCTCCTGCCCTCCTCAGCTACCAAAACATAACAGCTAGGACTTTGTCTCGAGGAAGAATTTCCAACCCTCAAGAGGTGTACAGGGTCATCCCTAAGAAAGATCTGCTGGGCTGTGACGGGGAATGACTTGCTTAAGTTTATCAGCCAGCCCAGGCGAGTAAGGGTATCGCAAGTCCTCGCAGTCGTGGAAAGATGGCCCTTTTACCAATAGGTCGTCCAGGCAGGGCAGAACAACCATGCACCGAGAGTGTAAGATGGACATGACGGCCGCCATGACCTTTGTGAACACTCTGGGGCAGTGGCGAGGCCGAAAGGCAGTTCCGTAAATTGGAAGTGCTGGTTGTGAATGGCGAAGTGGGGAGGAAAAAGTGGGATATGAAGGTATGCATCTCGGATGTCGATGGATGCCAAGAACTCTCCTTCCATAGAAGCGATGACTGAAAGTAGAGATTCTATGCGAAAATGACTGACCTTGACAAACTTGTTTAGAAGTTTGAGGTCTAGAATGGGTCTCACCTTTCCGTCCTTTTTGGGACAACGAAAAGGTTTGAGTAGAAACCCTGAAACTTTTTGTCTTCTGGAATGGGGACAATGACGCCATCGCGACGCAATGCGTCTATGGCTCGGGAGAAGGACTTTGCCCTTGCCTCTAACGATGGAGGACGGGAAGACAAGAAAAACATTGGGGGCACGAAGAAAAATCTATCTTGTATCCGGAGGACAACAGATCTCTGACCCATTCATTCGTCGTGGACGACGGAAAGCAAGGCCTGACGAAATAGAAGTAGGCGGCCGCCTACACTGCCGGTGTCGACCGGACAACTCCAGGAGCCAGCGGGAACGGAATCTCAGGCCTAGATCCCTTAGATCTCGACTGGGGCGAGATATCCATTGCCAGCTAGGTCTGTAGTAGGCCTGAGAACCTCCATCCCTGCGTGGAGAGCGCAGGTAGTGGTAGTGGTGGTGGACCAGCCCGGGTTGGAGCAAAAGGATCGGAAACGGAACTGTTGTCTCAAAAGGGCAGCCTAAGCCTCAGTTGAGGAAGAAATTTGCTCTTTCCTCCTGTGGCATCAGAAATAAGCTGATCCAGCTTCTTTCCAAATAAGCGGACACTCTGATAGGGAAGAGATGTCAGGGACTTTGACGCAGAGTCCGCTTTCCATTTTTAAGCCAGTGGTCCCCAACCTTTCTGACCTTGAGAGCCACATTCAGCATTGAGAGAGGGTCGCGAGCCACATCCAGCTCCCAACCCCCCTCAAAGTAGTGTTAACCAAAGCCCCCATTACAGGTATAATCATAGCCAAAGATTTTCCACATAAATCACTTCAAAGAAGTACACTGAAATCCAAAAGTTCCCACAATACCCCCATTCAGTATTCTCCGGTCAAGGGCTCCCAACACACTGTCGCATCTAAAACCTCCTCTAACAGGTAGTATCATCCTACATCGTACCATACCTAAATCATCTCTAAACCCCAAGACCAGTATATGTGCATCCAGATCTGCTCTTCTGTGCAGGGCTTATAAAATTCACCATTTTGAGATGTTCTCTTCATACCTGTTTGCTAGACCTGGAGCTAATGCACCAAGCTGGCAGACAGTCGCGAGCCACAATTCATGGGACCGCAAGCCACATGTGGCTCCCGAGTTACAGGTTGCGGACCCCTGCTCTAAGCCATAATGCTCTTCTGATCGTGATGGCATTCGCTGCTGACAGAGCAGAACAGCCAGCTGTATCCAAAGAAACGTGTACTAGGTAATCTCCAGCCCGAGAAATTTGACTGGTAAGATGTACTGTCTCGGGGGGTAAGATTACTGCTCTGAATGGTTTTGGCTATGGTATCTGCCCAGAAGACTATTGCCTTTGCAACCCATGATGCCGCGAATGAAGGACAGAGGGCCGAGCCTGAAGCCTCAAAGACAGATTGAGCCAAACGTTCTGACGGTCTGTGGGATTTTTAATGGATGACCCATCCGGCACAGATAGAAGGGTCTTGGATGCCAGGCGAGACACTGGAGGGTCGACGGCAGGGGATTCAGTTCAATCCTTCCTCGGCTCAGCCGAAAAGGGATATTTAGCTTCAAGAGGTTTTTGTCCGGAAGCGTTTGTCCGGTCGATCCCTGTGCCCTGAGAGCGTTTAGTCCTCTTAAAGGACACGGCTTGATCTGGAACGGAGTCAGGTTGTTCTTCAGCTTTTAGATTCAGATTGACCGCCTCAATCAATGAATCCACCGTTTTCTGGAAGTCTAGCAAATCCAGGTCCAAGGAGCAGTCCGATTCGAACTCAATCGCGTTCACCCCTACAGAGGGAGAGCAAGCAGAGCTCGCGGATGAGAAGGCACGTGATTGCTCTGGAGACGTGCTACGGATCCTTTTCCTAGACGCCTGTAGGCATCTAGAGTGCTTTCGGCCCCTGCAAACCGATTGCTCCCGTATGGGGGAGGATCCGTCTATATAAGACCAGCGCACAACTCCGATCACGGAGGGATTCAATCTCTATGGCCAGAGAAGCGATAGATTGTGACAGTGATGAAGACCACTCAGGGGGGCTAGGAACACTGGGCTCTGTGGCGGCGGAGGGCTCCTGAGCGCATTTGGGGTCACAGGCATTGCAGAGCGGGGAACTCTGAGCCTTCGGAAACACAAACTGGCAGAAAGTACATGAAGTAAAGACTGCCATAGTCTTGTTAGCCTTTTCCTGCGGTGAAAGGGTTACTGCAGAGAGGAGTGGGGAGTATAGAGCAGCGCTCCCTTACCCAGGTCCTGTGTCCCGGTTCCTTCTGAGTGGCACTTCAGCTCCCGGGAAAAGCGGTGATGTCCCCTGCAAAACGTGACTGTGACCGGAGGGTCCGTGGGAGGAGGGGAGATGGCCGCCGAGATTTAGAAAGGTGCTTCTCGTCCCATATGAGAAGTGCCAGAAAAGTGGGCGAAGCCGCCAGGACGTGTCATTTCGAGGGCGGAGTTAAGGGATACGGCCTACAGAAAGGCCGAAGGAACAGGGAGCGCCGCCGCCACTAGAAGCCCCCCCTCTATCCAGCGCCACCCCAGACCGCCTGCCCAGAGCCCTCCAGCCCGACACCCAGAGAAGCTGCCGGGTGGCTGGTAAGCCAGAGAAATGGGGCGGGTACATGTCCTCCTGCTGCAGCTGCTGGTCTTGGACGGTGCAGGGATAAAGGGATCGTCCTCGATCCACCATCCCTTTAATAGGGAGGTGGAGAGGGACCGTCCGCATCCTTGCACAGTCCGCTTTAACAGAGGTGGTGCAGTGGGGGCTGCATGGACACCATAAAGGGGCCTCTGTACATCCAAGGGGTTAAATCCCCTAGGATATGACAGGGCTAATGTCCGGCATTAGGCCTGGCTGTGGAAGAGGATACATGGAGGCGACACTCCATGTGCTTGTCCGTAAGGGTGCGGGGAGATTGGTGCCCTTTAAGGGACTCGTCGCCCCTAAAAGGCAGCCCAGGCATGGTATCTCACGTTGCAGTTGAGGATATGGGGAGGCGACACTCCCCGTGCTCGCCTGTGGATGGTGCGGGGAGATCGGAACCCTGAAAGGATCCGTCACCCCATTCGTCCATGGAAAAACAAAAATCCAAAAGGTAAAAAGTTTAAATTAAAAAATACATTTTTTGGTCTGAAAACCAGACCCGTGCGCCTCCTACGGACACCAAGCAAGAACTGGGTCTCTTGGAGACAGCACGAAGGTGTATACTGCAGAGGAGCTAACTTTTTTTTGTATTAACTTAGTGTCAGCCTCATAGTGGCAGCAGCATAACACCCATGGTCCTGTGTCCCCCGATGAGGTGAAGAAGAAATATTGTTAATTTCAAAATTTACATAACGGGAACAGAACAAAGGCCATAAATATGCTAATGTGCTGCCATCAGCTAACGATATGAATAAATGCACCTATTACCAAAGTAGAATTAAATACAAAAAAATGAAGCTTTATTTATAAGCGTTTGTCAAACAGCGCTTCATCTATGGTGTCCAGTCCCCCCAGTCGCCATTCTGCCTCATATGGCCGGTGACGTGTCTCAAATTCCCACCCACATCATAGCTCTTCAGTATAAAGTTCGGGCGCCTTTCTAAAGGTAAGTGACCAGAAGATCTCAAAGTCTCTCATTAATACGGCCTCCCCTTGGCGGGTCTGGTCTTCAAGTGTCCTGCAGAGCGACGCAGCTTCTTTCGCTCCTCTCTGTGTTGTTTCTCAGCTTCCTGTCTCTTCTTTTGTTGTTCGGACTGTGTTGAAAAAAAAAAAAAAAAAAAAAATCAGAATACAGAAAACGCAAAAAAAAAAAAAAATGGAGCTATTGCCCATAGCATCCAATCACAGTACAGCTTCCATTTTGTACTCATCTCTTGAAAAATGAAAGCAGCACTCTACAAACAGTAGATTACAGTACAAATAATACCGATAGATCCATTATAGTAAGCAGGACCCCCAGTGACCCTTATAACAGCACTATAATGGGGGGCTCACTAATCATATGTATTTAAAGCTTTGTATTGGGGAGACAGAAGGACACATCTGTCCAGTCTTCTGATCCGATACATGGGCTCTCCTTTACATCCACTCATATCAGATCTCACAAGGTGCCGACAGCTGGAAGACAGTTTCCTTATATACTCCATGCCATGTTTGGTGGTGATCTTATGTCGGTGGCGAACATGGAGCAGCTGTCACAGTTGTCATAATCACACTGCAAACAAAAATCCACTCCAAGCACTTGTTAGCCCAAATTGCATACAATTTTTCTCTTAGAGTCATTTATATTGCGTTTTAAAATCCAGAAATCATAATCAGAAATAAGCATGTCCAGGGAGGTATTAAAAATGGTGGAAGTGTAGATATTAGCGTGCACAAAATTCACGCTACATATATCCCTCCCCTTCACTGGGCATCTCATTCGGGTAGATACTAGCGTGCTTAGAGTTATTTACTCTCTAATTCATCCTGGTCCCTCAGTCCCCCACCCCCCATCTCCATTGGGTGTGCCAGCCCCCCATCTCCGTTTGGTGTGCCAGCCCCCCATCTCCGTTTGGTGTGCCAGCCCCCCATCTCCATTGGGTGTGCAAGTCCCCCCATCTCCATTGGGTGTGCCAGCCCCTCCCATCTCCATTGGGTGTGCTAGCCCCCCATCTCCATTGGGTGTGCCAGCCCCTCCCATCTCCATTGGGTGTGCCAGCCCCCCATCTCCATTGGGTGTACCAGCCCCTCTTTACCATTATGTGCATCAGTCCCCCCCACTTTCTCTATTGGGCGTCTCAGTTCCCCCTTCATCATTGGGTGTGTCTGCCCTATCTCGATTGGGTGTGTGTCATCCCCCACATCCCTCTCCGGGATCAACGTTGGCTTTCACCCCCTGTACCACCACTGGGTGATTCTTGTTCCCCCCACATGTCTTTCTCTTGGCCAAGCAGAAAGCCAACCTCGCGTATCACAATTTCCTTCTATAGCATACAACGGGTGGTTGAGCCCATAATTGGGCATCCATTAGACCCTTTTAGATCTGTACAGAAATCTACCTCCTAGGACAGCTTTATAAGGCTGCTCACATTTGTAATGACAGCGGTTGACTTATTCGGTATTGGTCGCTAAGGTTTACACTTACTGTTTTTGTCCCAATATTCTAATCCTATGAAAAATGTCTCCCCGCCAGCGGCAACATTACCCCCTGGAGCTATTTTTTACCACTTGTGTGCCAGATACACAACAGGGGGACAAAACTGAACTTGAAACACAAGACTAGCATTGACTTGGACGGCACGCCGACTAATGAACCGTGGTTGTCTCTTGTCCTGCTAACTATAAAAAGCTCTAGGCTTTTGCCTGATCAGTTTCCCTGCGAGCTAAATATAAGTCCTACAAAGCTTAGTCAGAGAGACGTGTCACCGGAGATCGGAGATGAAGGAATCGCTGCTCTGATCATCGGAGTCGTCCTACGTCATCCCCCTTACAAAGGATCTTCATCAGCTTGCTGAGAATTACAGAATATTGTACTAGTCGATTCCAATGGAGGAAACCTTTATCAGTGAATAGTACAGTTTACTAATCCTGATAGTATGGTATAGTCCTAAACATAAAACCTATTGCGTCCTGGACCACAGGAGGTTCCAGAGGTGGCCAAAAATAACAGCTTATATCCTATCCAAGATCACTGGTCAGCTACTGACCACTAAGACTCCTCCAATCCCAAAACAGGGCTCCAGAGAATATTTGTAATGCGTTTTGCTTTAGATTGGCTTTTCTGTTTTTAATCAGAAAACTTCACTGCATCAATACCGTTAAAATAATTGTCTTAAAACGCTATGATTGGTGCATACAGATTTGACAGATCTGGTGCAGTGGTAGGTGTTTAATTTTTGACTGCCGCTTGGCAGCCTTCTGAACCACCTCTTACCCGCCGGCATCCCTGGTTCTTCTTTTGATTAACCGGCCTGACGCAACATCTTGGGACAGCTCAGTAGGCTGGCCAATCAAAAGTTGAGCTGCAGATGGTAGGTAGGTGGTGGTTCTTAGGACTCGTGTCTGGCGGCCACAGATGACCGATCTGGCTACTGGACCGGGTCCTGCGAATTGATTTGCATCATCTCTAGCTATGATTCATTTACACTGTACTTCCAAAAAAAAAAACCAGAAGATTTCTCAAATTTGTCATGTCCCCCATACACCCATTTCTTACCTTCTTCAGCTGGAACGTTAATCGTTTGCTGCCCACGGCGGTGTCCGACACATTGAGCGTTCCGAGCTGCTCTTCCACCTTCAGACGGTCTTCAAGTGTTTTCCTTAAATGATATAAAGCAAGAGTTGAAGCACAATGTACTTGTCCAACTAGGTTTGTCCAGAAGAACAACATGGCCCCTTTCTCCTTCCCAGAAAGAGGTGTCATTAACCATGGCCGCTGTCATTTGTTGCAAACTTACCAACATGGCCAAAAGCTCCACCTCAGGAAACCATAAATGAGAGGAGCAGCTCACTTTTGGGCTGGGTATGTATAAAACCTGCCTCTCTCGTGGTCCTGTTCACAGGATATTTCTGGCAGAACTGGGATAGGCAACAGGTATATCATTGCATGGAATATTAACATAACGACTTTCAGGAGAATGATATTTTTACACTCATATTAGGGATAAGAGTCATCAGAACAGGAACCTGTGCACCAAAGGCCTTTACTGAGCTGCAGGTCCGGTTCTGATGAATCACCGGAGGTCTGGTGGAGCGCAAACAACCACCTGAACTATGAAGCAAAATAAAATTAAATCTTACAACGCCAACTTCTTAAATGCATAAAATTGCAAAGTGCCAGTGAAAACTAGCAATTTTGCAATTTACCCCTTATTAAAAATCCTCTCTATTCTCAAGAGCTTTCAGACGTGGGCAGGTTTTTTAGTCAAGGAGTGTGAGCTTAGCTTGCAAACTGTACAGCTTGCAAGATCTGGCCTCGGTGCCCCTGCCCCCCTCCCATGCGGCAGAGGAAAAGCTTAGAGTATCCCAAAAGGGCACAACTCAGACCAGTAACGTGCCAAAACGGCTAGTCTGAAGTGTCAAGTCTTAAACAGCGCACCATTCCCCGACAAGCAGAGGAGCGGTGAACTCCTGAAGAAAAAGAGGATTGGACAAAATATGCGGCTGCATTTCTCGCGGCTCTTCGACGAGATTGTTTAACAAACAGGCAATCCCTACATGTGTTGCGACTGTAGAACAGAGACTGGCAGCTGCGGAGATTCGAACATATTTTTCGAGCATGCAGAAGACACTCGGTTAACACCGGAGCATGCACCTTAGTCCAGCACACTCGCTCATCACTACGTATAATACTCACCAAGATTGTAGAAAAACAATCCCCTCTGTTCTCTCGGAGGACAGGGAGAACCATGAAATTATTTTTTTAACCTTAACCTGTGCAACCGAACTTACAAGGCAACAACTGGGAGCGAGAACGAGCCGCACTACACCTAAGACACACTGGCACCGCATTACTTCATGGGATGGGCATTTTATAAGACGGTGCCGTCTGCAGATCAGACCAGAGAGGGAAGCCTTATGCAATGTTACAGCTATTTCCCTAATGAGGAGACGTCATTGCACAATATTACAATACAGATGTAGGTCACACTGCAATTAATGAAAACTAAAATCAGACGTGTCCGGGAATGATACAATGAGAACATGTCAAAACAATCCATGACCCTGCTGTGCCAAGGTCAATGACGTAACCTACAATATCACTGCTGTAGTACAAGGATGGGGGCTAAATAAGGGCTTTAAAAAATAAAAAAATATTAAGCACAAAAACTCCTCAACCCACCGCAAAAAAAGAAAAAAATTGCACAATTTGAGATTCTCCCATAATTAAAATACAGTGGGTAATAAGTCTCTGAATTTTAGAGTTTTGAACAAAGATTCACTTCACCGTGGTCCAGCAGCCAAGTTGGCAACCAAAGCTCTGTGGACCTCCTACCTGTCGACATCCCCTACAACTTATGTGACTAGTTGGTCCAATGCAATATCACGCACAACGATGGCGTAGTACCGGGTCTACAAATCAGGGGATGTCGGCAGGTAGAAGGTGGTTCGCGGTGAGCTGATCAGCCACTAGACCAGGGTTCTGCCAATCTTCTTGATCATCTCTAGGTGCCACTGACCACAAGCATGGTGGTGGTTTACATGTGGGACCACTGCCATATTCAATGTCTCTAGTATGGTCCATGGTAGCCCACTTCAGCGCTGGCAGTGCCACAGACATTGAGTGAAGTGGTGGCCATGCATGTGCTCTACCGCTCCATTTATACAATGCATCCCCATTCTCGTGACTTGATAGGGTTCCCAAAAATGATACATGTCCTCACAAATCCACCACTCACTGGATCGGAAATGCCTTCACAGACCAGAACTTGCTGCCTCCATGATCTGCCTCAGCCATAGTGGACATTTTGGACCGTTTTGTGATGTGTTGAGGATGGGGATAAGTAATCACAGGAGGTCGGAACAAGGAATTTTTATCAACTGGAAAAATTTAGTTTAGCAGACGAGCTATTTTCTCCTCCTGCATGAAGTTAGTTGGTCTGAAGACATCATGTGGCTGTAGACAGCAGAGTGTTAGAACCTCAAAGAATTTGGTCCATCGGGAGAGGAAAAAAATAATAATTTAACGAGTGCTTAAAATGACTGGAGGAGGCGTGGGTGGCGGAGGCTTGTTAGATCGCTGTTTCTGAAAGTCTTCAATTGTGTTGGGGGTCAGGAAACGATTAGTCATTGAGGTTGCGTGAAACAAGCTGACAAGCCGTGTGCTGGCATCTGTTCACATTACGACCCTGCCCTGCTACACACAAGCACAAAAGACTGGAATAAGTGTTCAACAGGACCGGGCACTACAGGAGTAACTGTCTAAAAAACGTCTTGTTCCAAATCATCCAAGTCAATATTTGTGATCAAATGGTTTGGTGCTGGCAATTCAGTTTGGAACGCTAAGCCAGTAAGACATTTTACCCCTCTGGGGCGAGATCTTATTTGAGGAGGGCTTATAAATCAAAGAGACCCCTCTTACAGACACTAGGTAAAGTTTACCTAGGTGCAATTCTACCCAGCTATATTCTACCCCTATTTGCACCACTCCAGTACATGAGATGTCTGGAAATGCAGCTCAGGTAGACGAGAGCTCTGGTTGTCCTCCCATCTCCCGAAATTCCAGTAGACATAAGAGAGAACAGTCATTGGTAGCAAAGGAATAATCAGCGTTCTCTGAGTGGTGGGTTTCCTGATGGAGTTCCGTGTTAAGCTACTTTTCGATTATGTATGAACTTGGGGGGTTGTTTTTCTGGTGCCTAAATAACTGGACCATGCAAGATAATTCTGAATCTTCACTTTCTAAGAGCAAATTGCTCATCCTCTCCTCTTCCAAGACAATCTGACTGATTAGGCGTTCTGCCATTGTGCCCTGAGCTCGGATTTTCCTGGTAAATCCCTGTACAAACATCTCCTGTGCGCGCCTGCAAGCTGACTATGGCAGGAGATCAGTTGCTGGCACAGGCTCTTAGACTGAGGTCCTCCTTCTTTGGCCAATGCACCCATATTCTCGACAACCTTTTTCAAAGTGCACAGAAGCCTCAGATCACGAGTAGATTATATGAAAGGGAATCGAGTGGTTGAAATCCTGCTGATCAACTATTTATATGTAACTACTGGCTAACACGGTACAAAGATATACGGATTTTTGTGTTACTCACCGTAAAATCCTTTTCTCCGAGACGCTCATTGGGGGACACAGGACTGTGGGTGTATGCTACTGCCACTAGGAGGCTGACACTAAGTAAACATAAAAAAAGTTAGCTCCTCCTCCGCCGTATACACCTCAGCACTGGCCACAGGCAAATCCAGTTTAGTGCAAAAAGCAGTAGGAGGCTAAAATAAATCAGAGTTAACACAGATACAGTATATCCAGAAGAAAAAACTGCTGATACAGACTAATCAGAGAATAGAGTTAACTCAAAACAAAGCCATCCGGCTATTAGGGAGGGAACTGTGTCCCCCAATGAGCGTCTCGGAGAAAAGGATTTTACGGTGAGTAACACAAAAATCCGTATTTCTCCTTCGTCTCATTGGGGGACACAGGACTGTGTGACGTCCCAAAGCAGTCCCTTGGGTGGGAAACCGACTCCACAGTGTAGTTTATAATCAAGCATTGCTTATAGGTGGGCAACCGCGCCCTGAAGAATCCTTCTACCCAGACTGGCATCCGCAGAAGTCGGGGTATGGACATTATAATGCTTGGAAAAGGTATGCAGACTGGACCAGGTTGCTGCCTTACAAACCTGTTCCACCGAAGCCTGATGTCGAAGGGCCCAGGAAGCACCCACCGCTCTGGTGGAGTGAGCCTTGATCCCTGCGGGAACCACTGCGCCTCTGATGCGGTAAGCCTCCTGAATGGCTAACCGAATCCACCTAGCCAAGGTTGATTTAGAAGCAGCAAGTCCCTTCCTGCGACCTTCAGGGAGGACAAACAGCGTGTCCGTCTGACGAAAGGACGCCGTCCGAGATACATATCTCCTGAGTGCTCTCACCAGATCCAGCGTATGGAGAGCCTTCTCCACTCGGTGCGTCGGAGCTGGGCAAAATGAGGGCAAAACAATGTCCTCATTAATATGAAATGAGGACACGACCTTAGGCAAAAAAGGTGGTGTTGGTCTGAGCACCACCTTATCCTGATGGAAAAGTAAGTACGGAGCTCGACAAGACAGTGCAGCCAGCTCCGAAACCCGCCTTATGGATGTTATGGCTACCAAAAAAAAAACACTTTCCAGGAAAGAAATGACAGAGAAACCTCCTGCAAAGGTTCAAAAGGAGACTCTTTCAGGACTCCCAGGACTAGATTGAGATCCCAAACATCTAAGGGAGCCTTGTAGGGGGGAACTATATGGACAACCCCTTGAATAAAGGTCCTAACTTGAAAATTAGACGCGATCCTTCGCTGAAAAAGCACTGATAAGGCTGATATCTGGCGTCTAAGCGTACTTGGTGCTAGACCTGAATCTAGGCCTGCCTGGAGAAATGACAGAATGTTTGGAATTGAAAACTGAAGCGGGAAACAACCATGTTCCCTGCACCAAGTAAAAAAGACCTTCCAAGTCCCGTGGTAGATGCGAGCCGAAACAGGCTTTCGGGCGCTAGCCATCGTCGCAGCGACCCTTTTAGAGAATCCAGCCCTAGTCAGGATCCAAGATTCAACGGCCAAGCCGTCAAACACAGGACCGCTGAGTTCTGGTGGTAAACTGGGCCTTGAGAAAGAAGGTCCGCGCGCTCTGGCAGTCGCCAGGGCGCGTCGGCGAGCAAATGTACCAGCTCCGCGTACCATGGGCGACGTGGCCAATCTGGGGCGATTAATATCGCTGGGACTCCTTCTAACCTGATCTTTCTGATCACCCTTGGGAGCAGAGCTATTGGAGGAAACAAGTACGGAAGATGAAACTGATTCCATGGTAGAACCAGGGCATCCACTGCAATTGCCTGCGGATCCCGGTACCGGGAAACAAAGTTGGGCACCTTGGCATTTATCTTGGAAGCCATCAGGTCCACATCTGGGGTTCCCCAGCGTCGGCATATCTGCTGAAAGATCTCGGGATGTAGAGACCATTCCCTGATGCTATGCCGTGACGGCTGAGAAAATCTGCTGCCCAGTTTTCCTCGCCCGGTATGTGGACTGCTGAAATCACAGAGTGATTTTTCTCTGCCCAGGTCAGAATCTGTTTTACCTCGTGCATGGCCGCCCTGCTGCGGGTACCTCCCTGATGGTTTATGTATGCCACCGCCGTGGCATTGTCCGATTGTATTCGGACTGAGCGGCCCGCCAGATGCTGATGAAAATGCCTCAGAGCCAGCCGAACCGCTCGGATCTCTAAAATATTGATCGGGAGGGTCGATTCCTGCTGAGACCAAATTCCCTGAGCTGTGTGGTGACGAAACACTGCTCCCCATCCGAGAAGGCTGGCGTCCGTTGTGACTACCAACCAAAAATTTGGAGGAAACAAACGACCCTGTCGAAGAGTGGTGTCCCTCGTCCACCACATAAGAGTCTGTCTGATCTGCAGGGACAGGCGACACCGCAGATTGAGGGAGTAAGGGCTCCCGTCCCATACTGCCAAGAGTGCATGTTGAAGGGGGCGAAGATGAAACTGGGCAAACGGAATAGCCTCGATTGCCGCCACCATCCTTCCTAGGACCCTCATGCAAAACCGGATGGTGTGAGGAATTGGTTGGCGAAGTATCCGTACCTCTTGGCGGAGAACTAAGGCCTTGTCTTGAGGAAGAATTATCAACCCCTGAGCGGTGTCGAAATTCATCCCTAAAAAGGTGATCTTCCGAGATGGGACGGGAGATGACTTCTTCATATTTACCAGCCACCCTAAACGAGCAAGGGTGTCTAACGTAATGCTGACACTTTCCTCGCAGGTCTGAAAAGACGGCCCCTTGATGAGGAGATCGTCTAAGTAAGGCAGAATGACTATCCCCCTGGAGTGCAAAATGGACACAACAGCAGCCATGACCTTTGTGAACACTCTGGGGGCTGTGGCTAGCCCGAATGGCAGGGCTGCGAACTGAAAATGAAGCTTGTCGATGGCAAACCGAAGAAACTTTTGATGAGGGGGAAAAATGGGAATATGAAGATAGGCATCCTGGATGTCTATTGATGCTAGAAATTCCCCTTTTTCCATGGCTGCAATGACCGAACGGAGAGATTCCATTCGGAAATGCCGAATTTTGACAAACCGGTTTAACCGCTTTAGATCTAGAATGGGCCTTACGGTCCCATCCTTCTTGGGTACAATGAACAGGTTGGAATAAAAACCCTGACCTCTTTCGACCTCTGGTACAGGTACAACAACCCCGCTGTGTCGAAGAGATTCGACCGCCTTGAATAAGGCACGACGTCGAGACTCCTCCTTGGGAAGGCGCGAGGGGAAAAAGCGATTTGGGGGAAGGCTGGTAAATTCTATTTTGTACCCTGTGGAGACTAACTCCCTGACCCACTCGTCGTGAGTCACTGATAGCCAAGTGGGACGAAACCAGAGTAAGCGGCCGCCTACCCTGGAAAAATTGACCGGATTTTGCCTCCAGTCATTTGTCCGAATATCTTTGGGGTTTGGACCCTCTGGATCTTGGCTGATAAGATCTCCCTCTTCCCAGAGGATTGGTCCTGTAGGTGACCTGGCGATCTTTGGCCTGATTAGGCCGACCTGAGCCGCTGGAGGTGGCTGGCATGGCCCAGCCTGGGTTACGAAAGGCTCTGAAACGAGGCTGAGGTTGTCGACGAAAAGGTTGTTTAATCCTTTGCTGAGGAAGGAAGTTGCTCTTCCCTCCCGTTGCATCAGATATAAGCTGATCCAATCTCTCGCCAAATAACCGACCACTGTGATATGGTAACGATGTAAGCGACTTCTTTGAAGTCGAATCCGCTCGCCAGGTTCTTAGCCACAAGGATCTTCTAATGGCAATTGCATTAGCAGCGGCTAATGCTGCGCAATTTGCCGCATCCATGGATGCATTAATTAAGAAGTCTCCAGCAAGAGCTATTTGATTAGAAATCTGGGTTATCTCAGACGGCACCTCTATGCCGTGAAGAGCTTTATTTAGAGACTCCGACCAGGATATCATGGCCTTGGCAACCCAAGTTGCTGCAAAAGAAGGAGAGAGAGCAGAACCTGACGCCTCAAATACCGAACGGGCCAAACTCTCAATTAGACGATCCGTTGGCTCCTTAATAGAAGAACCGCTGGGAATAGAGAGGAGCGTTTTGATGCCAAACGCGAAACAGGAGGATCAACCGAAGGAGATTCTGTCCACTTCTTAAGGAGCTCAGGAGCAAAAGGATATCTAGTATTGAGAGCCTTTTGTCCAGCAAAGCGCTTGTCCGGTTTCTCCCGGTGGCGCTGCACTAATTCCTCAAACTCAGGATGAGCACCAAAAACTTTATGGGCTTGCCTGGCTCGTTTAAAGGTCACCTTGTGACCAGAGGTCAAGGTGGACTCATCGTCTATCCCCAGAGTTTGATTGATAGCTTCGATCAAACTGTCAATTGTTTCTTGACTATACTGCGCCTCTAGATTAAGTGACTCCTCCATATCGGAATCCGAATATTGATCACTTGCCAAGGGAGAGGGAGAGCGGGAGACGGAACTAAAAGATGCCGAGGCTCCAGACGGCATGGGCGACACAGTGTGGGTCCGTTTCCCCTGTGTCTGCCTGGTGCGAGCGCGGCCCCTGCAGGCCTGAGGTTCCTGAGATGTAGCCAAGACAGGAGAACCACTGTCCCTGCTCCTATCGGGAGCTTGAAGGGACTCGACCGCTCTGGTCAATGACGCCACAGACTGAGCCAGGGAAAGGGCCCATTCAGGAGGGCTTGGCGCACTAGGCTCGGCTATAGGAGAGGGTTCCTGAGCCCGTTCAGAGTCACAGGCCTCGCAGACCCGAGAAGTCTGGGCATGCGGAAAAGGGGACTTACAAGCAATGCATGCGGTATAAAGTATCGTATGCGTCTTGGTTCTTTTGGACATTCTGAATCCGTCACAGTACACAATAAACTGGATGTGTCAGACAGCGGAAGGGGCGCAAAAGTGCACAACAATCAGGCTGGAGGTAGTAGCACTCACCCCAGTCCTGTATCCCAGCGTCCCTTAGTGAGTTTCTCCAGGTGGAATTGCCTGCGGCTCCAATCTTTCAAAAAAGAGCGCTTCTCTATCAAAGAGGAAGTGCTCATGTAGCCGAGCCTCAGAAGGGAGGGTCAAAAGGCGCGGCCTATGACGTCAGGGCTTCCGTCCCCCAACTTCCGGTCGCGGCCTATCCCCGGCAAAAGCCGGGGACTAAATTTGAAGGTGAGATTCTTCTTCCAATCTTTCACATGCAGCGCATTAAAAAGGGGGACTCTCCGTGAAAAGTAAAAAGACGGTGCAGGAACCCTAACTCCATCACCCCTTCAGGGGATGAGGAGAGGGACCGTCCGCCACCTTGCAGCACCGCAGTCTAGCATTGGTGGTGCAGTGGGGGCCGCACGGACTAACTCCCGCCTCTGTACAGCCTAGGGTTTCAATACCTTATGGTGGTCAGGGCTGAGTCCGGCATTTATGTCCCACGTTGCGGGAGAGGATACGATGGAGGCTTTACTCCACGTGCTCGCCCGTTGATGGTTTGGGGAGATCGGACCCTTTCAATAGGATCCGTCGCCCCTATCTCATCTTCGTGGGGGAAAAAAAAAAAAAAAAAAATGGTCTGGAAACCGAACCAGACGTGTGCCTCCATCAGACACTAAGCAATAACTGGATTTGCCTGTGGCCAGTGCTGAGGTGTATACGGCGGAGGAGGAGCTAACCTTTTTTTATGTTTACTTAGTGTCAGCCTCCTAGTGGCAGTAGCATACACCCACAGTCCTGTGTCCCCCAATGAGACGAAGGAGAAATACATCTTTCCTGTATGTAAGTGTAGAAATTTAAAGACAAGTCCAGCAATACCTTTACATGGCCACTGCTCCATTACTGAGAAATCAGTGTTTGATTTGACATGCAAATGAGGCTGAAGAGCTATGGTAGATCTGAAGCCTGTCACTCCAGCTCCATTCCACGCCTAGCACTACAGCCTTCTGCTTGGCGGACGGCATCTATGACGTATGACAAAGGAGCAGCCTTTCAAGCAGGAAAAGATGGCACTGAGTGGGAAATAGCGTTGGAGTGACAGAGGCTTCAGATCTACCATAGCACTTCAGCCTCATTTGCACATCAATTCAAACGAGGACTTCAGTCATGGAGGAACGGACTGGTCATGTAAAGGTATTTCTGGAGTTGTGTTTGATAAGAGTTATATGCACATATATCTAGTTTGGACTATTAAATCCTGCTGTAAAGCACAATATACTATATATCAGAGTCTTTGACAATTACTGATTTTGCAATGACTTTCTGATAGAGAAGACCAAGAATATAAATGGTGGCTGCACATGAGCAGCTTTCTCTTTTAAACTTTCATGGGCAGCAGAGTGGCTCAGTAGAGCACCAAGGGGTCCTTGGTCCAAATCCCACCAAGGACATCTGTAAGAGGTTTGTATGTTCTCTCCCTGTTCTCGCGAGATTCCTCTGGGTTCTCAGATTTCCTCCCACATTCCTAAGACATATGGAAATTTAGTTTGCGAGACCTGATGGGGACAGTAATGATGTCTGTAGAGCACTGTGGAATTAATGGTGCTATATAAAATGTGTAAAATAAATACATTAAAAAAAAAATAAATTTGCTTCTATGGGAGTTTTGAAAAATCAGGTCAGATCAGTGCAGATGACCGCGATTTGCATCTGAAACAGCCATTTTCACCATGAATATTAAATCATTGGATGCGTCACATATGAGTGCAGATCGGAAGATGGGGTTAATCCTGCAGATTTCCCAGCGGGTACGCCTGTCTGGCCTGTAGGCCTCGTGCTGTGCCCCCCTATTGTCCGTGTCTGCTTTGTGCCATCTCATTGTTTTCCCCTCTCAATCATTTATGAAATGCTTTCTGTCCTCATGAATTGCCGTTCAGACGTCCGCTCTCCTCCACTCACTCAGACATTATTCACAACCGGAGAAGAGACAAAGAGCACAGTATGTCCCCTTCAGGAGCCAAATACCAAGAGGCGGCAACCGGGAGCCGTCCTCACACCGTTTATTTCAGGGCTGGTCATTATTTTACGGTATGGGAATACCTGCAGCAGAAGATCCTAAGACGCTGCCTGGAAAGGTTATGGACACCTTGGGAGCAAATTTTACATAACACCGGTGTTTTTGACTGTAAATTATTTTGTTTAAAATAGAGTTTCAGAAATTTTAAATTGGCCTCTATGTATTACTGCACATACTGGGCTGCAGAATGAGTCACTAATGAATCAGTCAATGAGCTCCTCTGATGAACGGGTGTGTAATCATTATCTGTCTTCTCCCAAACCATCAAAACTCAGAATTCAATTCTGAGATATAAAAGATTACAGACCCTGCAGGAGGAGCTCACTGACTGATTCACAAGTAACTCATTCTGGAGTCGGCTGCATAAAGAGATACGTAGAGGATGTAGAAATCAGCCAGTCTAAAATAAAAAAAAAACTTTCACAAATTATTTTTAGCTAAAAAAAGCACATTCCATTAGAAAGAAAGATGGCGCTGCAAAAGGACTTGTACTTTTTGGCTTCTAATGGTTTTGCTGCTTCTTTCTAGAGAACCAAGTACACTGTGCAGGTCCAGCCCGGGCCATTCCGAAGGTCTGCGCTGTCCAGTCATCAACAAGGCTGCTGAAACCTGTGACTGTCTGCAGGTCATTAGTAGAATGTATCATCAGATCTTTCTCTTATGACGCACTGATCGCTGCAGCAAGTCGCAGGTTTTAGTGGTCCTGTTGATAATCAGGTGATGAAGACGCCGCTTCCAAAACCAATGCAGGTTTCCCGAGCAGCCTGCGCTGGATCCATTGGATGTGACGGAAAGAGATCATGTCTCAGATTAATAATAATAATAGTAACATTAAATACCTTCAATTAGAAATGCAGTATAGTTCTTCTGATTCACTATGCTTACCCCATTTGCAGGGCATTGCAGTAGCTTAGGTATCCATGGTTATGACCACTCATATAGTGACCGTTATATACCTAAGCTAATGCAATACCCTGCACATGGGATAAGTGACACAGCTAATCAGAAGAACTATACTACATTTCTAATTGGAAGTATTTGCTAATATTATTATTACTACACCTACCATATATTGGAATAGGATCTTTGGAGATAGGAATACCCCTTTAATATCTTTTTTGATTTCTCAGCAACCTGTAAAAAGCACAATATGCCTTATTTTCATCTTCAGGTACAAGTATATATGAATCAAGGCATTTACAGGACAAAGACCTTTTACTTTTGAGCTCCCGAGATCTGATTTTCTGAGACGAATTCTCCTTTTTGCTAAGAATTATAACTGTGGTGAAACTTTAAAAGGCAGAAAAAAAAATTAAAATCAGGGTCAGGATGTTCCGACGCTAGGAAATTAAAAGGAAAGAGGACGAGGTGGAAAATGCAGCGGTCACACGCAGATGATAAACCCCACAGGCCTCCGGCTCCGGAGCGCGGCACTGGCACCGCTCGGACGTGATCACACGGCTCCACCGGGGACTGATCCTCCAGGCAGAGTTCAGACCAATGCAAAATCTGCAGCTGAAGGAATTTTTATAGCAGTTTTTCATTTTTTTTTTCAGTCCACACAAAAGCCTATAGGGAAAATAAAACCCCTGAGAACGCCGTCAGGTCAGCAGTCGCTCCAGGCACAGCGCTACCTTCGTTGGCCGGTTGTGTTTGGTTTCTCTTTAATGAAGCTATCCAGCTATACTAATCAGCGCTGACCCCCAAAAAGCCTCAAAACAAAATAGAAATTTGGCACAAAGAGTAAGTAAGTGATCTGGTGATGGACAGGACTCCGCGGGACCATCGGGAGATCTGCTGGTGAAGGGCCCGGTGGGAATTTACGAGACGTTTCCACTGTGCTGCAGCTGTGTCTTCTCATCCCCATTACGGTTGTAATTCTCAACGCCCACACTCTCCGCACCGTATGTGTCCATGGCGTTGTTAGTTTGGATCACGAGAACTGCCGGCGTCGGCTGGGTGTGATGAAGATGAGAGGACGAGGCTGCGGGACAGTCACAGATATAAGGTGGCAGTCTCCGGCAGCGACCTGTAACTTCCACCTCCCCACACCCACATCACAGGGTCAGTGACGTCACCTAGTGCTGACATCGACCATACCAAGCACATCACGTGATCGGAAGGTGGAACCCATCATTACCCAGCAACTCGTACAAAGTGTGATAAAGATGCAATCCCCCCACTGATAACAGATCGGCAGCAGCACATGTCAGGAAGAGAGCTCTATCTATTGTCATATATTCAGACAATGGTTAGGGATTATTTTAAGTTTGATCATCTAATATTTACTTATCTTGTAATGTCTTCACATCCTGTTCCGTCCAGATGTGTCCGGATCCCAGAATTCCAAGCGGCGGAAGTTCACCGACTGCCATATTGGGACACCCAAGTGATGGGTGCCTCAATATGGAAACTGCTGGTGGTACCGGCCTCTTGCGCGGTACCACCAGTGTAACACCGTCGCACCACACACTGTATACGCCGTAAGCACCACACACACACACACACACACACACACACACACTGTATATGCACCACACACACACACACTGTATACGAACCACACACAGACACTGTATACGCCGTACGCACCACACAGACACACTGTATACGCCGTACGCACTAACACACACTCACTCTGTATATGCCATACGCACCATCACACACACACGCCGTATGCACCCCACACACATTAAAGCACACTTGTCATAAATTTTTCCATGTTAATAAAATGTTACCTTTACCTACTTTGCTTTCATTTTAACACAGGGGAAGGGGTGACTGCACATAGGAAAGAGGACACACAGGGGGAGGACAGCTCAAACAAGAGAACACATGAGGGAAGAAGACTGCACAGGAAGGAGAGAGAGAACAGACAAGGGGGATAGCACATGGAGTAGACAGGTCAAAGAAGAGAGCACAGACGGGAGAAGTCAGCACATGGGGAAAGAGAGAGTGGATAGGTGGGTGAGCACATGGGGGAAGAGATTCTCAATACTGCAAAGCCTGCCCCCATCATGACATTACCGCCCTCCCGATGCGATAGCATCCGGCCTCCATCTAGTATTACTATAAAAGCTGAGAAATATAAAAGATATCTCATCTGAGTCCCCAGGAGAATGTCCCCCATTCCTCCTCCTAAAGGAGTCATCTTAGCTGTGTGGATAAGGTCTCTAGAATCCAACATTCAGTTTTCAGAATAAACACCCCCTCACTGTCCTGTATCTGGCTATAATATAACTGGAGGCAGCAGGAGCCTCCCCCACTGTCCTCCTCCTCACTGTCCTGTATCTGGCTATAATATAACTGGAGGCAGCAGGAGCCTCCCCCCACTGTCCTCCCCCTCACTGTCCTGTATCTGGCTATAATATAACTGGAGGCAGCAGGAGCCTCCCCCCACTGTCCTCCCCCTCACTGTCCTGTATCTGGCTGTGATACATCTTGAGGCAGCAGGAACCTCCCCCCACTGTCCTGTATCTGGCTATAATATAAGTGGAGGCAGCAGGAAGCTCCCCCCACTGTCCTCCCCCCACTGTCCTGTATCTGGCTATAATATAACTGGAGGCAGCAGGAGCCTCCCCCCACTGTCCTCCCCCTCACTGTCCTGTATCTGGCTATAATATAACTGGAGGCGGAAGGAGCCTCCCCCCACTGTCCTGTATCTGGCTGTGATACAACTGGAGGCAGCAGGAGCCTCCCCCTACTGTCCTCCCCCTCACTGTCCTGTATCTGGCTGTGATACAACTGGAGGCAGCAGGAGCCTCCCCCCTACTGTCCTCCCCCTCACTGTCCTGTATCTGGCTATGATATAACTGGAGGAGGAAGGAGCCTTCCCCCACTGTCCTGTATCTGGCTGTGATATAACTGGAGGCAGCAGGAGCCTCCTCCTACTGTCCTCCCCCTCACTGTCCTGTATCTGGCTGTGATACAACTGGAGGCAGCAGGAGCCTCCCCCTACTGTCCTCCCCCTCACTGTCCTGTATCTGGCTGTGATACAACTGGAGGCAGCAGGAGCCTCCCCCCTACTGTCCTCCCCCTCACTGTCCTGTATCTGGCTATGATATAACTGGAGGCAGCAGGAGCCTCCCCCCACTGTCCTCCCCCTCACTATCCTGTATCTGGCTGTGATACATCTGGAGGCAGCAGGAGCCTCCCCCTCACTGTCCAGTATCTGGCTATGATATAACTGGAGGCAGCAGGAGCCCCCCCCCCACTGTCCTCCCCCTCACTGCCCTGTATCTGGCTGTGATACATCTGGAAGCAGCGGGAGCCTCCCCCCACTGTCCTCCCCCTCACTGTCCTGTATCTGGCTATGATATAAGTGGAGGCAGCAGGAGCCTCCCCCACTGTCCTCCCCCTCACTATCCTGTATCTGGTTATGATATAACTGGAGGCAGCAGGAGCCTCCCCCCACTGTCCTCCCCCCCCCACTGTCCTGTATCTGGCTGTGATACAACTGGAGGCAGCAGGATCCCCCTCACTGTCGTATCTGCAGCAAGACAAATATTGTTAATGACATTGCTCCATATCACCTATTTTTTGCCTGCAGGGTTAAATCATTTGTAAAATAACAAACTGAGCTCTAATTACCCTTCCGGGGTCAAGAGCCATCACCACGCTGCTGCTCCAGACTCTGTTGATCAACTGCAGTGGTGATAATCACAAGTTACTGAGCTGTATGAGTGGCTGCAGCTCCGTTGACGTGATGTTACCACTGCTGCACATCCCGGGGCAGTGGCAGAGGAAGAGTGCTGAACCTGGGAAGGGCACACAAAGCTCAGTTTGCTACTTTATACATATCAGAGTCTGTGTGTAGGGAGTTGGCAAAGGGTTTGTCCGGCGTTAGTGACTGCAGACTTGTAGCCTATGTGGCTGAAGACCTGTGAATCATCACACTGCATGCACTGCGCGCTTTGAGGATTGTCCGATATCAGAGCCAGGAGCCGATGTTCATGTGACCGCAAGTATGCGCTTTGCATACTTCTGGCTACATTTAGACTAGACATGTCTGGCCTTGCTCAATTCACCACCCCGAGACAGCACCGGAGAATCCGCACAGTGCTCAGTGTGACTGATTTGAGGATTCACAAGTCTGCAGCCACATAGAGAGGATTCACAAGTCTGCAGCCACATAGAGAGGAATCACAAGTCTGCAGCCACAGAGAGAGGAATCACAAGTCTGCAGCCACATAGAGAGGATTCACAAGTCTGCAGCCACATAGAGAGGAATCACAAGTCTGCAGCCACATAGAGAGGATTCACAAGTCTGCAGCCACATAGAGAGGAATCACAAGTCTGCAGCCACATAGAGAGGAATCACAAGTCTGCAGCCACATAAAGAGGATTCACAAGTCTGCAGCCACATAGAGAGGAATCACAAGTCTGCAGCCACATAAAGAGGATTCACACGTCTGCAGCCACAAAGAGTCACTTGTAGGTCTGTGAAACCTGGATGAGTGACCGAGTGATCACCCTAAAGTAGTGACAGGTTCTCTCTAACAGATTGTATGAGAGCCAAGTGACTGAACACATTGTCTGTAGTTTCGTACAAGTTTTTTGCTGGATTTTTCCTTTCACTATTTAATACTTGAATTCTTTTGGGGCCTCTGCATTGTGCCATTTCTCATCCCCTTGAGAAGTCTCGGGGTATGTAGGAGCACTCCCTATTAACAAGGGAAATGGTGATGAACAGTTGTCAATATCTGTGCACATTTCCTGGAGTAATAATGAAGGAACCGGACAAAATACATCTAAGAAAAGAGGTTTTGGCATAGCTATTTTATGAGAAAAGATAGATAACCTTAATTTTCAGTCAAATAGTAATTACTTCTGATCACAATTAAAAGGGGGATGGGGAAAACGCATCACTTGGGGTCAGGGGTACTCATCCTATAGAGAATGAATGGAGTGGAAGGGCATTCCTCTTCAAAGGCCTGGCTTTTGGGATCAGGAGGGTTCCCAGTGATCAAAAAGTTATCTATAATCCTGTCGATATGAGACAAGTAGTGATGGGTGAACGTGCTGGGATAAGGTGAGCTTGAGTATCTTCGGCGGGCTTGAAAAATATGTTTCGAGACCCTGTGCCTGCATGTCTCACGGCTGTTCAAAAGCCACAACAAATGCAGGGATTGCCTAACAGGAAATCCCTTCATGTGTTACAGCTGTCTAACAGCCACCAGACATGCAGCCGCGGGAACGAACATATTTTTCGAGTAACTGGGCATGCTCAGATAATACCTCATCCAAGCACGTTTGCTCATCACTAAAGACAACTTGTCTTGGTACAACCCCTTTAATAAAGGCAGCTAATATCTACTGTGGAACCAATAATCTACTTAAAGGAACCTTAACAGAACAACTTTACTGCATCTCTGACCAATCTTTTCCAGGAGGGACATAAGTGCTCCTCCACACATTGCTTATATCCCCATATATAAGACTAGACCCTGAGGTCGTACCAGTCTGCCACGTGTCTCATCCACCTACCTAATCATCTTCTGCTTTTTGGCAGCATCCTGGAAGCTTCTGAACTCCTCACCGGCTTTTATCTCATAGAACTGAGGCTTGGGGGCTGCCTGGCGCTCCTCAATCTCCCTTTCCTGCCTCTTGGATCTTTCCTCTTGGCGTAAGAGTTTGCGCTGCTTCCTGACCTCTTCGACCCATCCCTTTTCATCATCGGAAGACTCGGAGCTCTCTGCATCACTTGGTTTTCCTTCTGCCTCTTCCTCTTCCTCCTGGGGCCAAAATTAGAAGCAAGTGACAAATCAGACAAGTGGCTTTCAGGCGTTAATGGTTATATATAACCGCTCAGCTGTGTCCTCCAGGACAGATGCAAATGTCACATTACCCGAGAGACAAAAGGAGGCGACACCTGTGTTTTTACGGAGAGACATCCAAGGAGTGATCAAGATCTTTTTGCGCACCGCGTGTCAATATGAAGGAAATTTCCATTCTTTCAATGGAGACTAAAAATATATTTTAGGCAAAAAGGAAACGAACATTCTGTATTTCCACAACAGAATTTTTTTTTTTTTTAGTAATAATTATCACGTAATTTAGATTTGGGTCAAGATCATCGGATCTTCACTCAGTCAATACGCTTGTCTTACATTGCACATTATGACAGGTCCTTTAAAAAAATAAAAAAAACTCAGTTGGCCACACATTTTGGATTTCCATAAATCTACAACCGTCGCCATTACTGTACCTTCTCCTGCTGCATTTCCATCTCCTTTAACTTCTTCTTTCTCTTCTCACTGATTTTCGACACCAGCGGGTTCAGCAGCCTGAACTCCTCGCTCCGTTCATCCACCTGGTAGTCGGGATTCTCAAACATGACTTTAAATCGGTCATCAGAGAGAATATTGGGCATTTTCTGTAAAAAAAAAAATAAAATAAAATAAAGTCAAGCATGTTTTTATAAGACAAAGCCTTACAAAATAAAAATAAAAAAAATTTGCTGCATCTAGGCTAGCCACAGATATGCTGATGATCTGGACAGAACACTGGCAAGTCATTACGTAAAGGCTTCACCCCATAAGCTAGGAGAAACGCTATCCCACCACTTCTCCTGCGCTGCTGGTGTGTCCCAGAAGATAGCGGTGGATCACCATCAGTGTTGACGCTTGTGTCGAAATAAAATACTGTTATTAGGGTCAAGATGCCGGCCACATAAGTAGCTCACTATACTGTACAAGTGTGATTATACTGTAGAGCTTCATTCTCCGGCCATGGCCGACACGCATCTTACCTTTTGCTTTTTCTTCTGCAAGACAATCTCCCCATCCTCCTCTTCGAGAAGTTTGAGTGCGAGCGCCTTGTTCACCTTGGGTAGTTTCTACAATGGAGATGAACGGTTCATGTTAAATAGTCTACATCATCCGTCTGAATACAGTCAGCGACTATAACGCCAAGGAAAAGAAACCGACACAGAGGAGGAGCAGCGCCAAGAACCGGACAGAAATCCCAGGACCGTGCACCACTCACCCATGACAAACACTCGACACGGCACTACTAGGTGGCATGGTAAAGGCCATTATTTCTACAATGAACCATTATCATAAGGAACAATGAAGTATCACCTCCAAACTGACCAAAGTCCATCAAAGTGTCACCTACTTATCACACCCTCGCTGGGATGGTAAACAGTCCTGAGAAAAAGGGCCCCCCTCACAAATAGCGACTCACCAGCGATCCCGACAACGATATGAACTTGTCAGGATCGCTGGTGTGTCGCTACATGATCGCTGGTGAGCTGCCAAACAGGCAGATCTCAGCAGCGATCAGGACAGCGACCACGCGGGTATCAAGCGATGCACGTCGCTTAGTTACCCGATGTGTACGTTAGATACCAGCGTGCTGGTGCAGGGAGCTGGTAACCAAGGGAAGCAGCGGGTTTCTAAGTGCCGCTCGGCGCTAAGAAACCCGCTGTTTACCTTGGTTACCAGCTCCCCTGCACCAGTGCGCTGGTATCTAACGTACACATCGGGTTTCTAGGCGCCGTGCGGCACCTAGAAACCCGATGTTTACCTTGGTTACCAGCTCCAGCTCGCTGATCGCTGGTCTCCCGCCTGTCACACGCAGCAGCGGGAGTCCAACGATCAAAAAAAAATGTCCAGGACATTCCAGAACGATCAGCAATACCCGCCAGGGGGGCCGGTCGCTGTTAAGTGTCACACACAGCGATATCGCTGGGGAGATCGCTGTTGCGTCACAAAACTTGTGACTCAGCAGTAATCTCGCTAGCGATCTCGCTATGTGAGACGGTGGCGATACACCAGCGATCCCGACAACGATCAGGATCGCTGGTGTGTCGCTACATGATCGCTGCTGAGCTGCCAAGCAGGCAGCGATCAGCACAGCGACACTGCGGGTAACATCGCTTAGTTACCCGCAGTGTACGTTGGATACCAGTGCCCTGATGCAGGGAGCTGGTAACCAAGGTAGACGTCGGGTTTCCAGGCGCTGCGCGGTGCCTGGAAACCCGATGTGTACCTTGGTTATCAGGAGATCGCTGGTCTCCCGCCTGTCATACGCAGCGATGCGTGCTGGCCAGCGGGAGACCAGCGATCAAAAAAATGTCCAAGACATTCAGCGACGATCAGTGATGTCCAGCAAGGGGGCTGATCGTCGCTGAATGTCACACACAGCGATATCGCAGGGGAGATCGCTGTTGCGTCACAAAACTAGTGACTCAGCAGCGATCTCGCTAGGGAGATCGCTGTGTGAGACAGGGGCTTTAGACTCTGAAAGGCCTTGATAAACCGGGGCAGTGCCACAAATGTGCGTCAGTACTCCATTCATTGGCTATGGGACTGCCGGAGATACACGACCACCCGTATTCTCTAATCTCCTTCAGTCCCATAAAGAATACATTGATTGTAGAGTTGGTGCCAATCAATTTCACTGTCCAACATCCATGTCAGTAATACTCGGCCGCTGGACGGAACAGGAAAACCGCCTCTTACATGACAGCATTACATGACATTACAGAGATTGAAGCTTCAGAGACTGGGAGTTCTGTGGAAACTGTTTGGGTAAGAATACAAGGACAGAACAATGGAAAGGACACCATTGTAGGCATTTACTACAGGCCGCCTGTGCAAGCTGAAGATATGGATGAACTCTTTATGCATCAAATGGCCAAGTTCTCCAAAAAATATGACATAGTGGTCATGGGAGATTTCAACTATCCAGACATTTGTTGGGAATCTCTCTCAGGCAAAACTAACAGGTCCAGGAAATTCTTATCCTCTCTTGCTGACAACTTTATCTTCCAAAAGGTAATGGAGAAAACAAGGGGATCTGCTACCTTGGATCTAATCCTCATAAACAGGGAGGAAATGGTGGAGGAGGTAAGAGTGGCTGGGACCCTAGGAGGTAGTGACCATGCTATTTTAGAATTTTGGATAACAAGAGGAGGAAGACCTGTGAAGACTCAGACGTCAAGGTTAGATTTCAGAAAGGCAGATTTTAAGGAACTCAGAAAGAGAATTGGAGGGATCCAATGGCTGGATATCCTTAAGGACAAAAATGTCCAGGAAGGATGGAAAATCTTGAAAAATGAGATTCTCAAAGCACAATCGTTAACAATTCCGAAAAGAGGGAAGAATGGGAAGCATTTAAGGAAACCAGGATGGATGAACATAGAACTTAAACACATGCTAAAAAGGAAGAAAGAAATGTTTATCAAATGGAAAGAGGGAGGCATATCTAAAGAAGAATATAATGCCGTCTGCAGAACCTGCAGGGCACAAATCAGATTATCTAAAGCTGACAATGAATTAAGGCTTGCAAGTGACGTCAAAAGCAACAAAAAAGGATTTTGGGGATATGTCAAAAGTAAAAGAAAAGTCAAAGATGCTATAGGATTTTTACAGGATGAAAATGATGAAATGGTAAGTCAGGATGTTGAGAAGGCTGAACTTTTAAATTCCTATTTTGCATCTGTTTTCTCTCAGAAAGGAAATGTAACATCAACTGATCTTCACTGTCCTATTAAAGGAATAGAAGAATCCAGGATATCTATAAACAGAAAGACAGTGAGGAAACACTTAGCTAACCTAAATGTATTCAAGTCTCCAGGTCCAGATGAATTACACCCCAGGGTACTGAAGGAGATAGCAGAAGAAATTCTTGAACCACTGTCCATAATCTTTGAAAATTCTTGGAGAACAGGAGAAGTCCCAGAAGACTGGAGAAGAGCAAATGTTGTTCCTATCTTCAAAAAGGGGAAGAAGGTGGACCCAGGGAATTACAGGCCGGTGAGTCTGACTTCTATACCAGGAAAGATCTTTGAACAAATTATTAAAGAACATGTATGCAAGTACCTGGATAAGAATGAAGTGATTAAACAGAGTCAGCATGGGTTTGTAACTAATAAGTCATGTCAGACTAACTTAATTTCCTTCTATGACAGAATCACTGACTGGGTGGATCAGGGAAATGCTGTAGATATAGTATATCTTGACTTCAGCAAAGCATTTGACAAAGTATCTCACACAATCCTTATTGAAAAAATGACTAAGTATGGAATGGACAAGGCAACTGTTAGGTGGATTCATAACTGGCTTAGTGATCGGACCCAAAGAGTGGTTGTAAATGGCTGCACATGCAGTTAGAAGAATGTCTCAAGTGGGGTACTACAAGGCTCTGTTTTGGGCCCTGTATTGTTCAACATCTTTATCAATGATTTAGATGAAGGAATTGAGGGTAAACTGATCAAATTTGCTGATGACACAAAGCTAGGAGGGGTAGCTAATACTAGAGAAGAGAGAGAGAGGATTCAAAAAGATATACATAAACTGGAGCAGTGGGCAGCAACTAACAGAATGGATTTTAACAGGGAAAAATGCAAAGTACTACATCTGGGCAATAAAAATGAAAAAAGCATATACAAAATGGGAGGAATAGGGCTAAGTAACAGCACATGTGAAAAAGACTTGGGTATACTAATTGATCACAGACTTAACATGAGTCAACAGTGTGATGCAGCAGCAAAAAAGGCAAATGCAATTCTAGGATGTATCAACAGAAGCATACAGTCTAGATCACGTGAGGTCATTATTGCCCTCTACTCCTCTTTGGTCAGACCTCATCTGGAATACTGTGTCCAGTTTTGGGCACCACATTTTAAAAAAGACATCAACAAACTGGAGCAAGTTCAGAGAAGAGCCACCAGAATGGTGACCGGTCTGCAAACCATGTCCTATGAGGAACGGTTGCAGGATTTGGGAATGTTTAGCTTGCAAAAAAGAAGACTGAGAGGAGACTTAATAGCTGTCTACAAATATCTCAAGGGCTGTCACATTGTAGAAGGATCATCTTTATTCTCATTTGCGCAAGGAAAGACTAGAAGCAATGGGATGAAACTGAATGGGAGGAGACACAGATTAGATATTAGAAAAAACTTTTTGACAGTTAGGGTGATCAATGAGTGGAACAGGCTGCCACAAGAGGTGGTGAGTTCTCCTTCAATGGAAGTCTTCAAACAGAGGCTGGATAGACATCTGTCTGGGATGATTAAGAGAATCCTGCTTTGAGCAGGGGGTTGGACCAGATGACCCAGGAGGTCCCTTCCAACTCTACCATTCTATGATTCTATGATTCTATGACAGCATCCACAGCTCTACTTTTATTGGCTAGCCTGGTGAGACATCATCGTTCTGGTGTGACCCACATGTGATGTCGCTCCAAGCCCGCTAATCAAAGCCGCGGATGTCACTGGGTAAGATGCAGTTCTCAGGGCTCCCGTCCAGTGGTCACAGACCAAAATCGTGGCCGACGGTCTGGCTCCTGTGATTCTATTATCACCAACTCCAACTGATTAATGCTATAGATGGCACAAGCCACAGAACCCAATGATTGGTTGCTGGAGTAGTGACGTAGCGGAAACGCAGCGCTGGGTCAGGGGAGTTCAAGTTTTGCTTTGATATTTCCATTTCGGCAAACCTGTTACATACATTTCTGGATCGTGCCTTTTTTCTGGTAATAGAATTTGGAAAATGCTGTGTACGCGCTCTCGAAACTTAGAACATAAAATTGTAAAACGGTTTTCCGCAAAAAGTCTCCTGTCCACTTTGAGGTATTAGTCCGCGCATCTCACCTTAAGCTGGACCCGCTGAGCCCGAGTCTCCTCGATCTTTTGCCTGATCTTCTCCCTCTTGTATTCTTCGTAAGCAAACGGATTGACCATCGCTTTCACCTGAGGTCAAAAGACAACTGGTTATAGTCTAGAATCGTGTTTTTTTTTCTAACTTTTCCAAAAGCTATGGATGCTTCACATGTAAAGAAAAAACAAAAAAAACCTATTCAGTTACCTTATGGTACAGCCGTATGTCGATAAAATAGCCGTGCATGTAAGCGCGGAGCATGGGCGATCCGATGAGATGAGATAGTCCTGAAAGAGGAAATGGGCAAAAAGTTAGGATTATGCCAACTCATTAACCCTTTCACTGGCCACGGTGTAGGCAATAAGTCTCTACTTTCACTGCTTACTGCCGCTAGAATATAAAGGCTCCGATCTTAATATTCTAGGTGTGAAACATGGGGTGGAGCACGCATTTAACGTTTGGAGCAGCATGAAACGTTTGTGAACAAAAAGTTCGACTGCTGAAATTCAACAGGCCGTATTCTTCTCTCCCGACATCATAGGTCCAGGAAAGTCTGGAGACCCCCCCCATAAACAATAGATGGTCAGCCAATCCCACCAAAATTGGCTCACTGTGAATTAGGGCCGTAAGAGAGGATTGGGAAAGGGAAGCCGCAAGAGACTGGCATCTCTTCTCCAGTATGGTCTCCAGTGGCTTAGACAGGAGCTTTCCTTCAAGTCATCACCCCCTTTACCAAAAATACTTGCAGCCACCAGTGTGATTACATACTTCAGGTATCATTTCTAAAAGCGCACGGCCACTAAAATCTTCTAAAATGTCATTTAGGCATCACTTAGCAATTTGGTAGAAAGTGGAGTGTTAAAACAATTTTGCAGTTCCGGATCTGTAAAGGGTTGTCATCCAGAGATACAGAAAGAAGGATGCATCATGTATAAAATAGGTTGATTTATCATACAAGACCCAAGCGGAGTCATAACCTTTAAAGGCAAAAGTAAGATTTTCCAGAAATGTAAACCATCCATGTTTCCCACTGGAGCGTATAGAAATGATAGAGGGCAGGTCAGTACTGGCCCTCTCTAATCCATAGATAAGAGCCACATACAAAGCGTTGAACTTTTGGGTCATCAATGCAATTCCTCTGAACCGCCATCATGAACTACTACATCTGCCCTATAACCGTCACTTTAAAGATCATTTATATTGGGGCTCTCAGGAGCGGACAGCGATCAATCAGCTCTTCTTACAATGGCTGTCTGAGGAGCACGTGTAGAAAGCAGTATATTTTTATGGGGATCTGTGTTACAGATAAAATATTTATGATCTCTGTGTCGTGGAAAGGAAAGAAATTACACTGATATGAGAAAAGCAGATGGAGGTGCGGGGAGTCACGTTATTCTTGGAAACAATAGTATGAGCGAGCCGGTTGTATATATAACATTACTCACCGAGGTCATCCAGATCTTTTTTGGTGACAAACTTGTAGTCGTCATAGACTGTGCTTTCTGGGTTCTCTTCCAACTCCTCCGTCAGGTTGTCCAAGAACGAGCACCATCTGGGAGCTGGGCCCAGAGCCTGAAATCACAGATACGGGCTCAGCACAAACATGCTTCTGAATCCAGACAGAGCGGACAAACTCTTACATCAACGTCCCATCGTCAGCATTGCTTCCCACTGATAAAGTCACTGCCGACTCTGATATCACACTTACAAAAAAGGACCTCAAGACATTTCTTAACGTTCAAAATCAGAAAGCTATTAAAAGGGTCTGTCCGGTTAAAAAGTCATCACCTATCCACAAAATAAGTGACAACTTGATTGGTGGAGGTCCAACCGCTGGAAGGTGCACTGCTCGACTGTGGGGGTCCAACCGCTGGAACCCGCACTGCTCGACAGGTGGGGGTCCAACCGCTGGAACCCGCACTGCTCGACTGGTGGGGGTCCAACCGCTGGAACCCGCACTGCTCGACTAGTGGTGGTCCATCCGCTGGAACGCGCACTACTCGACTGGTGGGGGTCCAACCGCTGGAACCCGCACTGCTCGACTAGTGGTGGTCCATCCGCTGGAACGCACACTACTTGACTGGTGGGGGTCCAACCGCTGGAACCAGCACTGCTCGACTAGTGGTGGTCCATCCACTGGAACCCGCACTGCTCAACTGGTGAGGCTTCATTCGCTGAAGCGCGCACTGCTCGACGGGTGGGGGTCCAACCGCTGGAACCCGTACCACTAGACTGGTGGTGGTCCATCCGCTGGAACCCGCACTGCTCAATTGGTGAGGGTCCATCCAATAGAACCCGCACTGCTCGACTAGTGGTGGTCCATCCGCTGGAACGACCACTACTCGACTGGTGGGGGTCCAACCGCTGGAACCAGCACTGCTCGACTAGTGGTGGTCCATTCACTGGAACCCACACTGCTCGATTGGTGAGGTTTTATCCGCTGGAACGCGCACTGCTCGACTGGTGGGGGTCCAACTGCTGGAACCCGTACCGCTAGACTGGTGGTGGTCCAACCGCTGGAACCTGCACTGATCGATTGGTGAGGGTCCAACTGCTGGAACTGGTAGAAAGGAGAATTTTTATCACCGGTACAAATTGGAGCGGCAGGTCAGATTCCCGCCCACTGCTACCCCAACTCTCTATAGGGCTGCGCACCACAGCCCTATGTGGTTGAGCATGTGCACTGCTGTTCCATTAGAATGGCAATCAAAGCATTTGACAGAGCTGATAGGTGCAGGTCCCAGAAGTCAGACCCCCTCTGATGAACAAGTTATCACCTATCCAATGGATAGATGATGATTTGTTTTCACAAGACACCCCTCTAAGGTTGGCCAAAATCTTCAATTATTTCAGCCATCAATATTTTCCCAAGAGATATAAAATGGAAATGCAAATCATTTGTGGATGGGGATTATGTGACAATGCAAATATGAAGTATACAAATATACTGAGAGATGAGCCAAAGATGTAATAACCATCAAAACAACAATCACCGACTACAAAAGTTATTTCCACAGTGAAAATTTCTCGGTTTACAAAACTGAAGATTTGTGATTGTGGGCAGTCATCATGTCGAATTTGGCACAAAATGCCGGTCAAAATCTGCATGAAAACTCTTCCCCGTGAATCTACCCTGGTTAACGATTTTGGTCTCATGGCAAGAATGGCTGATGTGCCACATACATTGCAACTAATCATGAAAGACACACCGGCCTCAGACAACAGAGGGTTTATAGATTACCATTTCTCTAGCCTAATTTAGAAGTAGAACAGCTAGGGGTTTATTGTTTGCATTTATCAACACACTAAGGGCCCCGTCACACTCAGCGACGCAGCAGCGATCCCGACAATGATACGACCTGGCAGGGATCGTTGCTGCGTCGCTTTGTGGTCGCTGGTGAGCTGTCACAGAGGCAGACTCACCAGCGATCAGAACCAGCGAGCACACTGGTATCCAGTGTAAACAGCGGGTAACTAAGCACCGCGCGGCACCTAGTTACCCGATATGTACCCTAGATACCGGCTCTCAGCGCTCTACAGCAGAAGCTGGGAGCCGGTAACCAGGGTACATATCGGGTAACTAGGTGCCGCGCGGTGCTTAGTTACCCGATATGTACATTGGACACCAGCTCGCTGATCGTTGGTCTCCCGCTGTCACACGCAGTGATGCGCGCCGGCCAGCCGGAGACCAACGATCAAAAAATGGTCCCGGACATTTAGCGACGATCAGCGATACACAGCAGGGGGGCTGGTCGTCGCTGCGTTCACACTTAGCGAGATCGCTGTTGCGTCACAAAATCGGTGACGCTTCAGCGATCTCACTTAGTGTGACGGGGGCTTAAGACACGACTGATAAATAAGAGTTGGTGCAAACTGGTCCATAGGTCAATGACCTGTGACCGCTGGACGGGAGCCCTGAGAACAAGCCCTAGTCTGATGGCATCAACGGCTCTTCTTTTGATTCGTCGGCCTGGCATGACGTCACACAAGTGATGTCAACTAGGCTGTCTAATCAAGAGCGCGGTGAGTAAAGCAGCTTTAAACAAAGAATAGCCGGGAAATGGGTTTTCCAAAACCGGAAAACCCCTATAAAGTACGTGCACGCAAAAAATTGCACCAGTAGTCAACAGGTTACCTGTATTCTGGATTATGTAGATAATGCAGGGATTGCACGATACCATGAGACAGTGGCTACTATTGGGATCCCCACCTAGTCAGTGTGTTACAATCTGAACCGCGGGTGCTAATCCTTGTGATGTGCCGTCATGAGATCTGCACAATACCACCGCATGACTCCTGAGGAGTGTGTGCTTATCCTGATGTCAGCTGTATGCAGAACCCGTCACCGGGTTCACATCCGTGTCGTCACTCCGGGATGATCACTGCACTTTCCTTTATGCTGTATAACACTAGATAGACACAGCCCCATAACCTGTAACTGAAGCCCCCCCACACAAACTAATGCCGGCCGAACCCGCCGATATCAATGGGTCTAATGTGTATAGGGGGAGCTGTATAACTGATGGCTGGGGAGATGTCCTCTTCCCAATGACTGCCGATTGCATAGTTCTGCCTGAGATAAGCCACCGGTAGACGTATCTGCTGTTGGATTTCTCATAGCACAGAAGTGCTCGGCCGAATGAGTGCCCCTGCGTATGTAGAGTGGGCAGAGATGGCTGCTGGCTGAATGATCAGCCGAAGCATCGTTTGGCTGACCGTCATCTAAAGGTATGGCCAGCTGAAGTCCGGGGATCTAGATTTGGAGAGGCATATCAAATGCTTCCTGCTCCATGCCACAGGAAAGGACAGTGTAAAATCCACCAGCAATGTGAACTCTAGGGACTGTACCCCTCCATGAGAGGCGATGTGACGCAGCTCCGACTACAATGAATCAGTGACTCTTGGCCATTTGTAAGTTCCATCCAGACATGACAATTAGATAAGATTTGCAAAAAGTTTGTCTTTTTTTTCCCCCTTTTACTTTGGATTATTAACAATCAATAAAATGTGTTATCTATGGATATGAGGGACAAAAGTGTAAAGGCATAACCTAAAATGGGTCACATCCTGTCATTGGCATCACTGCCCACTGTACGGCCTGCGCTGACTGCGGGATGGGGACACAGGAACTTTTCTTCAAGTTATCACCCCCTTTAATAAATATAAATATATATATATATACCTATATATATATATATATAAGGTATATATATATAATATATATATATATATATATATATATATATATATGAAGGGTGCACTATGGGTGAACCATGATCAATATCATTAGAGGAAATGTAACAAAAGGGAGGTGCTACAGGGGTAGTAAAATGCACATGTAAAAAAAAGTTAAAAGCAATTAAAACGATGACAAAAAGCAGCCACCGGTTTGGGACCCTATTGTTTTTGTCATCATTTTAATTGCTTTTAACTTGTTCTTGAGCAATGTCAGCGTAACAAAATAATTCATATTTTATATATGGGAGTGTGCACTATTATTGGGTAGTACTGTTTTCTCTCCTTTTTCCCCCTTTACCGCTCAGACTTGCAGCCACAAACATGAATTTGTGCTTTGAAACAAAAATTACAAGGTGCCCATTTGTGTACGATGCGCCGGTTGTCAATTTTCAGAACATATACGATATGATTTAATAAGTCATATTTTAATTAAAGTACTGTTCGCATGCTTCTCCACGCCCGCTCCTGTGAAAAAACAACAACCATCAAGTGCTCATTCAAATGTCTCTTTTTGCCCGTTTTTCTCGTACTTCTAGTTTTGGCAGCGATTTTGTTAAACATTTAAGATTTTCTTCAGAGTGGCAACCAAATTTTGTCAGAGTTCCATCTTTTTTTTATTGGATAAGAATTAAAAAAACAAAACATCAAGTTGCTCCAGCTTCTCCTATCAGTCTGTGAAAAATGGACAGCACACCAATGGCATCAGAGTTCTGCCCGATTTTTTACACCAACTCAGACTTGCATTGCCAATTTTGATCTGACAGGAGGATCGATATCAAACAGGTCTCTGCAACTTTCGCAAAAGTCTCCGCAAATGTGAACAGCCGCGTAGACCTCACACCTAATATACATAGTATAGTCTACCTGGCAAAATAGTGGTAGAACTCGTAGGAGAGAAACGGACGTCTGAACGAGCCCCAGCGCTACCTCTGTCAGCTGCAGAGCGGCAACAAGTGATCGTTGTGCTCAAGCGCTTGGCCAAAAAGGATACTCTTCCTTTTCTCAACCACTGCGGATACAAAGTATGTAGACAGGATCCTGTCCGAGTAAGATCTCGAGTAAAACGTCTTATACTGACCAAGTATCCTGTTCAAGACAACGACTAGAAGGGAGTTAGTGGAATTCTGCAGAGCGTCGTCTCTCATTAGCGAGGATACATCGCACATAGGGTACTACTGATGACATTTGTCAATGGTAGAGTCTTTATATTGCAAAGTCTGACTAAGGCTACTTTCAGACATCAGTTTTTGTGAATCAGGCATAATCCGTCCTATGCCTGATAGGACGGATCTGGCGCAGATTTTAAAAAACTGATACAACTGATCAGGCTTTTTGCCGGATCCGTTCTGACGAGAGAGAGAGAGAGAGAGAGAGAGAGAGAGGGAGAGGGAGAGGGAGAGAGAGAGAGAGAGAGAGAGAGAGAGAGAGAGAGAGAGAGAGAGAGAGAGACCGAGACCTTGGACTCCGGATCAGTGTTCTGGCGGATTTGTCAAAAATCTGGTCTGGCTCCATAGGTTTGCATTGTTTCCGGCCGCCTGTCCGGGGAAAAAAAAAAAAAAACTGACAAAAACCGTCTTGTCCGCCCGCCGGAATGTACAATTCCGACGGATCCGGCCAAAAACGGATGCAACGCAGTGACATCAGGCGCGATCCGGCGCTAATGTAAGTCAATGCTAAAAAAACGCATCCGGTACCGGATCCGTTTTTTTAGAAACACGCCGGATCGCGCCTGATTCAAAAAGCCTGAAGTGTGAAAGTAGCCTTACCCCCCCAGGTCAATGGTAATTCCTTGACTGGGTCATCGGTATCGGTATTTATAGTGCCTGCCGTCCACCGTGTCCTTGCCGGCACTTCCCAGGATGGTGCAGCGCGGTGCTAAAGGAAAATATTGTCCCGAGTGACGCAAACGTCAACCAGGTGATGATTTAAGCATGCAGCAAAAAAAAAATAAAAAATCTGGATAAGCACACACTCCTCAGGGGTCATACGGTGTTCGTGTGCATGGGAAAGTCAATGTTCAGAGACATCACAAGGCTTTGTAACCGCCTCCCCGTTAATGGCAAGGCGGGGGTCCCAACAATAGTGTCTCACTTGGTAGAGTTAATGGGCCACGAAAAGTTCCTAGCAATGCTGTTGGTGATCGCCAGTAACCCACCAATAGTGGCGTATCATAGAAATAAACCACTAAAGACTGTCACAAAAGGACTTAAGGGTTTGTGCACATGAAGGTGAATCTGCAATGGAAATACCACACCAAATAGTGCAGATTTTGCTGTTGATCCTACAAAGCAGCACGCAAATAAAAGAAAAAAAATAAATAAATAAATCGCTCCGCGATGCTTCAGGCACTGCCCGGATCCCTTCCCTGCGGGTCTCTATATAACCCATCCTCTCCCCAGTACATTTTCTCCCTGGAACCTTGGCAGGGGAAGAGTCACGGGGGGTGACAAAAGTTTTTAAACTTTGGGATAAAGTTTTCGGAGGATTTTGCTGCAGGTAATTCCCTTGCTGTTAATGGGTGCTCAATGCTCCAAAACGCTAACTTATGAGTAATCAGTCTCATTATTGGTTTAGATGGATGGACACATACATAGATATGCACACTTTCTGTGCTCCCAATAACTTAATATGACTGTTTTTAAACATGGGAACAAAAAAAAAACAAAAAAAAAAAAAAACTGTACTTTGGGACTTAGAGGCTGACACTGAAAAGGTGAACATATTGGGTCTGTCTGAGACTCCTGTAGAGAGGAAACATAATGGAGGTGTTAATGGCCGTCAGTGCTTTTTATCAGAGGAAGGCAGGTGTGAGCAGTAAATGCAGAACGGGCTCACTACGGAGCAGATGGCAGCGAGGTGAAATCAGGACATCGCAGCGGTGCTGTGCGGAGAACACGGGGCAATCAGGGCTGGTGTCCCCATGGCTGTCCCATAGCAGCGAGATGGGACAACCTATGTGACTGCATGTGTGGCCACGCTGAATATCGCGCTGTGAATTGCAGTTGTACTACATACTATGTGGCAGGGGGAACGCTTGTCCGTGGACAGTGAACGGGCAGGGGGAACGCTTGTCCGTGGACAGTGAACGGGCTTTCACTGAAATGGAGAAGAGCTGTGATCGAGCCCAAGGACAGATGTGATGTCGTTTATGGGTGTGGGGGGAGCACCTTGCTTTCAAACCCTCAAAGAGGACCCATCACTTGACATAATTGTCATTTTTTTACCTGGTGTAAATGCCGCCATTTTCCTGAATCCGGCATCAATCTTTTTTCTCCAAATAGGGCCCTCTCTTCCCAGTACATAAATCTAGTCAATGTAGCCAACTAGGGGGATGGTCCCCAATAAAATTCCCATAGAGAAAAATGTTGCAGCCTGCCCGCCTTTTGCGTATATATAGGAAAAAGGGGGCGGCCATAAGTCGGGAACAGAAAAAAAAAGCCAAACTAAACAGCTTTTATTTACAGCAAGAAAGTTCTTTTTAGTTTTTTTACATTACATATTTATGACAAATGAAAGGTCCTTTTTAGTGCTGCAGCCAATACTGGACACCTAGAGCAGCGCCAGAGGCCCCGCGAGGACCAGTGTAGAGCGGTTATTTTATTTTCTGAATGGGTACAACAACCCCTTTAAAAAGTTACACATCTCCTCTATTGAGCCCTAAAAACAAACACAAAATTCTGCTTTTGCTCATTTTTTTCTACAGTTCGAGGAAGTGTGAAGTTCCCAATAACCATCTGCGCATCTGGCCGGTGCTGTAATGTAACCCAGAGGCAAATGCTCCATAATCCTGTGCCAAAAATCACAAGGGGCCACGGGATCAAAGATAAAAAAAAAGTTAAACAAGGATTCTCTTCCTTTTCGGAGCCAAAGTTTTGCACTTGCAGAAGAAGTTCCAGTAACAATGAAGAGCCTCATTCTTGGAGATAAGGCAATAAAGCAAACACATCGCACACGTCGGGCCTCACTGGAGGAAATCACTAGGATTTCCGGTCGTTGGGTCTGATTTTCTCATTTCTCTCGCTCCTGTACAGGTTTGGACTGGCGGCGGAGGATGCACATGTCTTCCACCCTGCACTAGACACAAGCCGGTGAAATCTGTAACACATTGACCTACTTCTTCCTGATCCTGCCATCTGTGCATGGCTCAACCAGATGACAAGACAGCAAAAGGCAAAGTGCACGTGGGGCGACACCGAGGGCTCCAGCCTTCCCCGAGCAAGACTCTTACTTTTCTACCACCCTTATCTATGGAGGTCCCAGTGGAAAACCCACTTTATCTAATTGGAAAAAAATAAAGTGGTTGTGTACTTTTCAGAAAATTTAGGGAATTGGAAAAACATCCACTTTTTTTGTGTTTTGGAATAATGATTGTATTGTGCTACTACAACGCCACTCCAAAAGGAGGGCAAGCTGCAAAATCAGACCCAACTCGCGGACATGTGTGGCGCTGTTATCGGAAGAAAAGAGCCAAGTTTTTTTAATCTTTGAAACATCTAGTGACACCTTCTCCAGACTAAGATCAGCATAAGATCAAGTAATCTACGTCCTCGTTCCAGTTAATCGGGGGCAGATTTTTAGTATCGTTCACCATAGGTTTAAGTTGAAGGGAAACATGGAGACGACGCACGTTCCTTTTCGTGATTAGTGGAGGTCCAAAGTCTGGGACCGTCGAGGATACCCATAAAGAAGATTGCCTTGGCTTCTTCTCTTCAGCTCACCTTCTTCCGTAACTCCCATAAAAGTGAACATAGAGGAAGGAGCTCAAACTATCTTCATCTCCATTTTTCACTTTTTTTCCCCAGTTGTGGTCACGTCATCAACAAGGCCTCTGTTCTTGCCATAGCGTAGGTGCGGGTCCCAGAGGTTGCAGATCAGACGGACAGTGGTGACCAACAAACAGCATCACAAGGTAGAAAATGGAAGCTGAACGACAAACTACATATTGTATAGATGGAAGACTGGGATACGGACTGATATATTCGCTATTATTCTTAAAAAAGAATTCCTATGGAACGACAGAAAAAGGACCAAAACCGTGTAAAGTACACAGGCACGCAAAGGTTCAATTCTGATGTGAAGTTTCCCGACGCGCCTTCATGCGTGCCATGTGTTAGATAACCGGTTTCTGAAACGTAACGCCCAGTAACACAAGACGGCGAGATTTAACGATTTCAAGGAAAATGGCTCAATTCCAGGGAGTGAGAATTTCCAGCATTCCCCTGATGCCACTCACGCACTTTGCTGACATTAGGCAGCTTAAACACAGGACACACAGTATCAGCCGCGCAAGTCCCTTCATGTCACAGCCATAATTATGTCAATGCAAAAGTCAAGTAAAAGATTAAAGGTATATCCTGTTGTGAACGTCCTCCACCCCTCCAGCACCATATCCCATAACTAATGGTTTAATTGCTTTTATTTCCCCAAATATTCACAGGCTTCCGATCGTGACCAGAAATAACTGGATCTGTCTGATCTGTAAAGTGCAAGAGCCGCAGATGATTTACAGCTGCCAAACAGAAGGAACATTTAAAAAAATAAAATAAAAATGGCCACCTTGTCACAGACAACCTCTTTACTAAGAGAGTAGCTGAGCCACAATGTGAAAATATGGCCTACCGGTTGATCAAACATTATCCTGATGTTGGCATGTCGACCAAGCGTGTCACTCATTTTGGAGTATACTGAATAGTCATCAGTTGGTTAAAACAACATGTACTGCTAAAATACAATCTTTCCTTATGGTTTAGCAGGGCAGAGGTTTTAGAGGTGGGAAAGTAGCCAAGTGTTCAGGGAGGGTAAATTACACAAGCTGCAGAGAGGGGGGAAAGCATCCACAATGCAGTGGGAGGAATGAATCTTAGTGGGAAGGGCAAAACCAACAAGAGAAAAGTTTGAAACTAGTGGTTTCAACCTGCATTGCAGGATTATCTCAGACAGCAATACAGCCCGTGGTCACAGCTAGTATTTCTGCTTGACACGTACTAGATCACAAAACTAAAAGGTTATTCTCAATTTGTATTTTGAACAGCTCGCAACTAATCTCCTAAACTGCAGTAGAACTGTAATATTAGCAGAACTATAAAGCTCCGCACAAGTTCTGCAGTAACACTTTCAGTTATTTGTGGTTTCTTCTGGCGTGTGCACTGCTATCACTGGATTTAGAAACAGAGCATTTGGACAAGCACACTGCTCGGGACAGTGCGAGTCCTGATTAGGAGACCTGCTCTAGGGGCAGCGAATGTTGGGGGCTTGTGATTTTGCTAAATTTATAGCAGTTTGTCAGAAGCTGAGAGTGAGGAAGGAGAGTAGCTAACTGCTGTAAAGAAATCAATGGGCTGGAGAGAGGTGGCTTGTATGTTAGGAGTTAACTCCTCTCCTGGAATGTAACTACTGCACACACAGGCTCTGGACAGGCACCAGTGCCTGAACACCATGGAAACCAGCTGTACAATATGGAAAATTAAAGCTCTCATAGCATAGTATAGAAAAAGCAAGACTATTGCAAACTTGCTTACTTCCACGCTGTCCAACTAATCAAAGCAATTTAATAACTTGAGAACACTTTCTTAAAGAGTGACCAACTTTTTTTTTCAATAATTACCTCCAACTTGGAAAGCTATGAAACAGGGGTTTACCTGTTCTGTTTGTGCTTCAAGAAGCAGGAGGATGCCTTTCAGTTGCCCCCCCTCAACTTCTCCTTTTAACTTGCATCTCCAGGTCTCAAAGAATTACTAAACTTTTGTGCATGTATTTTTTTTTCCAAGCATGCAAACTTATGAAACGTTGCAAATCATTCATTATGAGAATTTTAATTCACACCTTTAAATACAAGCGGCTTCCAACCCTTGCTTTTCCCCAGTCTATTTGCCTGACTTAATCGCAGAACGTGCTTATTTGGAGTACAGATGTTGGCAGTGAAAGTGTCAGCCAAGCACCTGCTGCGTGAGATTGTTCTGAAAAGCACAACACTCATCAGTGGAATGTTCGGCTCCTGGGTCCTCCTGAGCGTTGTACTTATCAGAACAGCCTCTACACCAGCTTATCCACAGTCAGTGGGACAGTTGCTGAGTTGATCCATCATTGCCATCACCTGTACTACTAATGAGTACATTCTGATGTGCGACTGACGACAGGCAAATAGACCAGGGAAAAGCAGGGGTTTGGAAGACAATTATATTATTCTACATCAGGGGTCTCAAACTCGCGGCCCGCGGGCCAACTGCGGCCCTCGGGACACGAGTTTGCGGCCCCCACCTCATGGGCCCTCGGTATATACTTTGCGGCCCTCGGCTGGGATCTCACATGCGAGAAACACCGCATGTGAAATCCCAGTCACTGGTAGTACCGGTCATTAAGGTCATGAATATGGACGCCACTCCTCTCATAGGCGTGCCGCCCAAATTCGTAAGCTTAATGAGCGGTACCACCGAAAGATGCCAGCGCCGGGCATACTCACCTCATCTCCTGCTGCTGCCGCCGCCCGCGCTTCCTGTCTCTGACACAGAGAGCAGCGCCGCTGGATGACGTCATCATTCAGCAGCCTGCTCTGTCAGAGTGAGGAAGCGGGGCGCCGGTGATGCTGCGGACAGGTGAGAGGTGGTGTGTGTGTGTGTATGCGTGTGTGTGTGCAGGAGAGTGATGGGGAAAAGCAATGGGGAAAAGCAATGATGGCAGTAATGGGGAAAAGCAATGATGGCAGTAATGGGGACAAGCAATGATGGCAGTAATGGGGACAAGCAATGATGGGACTAATGGGGACAAGCAATGATGGGACTAATGGGGAAAATGGGAAAAGCAATGATGGGCATAATGGGGAAAAGCAATGATGGCAGTAATGGGGAAAAGCAATGTGGCAGTAATGGGGAAAAGCAATGATGGGACTAATGGGGAAACAGAGGCAATGGGGAAAAGCAATGATGGATAATGGGGAAAAGCAATGGGGGGAAAAGCAATGATGGGACTAATGGGGAAAAGCAATGATGGGACTAATGGGGAAAAGCAATGATGGCAGTAATGGGGAAAAGCAATGATAGGAGTAATGGGGAAAAGCAATGGGGAAAAGCAATGATGGAGTAATGGGGAAAAGCAATGGGAAACAGTGTGGGAAAAGCAATGGGCAAAAGCAATGATGGGAGTGATGGGGAAAGCAATGATGGGAGTGATGGGGAAAAAGCAATGGGGGGAATGAGCGGGGGAGGATGGGCGCTGGGGGAGGATGAGCGCTGGGGAGGAATGAGCGCTGGGGGAGGATGAGCGCTGGGGGAGGATGAGCGCTGGGGGGAGGATGAGCGCTGGGGGGAGGATGAGCGCTGGGGGGAGATGAGCGCTGGGGGGAGGATGAGCTCTGGGGGATGGAATGAGCGCTGGGGAGGATGAGCGCTGGGGGGAATGACTTGTTGCTGTTAACCAGTTAATGTTTACTTGTCCACCACACTGCAGTGTCAAAAGAGGAAGACAGAGAGACAGGCAGCAACATCACATCAGAGAGCTCTTGACCTCGAAACAGAAAATCCTCAGATCCTGGTATTGTAACATAATATTAAGGATAATATTTATTCATTGATATTGCGCTATTAACTCCACAGCACTTTACATACATCATCAACACTGTCCCCATTGGCACATTTGATAACATTGGAATGTTTTTGTAAGAGCTTTTCTTGTGGAAAACCTGATGCGGCCCAGCCTCACCCAGATTCTACCTCCAGCGGCCCCCGGGTAAATTGAGTTTGAGACCCCTGTTCTACATGAATGAAAACAAATCCTATAATAGAGTGATTTGCAAACTTAAAAAACACCCATATATTTAAATTATATTCTTGGGAGATTTGCAACGGGTGTCCCATTTTGACACCTTCAATTTGGAGAACTTTTTTTTTTTTTTTTACAAAACAGCCAAAACAAATGTGACAAGAAAATAAACTTGTGCCAATGCTGAAAAATGTCACCTTCCTTGCAAAGTGGGGAGGAAGTGGTCTGTAGACAGAACATATGTCAGTCTACATCAGACCCCAGACTGTATAATTGGATCCTGCACTGTAATCCTAGAGCTGAAGATCCGCATCTATTGGATTTGGCCCAGATCCTGGCCGGCACCTTTATTCGCAGACCGCCTGCCCTCTACACTGCGTGTCTATTTTTTGCATGGCTTTGTTCTTAAGGAGCTAATTTCAGCGGTATAGTAATGAGGAGCACACAAGACGTTGCACGTTGTGGCGGTAGGATGTGGGCACGGCTGGGCGTTCATTTTTCTAACCACAAGACTAAATTACATATGCTTCAAAGTGCATGAGAGGAGGGTGGTTCCTGTACATTTGTGATGTGCTTCTCTTATATACAAAGTAATGTGCTCCATATTTTAGTATACGGCTCAGCCTCACTGAACGACCGCTATCTTTACATATGGGGGCAGATTTAATAATAACACACACTATTTAGACAGTGCATACTACGTCCAGGCCATCTCAAACTGTACCAGAGAGGCACAGCCCCCTTACTTGTCCCCCAATAAATTATAAAATAAATGTAGAATATATACCGGATTTTGCGGTATATAATAATAATAATTTTGGAGAGGAAAATAGGAAAACTTTTTTTTTTTAATTAAAGTAGTAGTGCGTCTTATAGTCCACTTTTACGGTAGCTTACCGTGGATGGCGACTGCTGTGGTGGAGCAGGGTCTCAGGAGGCAGGGTCACTGCAGCAGGAAGCAGGCGGCGGCAGACGTAGGAGCCGGACAATGCTGCAGGTCCCAGGCTGATAGGAAGGGGTATCCGGCGGTGTGGGGGCTCCGCCGACAATTTGCGATAGCCGGGAGCCCCCGCACTTTCCATGGTTTTCAATGAGGCGGACTTTGGAAAAATGGCCACCGGAGGAGACGCCTGTGCAGATCGAGAGCTCTGATCCAGATATCTGTAACTTCCTGCAGCAGCGACCCTGGGACCCCGCTCCACCGCATCAGGTAAGCTACATGCGGATTATAAAAGACGCACCCCTATTTTCTATTTTGGTGAAAAAAAAGGGAACCTTATAACACGAAAAATACAGTGCATGTATAAAAATACATATAGAATTTTATTTTTTAGGGGGGCAGTCCAAGTGCATTGACACCACCTGTGCACTTCCAGCCTGATTTGCATATGACATCAACACTAGATTGCTCATGACTGGCACATCGAATATTTAAAAAAAAAAATTATGCAGAAATACCAATATGTCTATACAGTCATGGCCGAAAGTGTTAACACCCTTGTAATTTCACACAAAACTCCCAAAATTGGATGGACAAAATTGTCGGCACCCTCAATTTGGTTGCACACCCTTTGGAATAAATAACTGCAATTAACCACTTCCTATAACCATCAACGAGCTTCTTACTCCTCTCAACTGGAATTTTGGACCACTCTTTCTTTGCTAACTGCTCCAGGTCTCTCATATTTGAAGGCTCCTTCTCCCAACAGCAATGTTAAGATCTCGCCACAGGTGTTGAATGGGATTTAGAGCCTGGACTCATTGCTGGCCACTTCAGAGCTCTCCAGCACTTTTTTTCCCATCTGTTTCTGGGGCTTTTGATGTCTGGGGTCATTGCCCTGCTGGAAGACCCATGATACAAACCAGCTTTCTGACACTAGGCACGACAATGCAACCCAAAATCCTTTGGAAATCTTCAGACTTCAGGCTGAGTTGCATACAGTCAAGGCACCCAGTGCCAGATGCAGCAAAACAATCCCAAAACATCTCTGAACCTGACTGTAGGTACGGTCTTTTCTTTGTAGGCCTCATTCCGTTTTCGGGAAAGAGCTTTTTGGGAAAGCACATCATTCTACCATCTTGGTTTCATCTGTCCATAAGACGCTTTCCCTGAAGGATTTTGGCTTACTCACGTACATTTCGGCAATCTGCAGTCTAGCTTTTTTCTGTCTCTATGTCAGCAGTGGGGTCCTCCTGAGTCTCCTGCCATAGCGTTTCATTTTATTCAAATGTCGACGAATAGTTTGCGCTGACACTGATGCACCCTGAGCCTGCAGGACAGCTTGAATTTCTTTGGAACTTGATTGGGGCTGCTTATCCGGACTATCCTGCGCTGCAACCTTTCATCAACTTTTCCTCTGCCATCCACGTCCAGGGAGGTTAGCTACAGTGCCATGGGTTGTAAACTTCATGATTATTTGCGTACCATGGACAAAGGAACATCAAAATCTCTGGAGAAGAACTTGCAACCTTGAGAATGTTGATATTGTTCAACAATTTTGGTTCCCAAGTCCTCAGACAGTTCTTTTCTCCTCTTTCTGTCCTCCATGCTTAGTTTAGAATACACAATGTAAAGATTGAGTCAACTTCTCCCCTTTTTATCTGGTTTCAAGTGTAATTTTCATATTGCCTACACCTGCTACTTACAAACATCACATGCTCAAAAAGTTGCTTAGCCACAATTTTGGAAAAGTGGCAACAATTTTGTCAGGCCCATTTTTGAAGTTGTGTGAAATTATGTCCAATATACTCTTTTTCTCAGTTTTTCTGCGTTGTTCCAATACACACAAAATAAATAAAACATGCGTAATTGCGATAATTTTCTGGGAGAAATTCTTCATTTTCTAGAACAATTTCAAGGATGCCAACACTTTTGGCCATGACCGCATGTAAAAGCGTGCTTGGCTTTCTCGCAGTCTCAGATGATGAGTAGAGTTGAGGTCGAGCACACGCACCTCTACTCCCACTCAAGACAGGGCACTGTGGAGCCCCACGGATATGGATAACCTTACAATCTCGGGATGCCAAAACACAGAACAGGACTTGAAACTTTCTATCGATGTTTTTCTGTCTGTAGGTTCCACTCTTGATTTTGACTTACAACTATAGTTGCAAAATACCGAGCAAATTTGGACATGTGAGTCTGGTGTTCCCAGTAGTTAACATCTTGATGGGAAAGTCACACAGAAAATACAACCGCACTGAGTGTGTGAAGTTATATGTAAGCATTGAATATACACATTCTGAACGGCATTACTGATATATAGACTATGCTTATAATACTGATCAAACCGTGAGAGCCCATCTGCTAGCAACGAGGCGACCTCTTTAGATGAGAACCTACACCTACCACTCCTGGGCCTAGGCAACCTGCAAATTTATCTCCTTCCCGATGTACTACTAAGTCATGGAGTCGGTGCGGGAGTATGGAGGAGGCCAAAAAGCAAAGACTGTTCCACACAGGGCAGGGGTTCTGCTGAAGGGCCACATTTTCTGTGCCATCAAAAAAAAAAAAAAAAAAAAAGACATTACGATCCCACAGGTCCATCAGAAACAAAATTTTAAAAAAAAAGCCCAAAAAAACTGTAAAACGTAATCATACTGGGCAGAAGAATCATGTTGTCAGGTCATTTTTACCACAATGAATGCTGTAAAGAACAAAAAACAACAATGGTGGAATTGATTTTTTCCCCCCTTTTTCTACCATTTTGCCCGCAATTGGAATTTGTTTTCACGTTTTTCAGCACATTTTGTGGTAAAGTGAATGATGTCATGCAAAACTGCAGCTTGTTTTCCAAAACATTGAACTTTTCGTACGGCTATATTGACGGAAAATTTAGAAAAAAAAATGTTACGGCTTTTGGAAGAAATGGGGGAGAAAACGAAAGCATGAAAGCTAAAATTGGCTGAATTTAAGGTTCTGATAAAATCCAGCGATAATTGCAGAAAAGCCTACGCCCAGGAGAAGCAAGTCTGTGACTGCAGCTGCCCCTCTGGAGAGGCCGCCTTGTCAATGGCAGATGGGCACATACAATTTGATCAGTAATTCTACCAGCACAATCGATACAGCAGTGACGCAGCTTCACACTCACTCACTGTCGCCACGAGCTGCGGCTGTGCAGGTCTATAAGCCGGAGCACAGACGTCACAGCGACCTGCACATTTAGCTCATTCTGTTAGGCGCCTGATGGGAAAGTCAGATTACATCTCCCCACCCAGTTCTCAGAATCCGGAGTGGTTGATCCGCCCAATGATGCAGGAAAATATCGGCTGTTTCCATATCACACGGCTCGTCCGGCCACTTCAGGAAATAGGACAGTTTGGGCACAAATAGGGAACCTGTCACCATGGATTGTGCAGGGAAGCAGCAGAAATAAAAGGAGAGCGATGGGTAAATTCTCAACTGAGACAAAGCATATTGTGCTTCCAGAACAGTGTACAGTAGAGGTTTCCCTGTATGTACAGCTCTTCCAGGAAGCTACAGCGGCTTGTGAAAGTATTCAACCCCCTTGGCATTTTTGTGTGTGTTTTGCTACCTCAACCTGGAATTTCAGAATTTTTTGAGGGATTGCATCAGTTCATATAAAGAACAAGCCTACAGTGCGGACATTTTGCTTTCTTTTCATTGTGAAGCAAACAACAAATAGGACAAAATAACTGAAAACTTCAGTGTGCATAACTATTCACCCCTCTGAAGTCAGTACTATGTAGAGCCTCCTTTTGCAGCAATTACAGCTGCAAATCACTTTGGATAAGGCTCTATGAGCTTTGCACTACTTGCCACTGGGATTTTTGCTCATTCCTCAAGGCAAAACTGCTCCAGATCATTCAACTTAGATGGTTTCCTCAGGAGAACAGCGATCTTCAAGTCTGACCACAGATTCTCAATAGATTAAGGTCTGGGCTCCAACTAGGCCTCTCCAAAACATTTACACGTTTCCCCTTAAACCACTCGAGTGTTGCATTAGCAGTATGCTTTGAGTCATCCATCCCAGTCTCAAATCACAGACAGACTAAACAGGTTTTGCGCAAGAATATCCTTGTATTTCGCACCTTCTATCTTCCCTCGACCCGGATCATTTTCCCTGTTGCCGAAAAACATCCCCATAGCATGATGCTGCCACCACGTTTCACTGTGGGGATGGTGTTCTTGGGGTGATGAGCTGTGTTGGTTTGGCACCAGACATCGTGTTTACCTTGGTGGCCAAAAAGTTCAATTTTGGTCTAATGTGACCACAGCACCTTCCTCCACACATTTGGGGAGTCTCCCACATATCTTTTTGCAAACTCAACACAAGCCTTACAATTTGTGTATAAGTAAAAGCATTTTTCTGCCCACTCTTCCATGAAGGCCATCTGTACGGAGTGTACGACTAATTTTGTTCGTATGGACAGATACTCCAGTCTCTGCTTGGGAACTCTGCAGCTCCTTCACGGTTACCTTTGGTCTCTGTGCTGCCTCTTTGGTTAATGCCCTCCTTGCCCGGACAGAGAGTTTTGGTGGGTGGGCTTCTCTTGGCAGGTTTGTTTTGGTACTATATTCTTTACATTTGATGATAATGGATTTGGTGGTGCTAAGGGGGATCATCAGAGACAGGGATTTTTTTTTCATAACCCAACCCTGTCTTGTACTTCTTAACAACTTTGTCCCTGACTTGTTTGGATATCTACTTGGTCTTCATGGTGTTTGGTTAGTGGTGCCTCTTGTTAATTGTGCTTTTGCCTCTGTGGCCTTTCAGAAAAGGTGAAGTGTATATACTGACAGACATGTGACACTTAGCTTGCACACAGGGGGACGTCCTGTCACCAAGCATGTGACTTATGATGGTAATTGCTTGGGCCAGAAATTATTAGGGGTGAATACATATGCACATGCCAATTCGTAGTTATTTGATCCTATAAATTAAATTTATGCCTATATTTTTATCCCTTCACCAACTTAGACTATTTAGTGCTGATACATCACACACAAACCAGATTACAAAAATATTTAAACACACAGGTTTTAAATTAACAAAATAGGTAAAAAAAAACATGGATTTTTGTGTTACCGTAAAATCCTTTTCTCCGAGACGCTCAATGGGGGACACAGGACTGTGGGTGTATGCTACTGCCGCTAGGAGGCTGACACTAAGTAAACATAAAAAAAGGTTAGCTCCTCCTCCGCCATATACACCCTGACACTGGCCGCAGGCGAACCCAGTTTGGTGCAAAAAGCAGTAGGAGACCGAAAAGTAAATCAGCGTTAACATAGGTACAACATATCCCGAATTAAACCCACCGAGTAAAAAGAAAAAATAGAGTCAAACCAAAAAAGGAGCCATCTGGCTAATAGGGTGGGTGCTGTGTCCCCCAATGAGCGTCTCGGAGAAAAGGATTTTACGGTAACACAAAAATCCATATTTCTCCTTCATCTCATTGGGAGATACAGGACTGTGGGACGTCCTAAAGCAGTCCCTTGGGTGGGAAAACGACTCCACGGTATAAGTTGTAGGCAGGTACTGCCTATAGGTGCGCCACCGCTGTCTGAAGAATCCTTCTACCCAGACTTGCATCCGCCAAAGCCCGAGTATGGATATTGTAATGTATAGAAGAAGTATGTAGACTGGACCAGGTCGCTGCCTTGCAAACCTGTTCTGCCGAAGCCTGGTGCTGAAGAACCCAGGAGGCGCCCAGAACGACCGTGCCTCTGATGCGGTAGGCCTCCTGAATAGTCAACCGTATCCACCTGGCTATGGTTGATCTTGAGGCAGCGAGTCCCTTCCTGCGACCCTCGGGAAGACGAACAGCATGTCCGTCTGCCAAAAAGATGCCGTCCGAGACAGATACGTCCTGAGCGCTCTCACTAGATCCAGCGTAAGGACAGCTTTTTCCACACGGTGCGTCAGCACTGGGCAAAACGAGGGCAAGACAATGTCCTCATTAATGTGGAACGAGGAAACATTTGGCAAAAAAGGTGGTGTTGGCCTGAGCACCACCTTATCCTGATGAAACAGTAAAAACAGAGCTCGGCAGGATAGAGCCGCCAGCTCCGAGACCCGCCTAATGGATGTTATGGCCACCAGAAATACTACTTTCCAGGAAAGGTATGTCAAAGAGACCTCCCTGAAGAGGCTTGAATGGAGATTCCTGCAGGACCCTCAGGACCAGGTTAAGGTCCCAAACGTTCAAGGGAGCCTTATAGGGCGGTACCACATGGGCAACCCCCTGGATGAAGGTCTTTACCTGTAGATTGGTGGCGATCCTGCGTTGAAAAAGAACGGACAAGGCTGATATCTGTCATTTAAGTGTACTCGGCGCTAGACCTGAATCTAGGCCGGCTTGGAGGAACGCCAAGATGTTGGGAACAGAAAACTGAAGCGGGAATAACCGCGCTCTCTGCACCATGTAAAAAAGACTTTCCAAGTGTGATGGTAGATACGTACTGAGGCTGGTTTTCGGGCGCTAGTCATCGTGGCAACCACCCACTGGGAGAACCCGGCCCGGGTTAGAATCCAAGATTCAACGGCCAGGCCGTCAAACACAGGGCACCTGAGCTCTGGTGGTAGACAGGGCCCAGGGAGAGAAGGTCCGCGTGCTCTGGCAGTCGCCAGGGAGCCTCAGCGAGCAGCTGTACTAGGTCTGCATACCACGACAGACAAGGCCAATCTGGAGCGACTAAAATTGCTGGGACCCCCTGTCTTGATCTTTCTGATCACCTTCGGGAGCAGCGCCAGAAACAGGTATGGGAGGCGAAACTGGTTCCACGGCAGGACCAGGGCGTCCACAGCGATTGCCTGTGGATCCCGGTATCGGGCGACAAAGTTGGGTACCTTTGCGTTTATCCTGGAGACCATCAGGTCCTTGTCCGGAGTTCTCCAGCGTTGGCAAATCTGCTGGACACCGTCGGAATGGAGCGACCACTCCCCGGACGCCAGACCCTGATGGCTGAGGAAGTCAACCACCCAGTTCTCCTCGTCCGGAATGTGGACTGCCGAGATCAGAGTGGTTTTTCTAGGCCCAGCAAATAATATGTTTTAACTCGTCCATGGCCGCCCTGCTGCAGGTACCCCGTTGATTTATGTATGCCACGGCCGTGGCATTGTCCCATTGTATCCGGACGGGGCGGCCAGCCAGATAATGATGAAAATGCTGCAGAGCCAGCCGAACAGCCCAAATCTAAAGAAGATTGATCAGGAGGGTTGACTCCTGCAAAGACCAGCATCCCTGGGCTGTGTAGTGGCGAAACACTGCTCCCCATCCGAGAAGACTGGCGTCGGTCGTGACCACCAGCCAATGGACTGGGGGAAAAGGCTTCCCTGTTGAAGAGAGGAACTCATTGTCCACCATGTAAGCGCCTGTCTGACCTGAGCGGACAGACGGCACCGGAGATTGAGAGCATGGGTTCCTGTCCCAAGATGCCATGCTGTAGGGGGCGAAGATGGAGTTGCGCAAATGGAACGGCCTCTATTGCTGCCACCATCCTTCCTAAGACTCTTATGCAGAACCGGATGGTGTGAGGAACAGGCTGGCGAAGGACCCGCACTTAATGCCAGAGAACTAGGGCCTTGTCCCGGGGGAGGACTGTCAACCCCCGGGAGGTGTCGAAGATCATCCCCAGAAAGGTGATCTTCTGTGATGGCACAGGAGATGACTTTTTTAAATTCACCATCCACCCTAGGCGAACAAGAGTGTCAAGGGTGATGCTGACACTTTCCTCGCAGGCCCGAAAAGACGGACCCTTGACCAGGAGGTCGTCTAAATATGGCAAGACCACTATGCCTCGGGAATGCAGGATGGACAATGGCCGCCATGACCTTTGTGAACACCCTGGGAGTGGTGGCCAGCCCAAAAGTAAGGCTGCGAACTGAAAGTGTAGGTTGCCGATGGCAAAAAGTAGAAACCTCTGATGCGGGGGGAAAATGGGGATGTGAAGATAGGCATCCTGGATGTCTATTGACGCCAAGTATTCCCCCTTTTCCATGGCCGCAATGACCGAGCGGAGTGATTCCATTTGGAAATGCCGAATGCTGACAAACTTGTTCAGACATTTCTGGCGATCTCTGTCCTGATTGGGTCGACCTGAGCCGCCGGAGTTTGCAGCTGTGGTCCATCCAGGGTTGCGAAAAAACCTAAACTGTGCCTGAAGCTGGTGACGAAAAGGCTGCTTAACCCTTTGCTGCGGAAGTTGCTTTTCCCTCCTGTTGTATCAGAAATGAGCTGATCCAACTTTTCACCGAATAATCGGCTGCTCTGATAGGGTAAAGAAGGGACTTTGAGGTTGAGTCCCCCAGCCATGTCCTCAACCATAAAGCCCTCCTGATAGAAATTTGCGTTTGCGGCAGCTAGTGCCGCGCAATTCGCCGCATCCAAGGAAGCATTAATCAGATAGTCCCCTGATAGAGCGATCTGATTAGAGATCTCTGCCACCTCTGATGGCAGATCCCTACCCTGCAGAGCTCTATTCAAAGACTCTGACCAGGATATCATGGCCTTAGCCACCCAAGTCGCCGCAAAGGAGGGTGAGAGGGCTGAGCCTGATGCCTCAAACACTGAGCGAGCCAGGTTCTCTATGAGCCGGTCCGTTGGATCCCTAATAGAGGAACCATTAGGAAGGGATAATAATGTTTTAGATGCCAAACGTGACACGTGGATCCACCGCAGGAGATTCCGCCCACTTCTTAAGGAGTTCAGGGGTGAAAGGATATCTCGCATTGAGAGCCTTTTACCCCAAAAAACGCTTGTCTGGCCGCTCTCTGTGGCGTTGCACAAGTTCCTCAAGCTCTGGGTGAGTGCAATATACCCTATGTGGCTGTTTGGCCCATCTGAAAGACACCTTATGACCAGAGGCCAAGGTGGATTCGTCGTCTATCCCCGTGGTTTGGTTGATGGCCTCGATGAGACTGCTGACTGTCTCCTGGTAATTAGGCGCCTCTAAACTGAGGGGCCCTTCGGAATCGTAGTCCGAGCATTGTTCACTGATCTCCGCTAGTGAGGGAGAGCGAAAGACGGAACTTATGGATGCCGAGGCACCAGACGGACGACAGGGCCCACTTCGGGGGACCTGATGCACTGGGCTCAGTCACAGGGGAGGGCTCCTGGGCGCGTTCGGAGTCACAGGCTTCACAGACCCGATTACTCTGGGCATGTGGAAAAGGGGACCAACAGGCAATACACGAGGTATATAATACTGTATGAGTCCTGGCCCTTCTGGACATGCTGGACCTGTGACTGCTATGATTTGAGGCAGGCGAAAACAGGGTGCAGCGGAAAAGAGTGGAGCTGCCAGGCTAGGGGGAGAAGCATTTACCCCAGTCCTGTGTCCCCGGCCGTCCTTAGGACCACATAAGAGGGCGAAGAAGAGAAATCACGGAGTCTCCTGTTTTCAAAAAGCGCACCCAGTCAGTGGGCGGGCACACCGGAAATAGGGTCTGTGGGTGGAACCTTGCGCCCCCACAGGCCTCAGCGCTAGCCTGAGGACGCTGGGGGCGGAGCCGGAGTCCCAGGAGGCGGTTTCCGCCTGCGGCCTAGGAACCGGCCGAAGCGGGGGACTAAATTTGCGGCGCGCGCCCGAGGGTCGGGTCCACCGGAAGCTGGGACCTAAATTTTGAGCGCCCGACCGTGGGCCCACCTGAAGGCCCGACGGGTCGGAAGCTGCATCCCGGCCACGAAAGCTTCAGGCCACACAAGATCCGTCTTACACTCCCCAGGGATCCCAGGGGCTGGCGTGCGCTTGTCCTTGACTGCTTGGTTCCAGATCCAGAGAAACGCTGCCGCAGGAGCCCTCTCAGCCCCCCCTCCACGCTTCAGCTCTGGCCAGGTTAGGGGGGGGGGGCTGTGTAAAAGGACGGTGCAGGCACCCTAGCTCCATCTTCCCTTCAGGGGATGAGGAGAGGGACCATCCTATTCCTTCCATCACTGTAGTCTAGCATTGGTGATGCAGTGGGGGCCGCACGGACTATCCATTGCCTCTGTACAGCCTATGGTTTCAATACCTTAGGGTGGTCAGGACTAAGTCCGGCATATTGTCCCACGTTGCGGGAGAGGATACATGGCGACACTCCACGTGCTCGCCCGTTGTTGATTTGGGGTGATCGGACCCTTTCAAAAGGGTCTGTCGCCCCTATCTCGTCATCATGGTAAAAAAAAAAAAAAAAAAATGGTCTGGAAAGAAACCAGACATGTGCCTTCCATCAGAAACTAAGCATGAACTGGGTTCGCCTGTGGCCAGTGTCGGGGTGTATAAGGCGGAGGAGCTAACCTTTTTTTATGTTTAAGTGTCAGCCTCCTAGCGGCAATAGCATACACCCACAGTCCTGTGTCCCCCAATAAGACGAAGGAGAAACAAGGGGGTGAATACTTTGGCAAGCCACTGTAAGTGGCAGCATGCTCAGATATTTTCTAGGGTCCAGAGTACACAATCTGCCCGGTTATGCTGGGACAAGCAGGAAGGTTTCTGTGCATTATTGGTCAGCTTTACCACCCATGAAGGAGAAACACAGAAGAGGCTGTTAGGCTGGTTTCACATTTGCGGTTGTGACCGCAGCGTTTATGCCGCATACTTCTGCATGCGTCGTGTTTTCCTATGTTTAACATTGGGGACGCAGGTACATGCGATTGGATGCTTTTTGCCGCGTTTGACGACGCATGCGTCGTTTCATCGTCTGCGGCTGGGCGCGATAAACGCAACATGTTGCAATTTTGGAGACGTCAATTTGCCGCCTAGAAACTTATGCGGTTGTTTGCGGAAGGAATGCGTAGAAACAATGCATTTCAGTCTATGAGAACACATGTGTTCACAAGCACATGCGTACACTTTGCGTTTGCATAAGCAAGAATTTACATAAGACACGTCCATTGGGCGTGGCTTGTGTAAATTCAAAAATTTGCAGGGAAAATAGCACTTGCCTATCGTCCGCACTGCAAACGCATGCATGCGTTTACGAACGATACGCTGAGGACTCAACCGCAAATGTGAAACTAGCCTTATTTTGGCAGTGGTGTTTACCAAGCTGTCATGATCCAAGGACACTTCTTGTACTGAGCCGCTATGAGAAAACAGCTGACACTAATAGGTATTTGGCCAAAAAAATGAATGTATCTGGGCCTGATAAATAAAGTGTCCATGTCACACAGCGCCCCACTACACACAAAGGACTGAACCTACCGGAATATAATAGACGTTCATTTTAGGAGCTTCGTTGGCAGTGAACAGCATTCCTGGGGACACAAAACAGGAGAGCGGGAAAAAATGTTATCAGACACCTGGCAGCTGCGCGGGCGTGGAGTCTACGGGCAGCTCGATAGCGGGGGTCATGGGAACCTCCGGCAGCACTTCATTACTATCAGTGCTGACAGCAGGGAGTGAATAGAGAGGAGGAGATATGACCCACAACATACCCTCTGTGATAAAACCTCATGTACCAACGGTCCTCAAACATGGAAATATAACAGCGCCCTCTACTGGACAGTGCAAGGATAGGAGGGCAATGAAGTCAAAAGGGGCTAGGCGTTCATAAAAGGGGAATGGTCACCATTTGTATAAATCACTTTCTTTCTGCTATATTTTTCCTATTGTAGGTAGCAGTCCTACAAGCGAACGTGAACCCTGTAACAAGCCCTGCTACATGACTTAAGATTAGAAGCCAAACCAGACCTCCATTTTCATACACAGTTTCAGGGCTTTTTCCCCTCATCAGTACAAAGCAGGAGATCTGTTCTGTCTAAACGAGAGGCCTCTGACAGTGGGTCTAAGGGGGAACGTTTCACCTTGCGGAGGGTCCAAGTCGACGGTGTGTCTGGTATATAAGAGCTGAAGGAAGGAGCATAAATGATGCTTGCACCTCTAAGGCCAGCACTGCCCAAATTACCCAGCTCATAGTTTCCCTAAAAATCAGGACGTTACAATGTAAATGGAATGTAAATCTGACCCCTGTTTTGCAAGGAGCAGACATTGCCTTGGAGTAACATGCACTGGAGGACCGAAGTGAGGGAGCACTGGTCCTAAGGGCTGATGGTGAAGATAGCGGTGGGGCTGGAGGCCATATTAGGGTGTCACATCTTCTACACACACGTAAAATGGGTTCTCACCTGAATTGGGATAAAGGCAAACATCATTGACATCGGCCTCAGGTTCAATAGAGGTAAAAACTTTTCCCTGTGGGGAGAAAAAAAAAAAGATAATACAATCCTGGTGAATTAACAGTAAAAACAACTCCCTGGTGAGGAGATCCAGGTAGATGATGAGTACGGCCAGAGGGGGCGCCGCCGGCTGCACATTATAGGGCAGCAATGGCAAACCTATGGTACGCGTGCCAGAGAGGGCACGCAGAGCCCTTTATGCTGGCACGCGGCATCGCCGGTCCTAATCTGACCTTCCTCACACGGCATTCAGCTCTGCGCCGCTGTGTGCCAATGAGAGGAAGCGCAGGAGGAGAGAAGCGAGGGAGGAAAGCAGGAAGCGCGGGAGGAAGCTGCCGAGCACGCGGAGAGCTCAGAGCAGAGGAGAGGTGTGTGTGTGAGATAGAGAAGGCAATGATGGGAGTGATGGGGATGATGGGAGTGATGGAGAAGGCAATGATGGAGATGATGGGAGTGATGGAAAAGGCAATGATGGGAGTGATGGAAAAGGCAATGATGGGAGTGATGGAAAAGGCAATGATGGGAGTGATGGAAAAGGCAATGATGGGAGTGATGGAAAAGGCAATGATGGGAGTGATGGAAAAGGCAATGATGGGAGTGATGGAAAAGGCAATGATGGGAGTGATGGTAGAGGGCAACGATGGGTAGAGGGCAACGATGGGAGTGATGGGTAGAGGGCAACGATGGGAGTGATGGGTAGAGGGCAACGATGGGAGTGATGGGTAGAGGGCAACGATGGGAGTGATGGGTAGAGGGCAATGATGGGAGTGATGGGTAGAGGGCAATGATGGGAGTGATGGGTAGAGGCAATGATGGGAGTGATGGTAGAGGCAATGATGGGTGAGGAGGGCAATGATGGGAGTGATGGGTAGAGGGCAATGATGGGAGCGATGGAAAAGCCATTGATGGGAGTGATGGAGAAGGCACTGATGGGAGTGATGGGTAGAGGGCAATGATGGGGATGATGGAGAAGGCAATGATGGGGATGATGGGAGTGATGGAGAAGGCAATGATGGGGATGATGGGAGTGATGGAGAAGGCAATGATGGGAGTGATGGTAGAGGGCAATGATGGGGATGATGGGAGTGATGGAGAAGGCAATGATGGTGATGGAGTGATGGAAAAGGCAATGATGTGGATGATGGGAGTGATGGAAAAGGCAATGATGTGGATGATGGGAGTGATGGAAAAGGCAATGATGGGAGTGATGGGTAGAGGGCAATTATGGGGATAATGGGAGTGATGGAGAAGGCAATGATAGAGTGATGGAAAAGGCAATGATGGGAGTGATGGAGAGGGCAATGATGGGGATGATGGAAAAGGCAATGATGGCAGTGATGGAGAAGGCAATGGTAGAGTGATGGAAAAGGCAATGATGGCAGTGATGGAGAGGGCAATGATGGCAGTGATTGGGAGAGGGCAATGATGGGGATGATGGGTGGAATGGGTGAAATCTGCTTGCATTCCATGCTAAAATCTATCTATCTATTCTATCTATCTATCTATCTTATCTATCTAATATTCTGCATTTTTTCCCTAAAGATCAATCCAACTGCTGTGTCTGGAAAGTGAAGTGTGAGTGGCTCAGTGTCAGTGTGTGATAAGCACGCATGAGCTTGAAACCCCCTGCTGAACAGAAGAGAAGACTGCAAAGGTAAGTTTAAAATCAATGAATTGTTGACATAATAGAATTGATCATCAGGGTTTAGGGACAGCAAGCGCTGTACAGGGAAGAGAGTTAGCACCTGCTGACTCTCCTCCTGTGCAGCGCTGGCCATGTTGGCACTTTGTCATAAATAATTGGGTTTTAGGTTGCAGTTTGGGCACTCGGCCTCAGAAAGGTTCGCCATCACTGTTATAGGGCATCTGGAAGCAGTTCCAGGCTGTACAATCCTGTTCTGAAATAACTACAGAAAGTAAAATCCCATTCATTCCCGTAATCCAGCAAGATCTGCTATAAAAGCGGAGCACACGCCCGAGATGTGCGCTCGTAACCGGTTTACTGCTGCAACCAGTGGAGTAGATGGCAAACTATCCAGATCCCAACACCACTACAGGGCGCCATGTTCACCCTGCACAAAGTTTTAACCCCGTCCCGACCAGGCAATTATCTGGGGGTTTTCTTGCACTTTCATTTATTTTTTTACCCCATTTTCAAAGAGCCAGAACCTTTTCATTCTTCGCTCTACATAAGTATGAGGGTTTGTTTTTCGCATGTAGCCTTAAATTACACCATTTACTTTACTAGATAAAGTCATGGAAAAATGAAAGAAAAAAATAAAAATGATAGCGTGCTGAAATTGGGGAAAAACGTTTTTAGGTTTTTACAGTTTTCATTGTGCAGTAGTTGGCGCTGCGAGTGCTGGTTTTTTTCTCCGCTGGCCTGACGTTTTTATGGATATCATTTTGATTGTTTCTTATTGCTTTTTTTCCCCATGTTTTGGGGACTATAAAATTTTTTTAAAAAATCATATCTAGTATTTCAAAGGTTTTTCTCGTTATAAAGCTTAGCAGAATCTTGTGGGTGCAGCGATATCATGTGTTAATTTTTCTTGGAGGAAAAGGGGACAATGTAATTTGACTGTTTAAAACATTTTTTTAATTGTATTTTTTTACTTGAACCTCCGATCATCTATACCAGGGTTCCCCAACTCCAGTCCTCAAGGCCCACCAACAGGTCATGCTTTCAGGATTTCCTTAGTATTGCCAGGGTGATAATTGCATCACCTGTACAATACAAAGGAAATCCTGAAAACATGACCTGTTGGTGGGCCTTGAGGACTGGAGTTGGGGGAACACTGGCCTATACTATATGCTGCAATACCACAGGCTTGTCTTCACTGTTATAACAGACCCCCCAGCTGAATGATAACCTACAGGCACTGCGATCACGTCATGGCCGATGGGTTCCAGGAACGGGGTGCCACCTAGTTTACAAACTGTAAATGCTGGCGTCAAGAGATTGGCAGCAGCAGCATATAAAAGGGTTGTCCGGCCTTGGGGTGCATGTCTGCAGTGACTGTGTGAATCCTCACAGCGCTTCTCCGGTGCCGGCACAGGGAGTCACGTGACAGCAAGTACCCAATTTGTACCCTTCCGACTAGACGTGTCCGACATCAATCAATACACTTGCACTGAATGAGGCTGCGCTCGTCTAGTCGGCATGTGACCACACGTATACAAATCACATACTTGTGGTCATGCAACGGATGTTTCTGGCGCTGGAGAATCCTCACCCCTTGGAGTAGTCACAAGTCGCAGTGACTGTAGACTTGTATCCTACGGCCGGACACCCCTATAAAACAATACCTGCAGTGGGCTATGTCTGAGTGTTTACCTCCTGTAGGTGTTCACTCCTGAAAAAGTGCACAGCAGAGCGCGCGTTAGCGCTGTGAAGTCACCATTACATTCTATGGCCCGTCGGCGCATGCATCTTGACCTCAATTTGCGGGGGATTTGGGACGTTTGCCCTGATGGGGACACAGGACGCAATGTGAAAGCATCGGGTCCAGAAGACTCGGGCTGACTGTTCGCTCAGCGCTCTACCAGCACCACATCTCTGTGCACTTACATTATCCTTGTTCCACACTTTGATGATTCTGGAATCAGAAGATATAATCAGCTCTAACGGATCGTGAAACTGGATGGATTTGATGGGGAGCCCGTACTGGTGATCCTTTACAATCAGCGGCCGGTTGGAGCGGAGATCGTACACCAGAACCTGCAGAAGAAGGAGGCGGCGAAATTACAGTAACTGTTCTCTGCACAGAAAACTAAGCAGCGTGACCAATACCCAGATAAAGGGGCACTCAGACCACCAACTGATCGTGTCCGCCCTCTGCTACTCACATCGTGCGCTCAGACCACGGCATGCGCTGGATTCTGACCAAGTAGTTACCGCAATTGAGGAATCCTGTCCCTCTTTACCTGAAGAGTCCCCCTTAATCAATGCTGGTTGACGCAATATTTAAAAAGAATTTCTTTTTTTTTTTATTTTGGAGTTAAAAATATTTTTTGCAATCGTTTTGCAGGACAGTTTGTACAGTTTGGCTTTTACAGGCTCTGTATCAATTTGGATACGGTCACTGGCCATAAATCAGCTGAGAGGAGCTCAGGAAAGACAGGTAAAAGAACTACAGACCATTAAAGTGGGTTGACTGACCGATTCTCAGTTAACTCCTTCTGCAGCTGGCAATATGCAGCGTTATACAGAGGATAGAGAAGATGATAAAAACAAAACTGAATTGAAATACACTAGAGTGTGGAAATGTATAAAAATAAAAATACAAATAATATGCAATACTAAAATAAATCCACACCTGTTAATTGGATCCCAAAACAGAACAAAATGGATGGCAAAACCAGCCGAGTAGGAAAGCAGGAAACCTTAGTGCAAAAGGAACAGGGGGAGGAGAAGAAAAGACTTCACCCAGGCAGTGGGAGTAAAAAATGAATTTTATTGAATATTTATATATAAAATAGTTGCACAAGCATCAAAAAATGACTATAAAAAGGAACCTAGGCCCCACACAATACAATACCCTGGTATTTAACAAATCAGGCAAATAATTAAATGTAACATGAGGTAGACAGGAAAAATAGTGAAATAATGAAATATATATATATTCATGTAGAGAATATACGGAAACAAAAAAAAAAAAAAATAATCGGTGAAATATATTGGTGTACTAGATGCACTATAACAAATAACCTGTAGTGCAAAACATGGTGCTAAGTAAAACAAAAAACAAAAATAAAAACAAAAAATAATCGCAAAATAAACTGGGTAGAAGAAAATATAATGTGCCTAATTGCTGATACCACTCATAAAATTATATACTGTGTAATGAAGGTAACTAACAAAAAACAAATTACAATGAAATTCAATATAACCTACCCAGATGCGCACCACAGTAATATAGTGAACAGAATGTGCTTAAATGAGCACCACCACCATTGCTATCGTGGCTACCAAACACCCGTGATTGCGGACATACTACCTGAAAATACCAGGGAGAAAGATAGTGGAGACAAGGCTGCCTAGAACGCGCCCCGACGCGCGTTTCGGAATGGTTATTCCTTCGTCCTGACGCGTCGGGGCGCGTTCTAGGCAGCCTTGTCTCCACTATCTTTCTCCCCTGGTATTTTCAGGTAGTATGTCCGCAATCACGGGTGTTTGGTAGCCACGATAGCAGTGGTGGTGGTGCTCATTTAAGCACATTCTGTTCACTATATTACTGTGGTGCGCATCTGGGTAGGTTATATTGAATTTCATTGTAATTTGTTTTTTGTTAGTTACCTTCATTACACAGTATATAATTTTATGAGTGGTATCAGCAATTAGGCACATTATATTTTTTTCTACCCAGTTTATTTTTTGTTTTTATTTTTGTTTTTTGTTTTACTTAGCACCATGTTTTGCACTACAGGTTATTTGTTATAGTGCATCTAGTACACCAATATATTTCACCGATTATTTTATTTTTTTGTTTCCGTATATTCTCTACATGAATATATATATATTTCATTATTTCACTATTTTTCATGTATACCTCATGTTACATTTAATTATTTGCCTGATTTGTTAAATACCAGGGTATTGTATTGTGTGGGGCCTAGGTTCCTTTTTATAGTCATTTTTTGATGCTTGTGCAACTATTTTATATATAAATATTCAATAAAATTCATTTTTTACTCCCACTGCCTGGGTGAAGTCTTTTCTTCTCCTCCCCCTGTTCCTTTTGCACTAAGGTTTCCTGCTTCCCAGAGGATAGAGAAGGCAAACTGTGCAAATGTTTTAATGAAACCCAGTTGCAAAAAAATATATATTTTTAATCATACTGACCTGAAGAATCGAGTTTCTGGATCATTTTTACCATACTATGAACATCATTGAAAAAAAAAAAATTGTTTACTTTTCACATTTCACCACCCGATTGGATTTCTTATCCTGTCTTTCAGCCATTCATAACAGCCCATTCGGCAAACAAAGACAACCAAGTCCTCGTATGGCTATGTAAAGGGGAGAAAAGTTATGGCTCTTGGTACAAAATTTGTGTAAAAAAAAGAAAAAAAAGAATAAAATAATATAGAACAAAAAATTAAAAATGTACCCACCAGGACAGGGTTAACCAGACTAGTCTTACTACTACTATTAACCCCTTCACTCTGGGTCATTTTCTGTTTTTTTGCTCCCCTTCTTCCCAGAGTCATAACTTTTTTTTTTATTTTCCATCAATATGGCCATGTGAGGGCTTGTTTTTTGCGGGACGAGTTGTACTTTTCAACGACACCATTGATTTTACCATGTCATGTACTGAAAAACGGGGAAAAAATTCCAAGTGGGGTGAGATTGCAAAAAAAGGAGCAATTCTACAATTTTATTTCATTTTTTTTACCAGGTTCACGAAATGCTAAAACTGACCTGCCAGTATGATTCTCCAGGTCATTACGAGATCATAGACACCAAACATGTTTAGGTTCTTTTTTATTTAAGTGGTGAAAAAAAAATACAATATTTGTAAAAAGAAAAATACTGCGTCATTTTCCGAGACCCATGGCGTCTCCATTTTTAGGGATCTGGGGCTGGGCTTGTTTTTCACACCCCTAGCTGACATTTTCATTGATAAAATTTTGGTGTAGATCCGATGTTTCGATCGCTTGTTATTGCAATGTCGCTGCGACCGCCGCAAAAAAAAAATGAAATTTACCAATAGTATTAATTCTTTTTATATTTTGATAGTTCGGGTGTTTTCGAACACTGTGATACCAAATAAGTGAATTTTTGATTTTTTTTTTTTTTTTTTTTTTATTTTGAATAGGGCAAAAGGGGGTGATTTACATTTTAATATTTTTAAAAAACCTTTTTTCCCCACTTTTTACCGGCTTCAATAGTCCCCTTAGGAGACTTGAAGCTGCGATCATCCGATCACTTGTACTACACAGCGCTCTTCTGATATGAACGACGGCCACTGGGCGGCGCTCCTAGCAGATCGGCAATGACCACCACAGGGGTTCTCCTGCAGACCCCGGGTTATCATGCCAACCCATCGGCGAACCGCGGTCTTGTGAAGCGGGCGCTGATGGGCGAGATTAGTGACGCGCTTCAGGCGTGTGCGTGAGGGTTCAGGAATCTCATTCACTCATCAGACCCTTACAATCAATGCCATCGTCTTACCTGTCCGGTGGACATGCCGACAGCCATGTGCAAGGGGCCATTAAACCTCAAAGCAGAGACAGACGGTAAACCCTCAATTCTGAAAGAAAAGACACGATATTGATATCATCCATGTAACAGAGATAAAGGGACGATTCATCTTTTGCCTTTTTTCCTCTAAGTCGCTTACTTGGTTTGTGAATTTTGCACAAAATAAAAAATAAACAAATTAAAAAAGTACCAAAACACAGAGATCAATTAGCGTGAGCCGACGACGATCTACCAGCCAGCGATGAGCTGCAGGTTGTCACTGTACTTACTCCGTGTCCTCCGTCACACTGCCCAAGGCACAGTCCAGAATCCCCATACGGCTCCTCATCCGGGGGTCCCAGCACTCCACTTTACCCTAAGGGAGGATATTTAGAAGAGTAAAGCGACTTCAATCACCATGCAAAAGCTACGAGACCAGCAATCTAGGTGAGAAAAGACAGCATGGCAGCCAAGAGGAACCAAGCGTTACCTCCACTGTGCCGGCAGCAAATAAATGGTGCGCAGGATTGATGTCACAAACGTTAATCTGCCTAAAAAAAAAAAAAATAAATAAAAAATATTGGCATAATTATAAAATAAAGAAAAAAAAAGGCTAAAAATCAAGAAAAAGTTTGAAATAAACTCCTGTACAGACAACAGACTGGGGATCTGCGCATTCATTGCTACGCGACAGTCTGGTGCCACCTGGTGTCTTTTAGTGGTATTACAACTTACGTAGCTTCAGTCTGTAGGGGATTTAGGTAGCGTCCTTGCTCTAAATTTAGCCGGTAGACTTCAGAACTGAAGAGAGAGGAAAGTTCATTTTATTTTATTTTTTTTAGCAGGGGATTGTCCAATGTAATGACGCGGCTACTCATCTTCTTACCTTGCTCCAACAAAATACACATCGCAGGACGGGTAGTGGTAGGAAAAATCCCGGCCAAACTTTGGTATCCTCAGCTTGTAGTAGAAGCCGTGCTGCGAGTGGAACTCCACGTATCGGTCGCTGTAGAGGAAGAGGAGCTGGAACAGAAGAGACAAGTGAGGATGAGCCTCCTCCGATCAGTCGGGTCGTCATCGCTGCCTAATGTGACATTTCTAGGGACAGATTCCAGTATGAGAGTAAAGTGACCTATCCTATGAGGCTTGGTGCGCCAAGTGTCCAAAATACTGTCCAAGGGATAAGGGTGCGATGCCAAAAACTGCAACATCTGCTGACCGGCCGTTCTGCACAAGACGATGGAGCAGCTACTGTATTGTATGTGCAATATAAAGTCATTCCCTCGTGTCCCCCAGACTTCTCCTGTGCCCTTTGTCCTCGACCCCCCATTGCTTAACAGGGGAGCTCAATAGGTGACCACCCACCCCTCCATGCTCTGCTCAGATCGCAGAGATGGCTGCCCACGTGCGTCACTCCTCGTTCACCTCTATAAAAGTCAGGATCTGAATCCATCCTCCTATGCCATAAAGGTCTACGAGGAAAAACAACCCTTAAAGTCAAAGGTTCTGCTATGCGTGGATGGGGCAGGACGTGCTTGGAGTTTCATTGAACCATGATGAAATGTTTCTGCCATATGTGGATGTCACATCCTCCTCACCCCCCGAGACCACTGTGAGGGGTAAATGGTGTAATGGGACCCCGTGCAGGCTCGTACCTTAGAGTAGTCTTCTGATAAGAGTCAAATTTAACCACTGAAAAGGAAAAATAAGCGAGGTGAGTAGCTGTGCCGCTATAATGACGCAGAGTTACAGGGGTATTCCCAAAATTAAAGATACGCCTCGTTCTATATTGTTTGCAAATGAAAGAACGTGGTCAGATGTCACCGTGAGTTTATACCGCTACGTCCCCTGCTCGGCTCACACGTCTCATAACATCTCTATCCAGCAGTCACAATAGGGGATGTCACAGCTCACCGCCTCCTCCTCCCTTCACAATGACCTTTGCCCAGATTGGAGGATGCTTAGCTTACACAAACAAATAGGGCCTGCTGTCGTCACCCATGTTATTCATTCTAGGACGTCTCGCCTGTGGCCGAGCTGTAAATGTAGCTATATAATACAGTACCGAAGCGCTGCAGCACATGGTAGAAGCGATCAAGTGATCGCAGGTTCCACTGTTCTTTTGTTAGATATGCAGGGGTTGCAGTTCTCCAACAGCCACGAGACAAGCAGCGGCAGGGACTCAAACACAGTTTTTCCCGTTTTTCAGTGCATTACATGTTAAAGTGATTGATGTCATCGCAAACTACAAAAAAACAAAAACAAACAAGCCCTTCTACGGCCATGTTGGCAGACAAACTTATGGCACTTGGAAGGAGGAGAAGGAAACTGAAAGAGGAAAAATGGAAACTTTCACGGACATGAAGAAGCTCCACAACCTCCCATTTTACAATGACGCGTTCCCTTTAAAACATCACATCCCAGCGCTAAGGGCAAAACTGGCTGCAAATACATGTGGTTTATGCCACGATTGTGCTTTTCCCCAAAAACATAGCAAACAGCAAGTATTCACCTTCCCCATATCAGCGGCCACATTCACAGACCCCAGAGACCGCACACTCAGCACCGATACACACAGCAGAACCCTTTCCGCTGGAGCCAGTTTTCGCTCATTTTTGCACTGCTTTCCCCTCCTATTCTTCCGGGAGACTTATTTTTCTTTGGATGTAACAAACATGAGGACTTGTTCTTTTTTTTGAGGGACAAGTTGTAGTTTTAAATAACATGAGCAGACCATATAATGTTCTAAAAAACGGGAAATAAGTTGTAAATTCGGCAGAATAGTGAAAAATAAAGCAAATCTGCCAATTTTTGTTTAATTATTCCAGAGCTCAATGTACAGGAAAAATGATCTGGCAGCGCGATTCCACATGTCAGTACGGTTATGATGATACCAGGAGAGAGTATTACTTTCCCGACCATTATTAACATTTTTTCGATTTGATGGGTTTATATACTATATATTATTATATATTATATATATATATATTTATATATATATATATATATATATATAAAATTATTATTATTAAAAGAGGGGGTGTCCAGAATTTACGGGCGATAAAGTGCAGTAACCGGAAGAGGCCACTATAACATATAGAACTGCTGTGTTCGGCCCATATATTGCTGGAGCAGTTTCCAGGTCATCGGTGGGCGCCAGGAGATACGGTGCATTACTGAGCCTAGCAGTGACCACTAAGGTCACATTTGACTAATGTCAGCAGAACCTGTTAGTATCCATGAATTTGGCCGATGGTCTGATGTGTACGGGAAGCGCGGCCTGACTGATAGTTGGTAGAAATGTCGATTGCGCATGTCATATTTCGGACTGCAGATCGCATTGTTCTCCCTGAGATAAGCTTCTGTCCGACGTGTAGAGGGCAGGTGCCGGCTGTATAACACAGCCTTCGCCTGCAATGCATACAGCAGGATCAGCACCTGAGCCTGCACCTTACTCCCAACACCACGACATGTCATACATTGGGAAGGGGTTAAAGTAGCAAAACTTGGGTCTGGCTAAAGTATCTGAAAACAGGTTTTTATCAAGAAGACAGCCCCCTGCGGGGACCGATGATTACCCTCCGAATCCAAGCACCTCTCAAACTTCAGAGACAGCTGGTAAGTGTCATAACAACGGACACGAGGCTTGTACGTTCCTGAAAAGAAACAAGCAGAAAGGTCATGGACGCCCCCTTCACTGAACACTATCCTTAAAGGCAGAACCAAAAGCATCATTCACACACTCACCGGTGGCCATAATGTACTGTCCGTCGCGGGAGACCCTGATGTTGGTGCTGACCGTGGGCATCTCAAAGTCTTGGATGAGTTCGATCCTCCTCCGAACATCTAAGAAAACATTTCATGTTACAGGCGAGTTCTGTCGCAGGGAAACGTGAACGAAGCGGCCTATTATAGGCTACAGGGCTCACGTGGCACCGACGACGTGGCATAACAGTATCACGCGGGAGACTCGGCACAGACATCGCTGGAAAGGCTCCAGTGTAGCAGGACACTGTCCCAAATACAAGCACAACCCCTTTATGTGGTCTCCGTGCACTTCTGATACTTACCAACATTTTGTTTCTGCAGAGCCCTCTTCTTCCGATCAGAAAGCCACTGGAAGAGAAGATGGACTGATGTCATCACCCGATAACGACATTATACGTCACACAGTACCAGGACAGTCAAAGCTGAGCAAACAGGCTTGTAAGACCCCAGACAAGGGGGGATATTAGTAGTCTGTAGCCGCTGGACCAGAGCCCTGCTGACCTTATACTGTCAGAATTCCCAGCGTCAATACAAGTGTCACGCTGTGACGTCACGACATCATGGGGGTCTAAAAATCAGAAGAAGCGCTGGGGCAGGTAGGTGGCAAAGTGCAGGGCTGCCGTCTGCTGGCCAAGGACTACTGACATCGATGCCACAAATCTGACCTGTCCAATCACTGGCAGGAGAGGGGATATGTGCTCGATCGCTGCGACCCCCGCCAATCACAAAAATTGGGTCACATGTCCCAGGATGGGACCACTAATAAGTGCTCGATCGCTGCGACCCCCGCCAATCACAAAAATGGGGTCACATGTACCAGGATGGGACCACTAATAAATGCTCGATCGCTGCGACCCCCACCAATCACAAAAATGGGGTCACATGTACCAGGATGGGACCACTAATAAATGCTCGATCGCTGCGACCCCCTGCCAATCACAAAAATGGGGTCACATGTACCAGGATGGGACCACTAATAAATGCTCGATCCCTGCGACCCCCCACCAATCACAGGAATGGGGTCACATGTACCAGGATGGGACCACTAATAAGTGCTTGATCGCTGCGACTCCCCCACCAATCACAGGAATGGGGTCACATGTACCAGGATGGGACCACTAATAAGTGCTTGATCGCTGCGACCCCCCACCAATCACAGGAATGGGGTCACATGTACCAGGATGGGACCACTAATAAGTGCTTGATCGCTGCGACCCCCACCAATCACAGGAATGGGGTCACATGTACCAGGATGGGACCACTAATAAGTGCTTGATCGCTGCGACCCCCCACCAATCATAGAATCATAGAATGGTAGAGTTGGAAGGGACCTCCTGGGCCTTCTGGTCCAACCCCTGCTCAAAGCAGGATTCTCTAAATCATCCCAGACAGATGTCTATCCAGCCTCTGTTTGAAGACTTCCATTGAAGGAGAACTCACCACCTCTTGTGGCAGCCTGTTCCACTCATTGATCACCCTAACTGTCAAAAAGTTTTTTCTAATATCTAATCTGTGTCTCCTCCCATTCAGTTTCATCCCATTGCTTCTAGTCTTTCCTTGTGCAAATGAGAATAAAGATGATCCTTCTACAATGTGACAGCCCTTGAGATATTTGTAGACAGCTATTAAGTCTCCTCTCAGTCTTCTTTTTTGCAAGCTAAACATTCCCAAATCCTGCAACCGTTCCTCATAGGACATGGTTTGCAGACCGGTCACCATTCTGGTGGCTCTTCTCTGAACTTGCTCCAGTTTGTTGATGTCTTTTTTAAAATGTGGTGCCCAAAACTGGACACAGTATTCCAGATGAGGTCTGACCAAAGAGGAGTAGAGGGCAATAATGACCTCACGTGATCTAGACTGTATGCTTCTGTTGATACATCCTAGAATTGCATTTGCCTTTTTTGCTGCTGCATCACACTGTTGACTCATGTTAAGTCTGTGATCAATTAGTATACCCAAGTCTTTTTCACATGTGCTGTTACTTAGCCCTATTCCTCCCATTTTGTATATGCTTTTTTCATTTTTATTGCCCAGATGTAGTACTTTGCATTTTTCCCTGTTAAAATCCATTCTGTTAGTTGCTGCCCACTGCTCCAGTTTATGTATATCTTTTTGAATCCTCTCTCTCTCTTCTCTAGTATTAGCTACCCCTCCTAGCTTTGTGTCATCAGCAAATTTGATCAGTTTACCCTCAATTCCTTCATCTAAATCATTGATAAAGATGTTGAACAATACAGGGCCCAAAACAGAGCCTTGTGGTACCCCACTTGAGACATTCTTCCAACTGGATGTGCAGCCATTTACAACCACTCTTTGGGTCCGATCACTAAGCCAGTTATGAATCCACCTAACAGTTGCCTTGTCCATTCCATACTTAGTCATTTTTTCAATAAGGATTGTGTGAGATACTTTGTCAAATGCTTTGCTGAAGTCAAGATATACTATATCTACAGCATTTCCCTGATCCACCCAGTCAGTGATTCTGTCATAGAAGGAAATTAAGTTAGTCTGACATGACTTATTAGTTACAAACCCATGCTGACTCTGTTTAATCACTTCATTCTTATCCAGGTATTTGCATACATGTTCTTTAATAATTTGTTCAAAGATCTTTCCTGGTATAGAAGTCAGACTCACCGGCCTGTAGTTCCCTGGGTCCACCTTCTTCCCCTTTTTGAAGATAGGAACAACATTTGCTCTTCTCCAGTCTTCTGGGACTTCTCCTGTTCTCCAAGAATTTTCAAAGATTATGGACAGTGGTTCAAGAATTTCTTCTGCTATCTCCTTCAGTACCCTGGGGTGTAATTCATCTGGACCTGGAGACTTGAATTCATTTATGTTAGCTAAGTGTTTCCTCACTGTCTTTCTGTTTATAGATATCCTGGATTCTTCTATTCCTTTAATAGGACAGTGAAGATCAGTTGATGTTACATTTCCTTTCTGAGAGAAAACAGATGCAAAATAGGAATTTAAAAGTTCAGCCTTCTTAACATCCTGACTTACCATTTCATCATTTTCATCCTGTAAAAATCCTATAGCATCTTTGACTTTTCTTTTACTTTTGACGTATCCCCAAAATCCTTTTTTGTTGCTTTTGACGTCACTTGCAAGCCTTAATTCATTGTCAGCTTTAGATAATCTGATTTGTGCCCTGCAGGTTCTGCAGACGGCATTATATTCTTCTTTAGATATGCCTCCCTCTTTCCATTTGATAAACATTTCTTTCTTCCTTTTTAGCATGTGTTTAAGTTCTATGTTCATCCATCCTGGTTTCCTTAAATGCTTCCCATTCTTCCCTCTTTTCGGAATTGTTAACGATTGTGCTTTGAGAATCTCATTTTTCAAGATTTTCCATCCTTCCTGGACATTTTTGTCCTTAAGGATATCCAGCCATTGGATCCCTCCAATTCTCTTTCTGAGTTCCTTAAAATCTGCCTTTCTGAAATCTAACCTTGACGTCTGAGTCTTCACAGGTCTTCCTCCTCTTGTTATCCAAAATTCTAAAATAGCATGGTCACTACCTCCTAGAGTCCCAGCCACTCTTACCTCCTCAACCATTTCCTCCCTGTTTATGAGGATTAGATCCAAGGTAGCAGATCCCCTTGTTTTCTCCATTACCTTTTGGAAGATAAAGTTGTCAGCAAGAGAGGATAAGAATTTCCTGGACCTGTTAGTTTTGCCTGAGAGAGATTCCCAACAAATGTCTGGATAGTTGAAATCTCCCATGACCACTATGTCATATTTTTTGGAGAACTTGGCCATTTGATGCATAAAGAGTTCATCCATATCTTCAGCTTGCATAGGTGGCCTGTAGTAAATGCCTACAATGGTGTCCTTTCCATTGTTCTGTCCTTGTATTCTTACCCAAACAGTTTCCACAGATCTCCCAGTCTCTGAAGCATCAATCTCTGTGCAGATATACGCTTTTCTAACATACAATGCGACACCTCCTCCTCGTTTATCAAGTCTGTTTCTTGCAAATAAGTTGTATCCTTCTAGCCTTGTATTCCAATCATGTGTATCGTCCCACCAAGTCTCAGTGATTCCAATGACATCATATTTCTTCTCCTGCGTTAGTAGCTCCAGTTCTCCTTGTTTGTTGCCCATGCTTTGTGCATTCGTATAGAAACACTTTAGTTTGTGATTGGTTTCTCTTCCTTCAATATTTTTATTATGTAAATTTTTTTGTCTTTGTTCTTCCCCTTCACTTCTAATAGCAGAGTTCTCAATAGTATTTGTCAAGTGTATGGCTTTTGCTGGCGTTTTGCTTCCCTTCCCATATTGTTCTAGTTTAAAGCTCTCCTGATGAGTGTAGCAAGGCGACTTCCAAATACATGTTTCAGCTGCAGATGGAAGGAAGAGAGCCACAGTATTCATTACTGATGGGTAGGCGGAGCCCCAGACCAGGATGACACCTCAGATCAAAAGCGTGTTGACTGGCTGGCCCCTCCAGCTCGGGCTCCTCCTACTCAGCTCCTTCAGTCTAAAATTTGAGGTCTCAGAGGATGGTCGCTGCTGGAAGCAGCTCCTCAGAAGATTTTATTATTTTTATCGGACAAGAGACTTGGACATGAGTCTGAAAGGTCTCAGGGGTCTCAGCGCTGCTGGACCCCACCTCTCCCCTGGCGGATCTGTATTTTACATAAATAGTCCCTGCAGAATCTTGCCGGCCCTGGGGGACGAGGTTAGCTTCCCTGGCGGGGACGCAAACCGCACACTGGGGTCACTGCGTTCCCCGCCCTGGGGGGGAGCATGGGCACAAGCGCCACAAATCCTGAGGGGTCCCTGTGGCGCTCAGCTGGTGAGTACTCCACAATATATATATAAAATGTGTGAGTGCTTTAGCGACTGCTGTGACAGCGCTATTACATGTGTGTTAATGTACTATTAGCGCTGCTTTGGCAGCGCCGTGACATGTGGAATGTGGTGTTTCTGTACAACTTTTTGTCCGCAGGCAGATGCCTGCAGGACAGGGGGGGAGCAGGAGTGAGGAGTTTTGGCGCTCATATTTTGAGCCGGGGGGGCGTGGCTTCACGCTTCCCGGTCCTTCATGCAGGAAGCGCGCGATTGCGCTTCTCTTCCGGCTCCCTCAGCACGGCGGCCATTAAAAGGACTCCCGGGCTCCTCAGACTCCGCTCCTCCCGTCTCAGGCACCAAACCAGCTGGGTGAGTGGCGTTTTTTCCTCACCACACAGCGCAGATACATAGCGCTATTCTGCAGCTCGGTCTCACATAGAGACCTTGTTTTTTCTTACAGCCTGCGACATTAACCCCTCTTGAGGGTTTACTTGGCAACAGCTGGGGTAGCTCTATATTTAAGACTTAACCCTTCAGCGTGCTGTTTTTGCGTTCACTAAAAAAAAAAAAAAAAAAAAAACTGCGTTTTTTTCAGGTTTTCTGACATTTGACCTGCTATATACAGTGTGAGGCATGTCGGAACAGGGTTCAGAAGGCGCGGACCATATTCCAGTTCCGCTTCGGCAATCTGGTACGCAGTCCTCCACAGCGTCTAGCGCTGCGGTTGGAGGTCACAGTGATGCAAAATTGGATGCTATCGCCAGTTCTATTAATGGCTTGTCTGACCTTTTGAGTCAATATGTGTCAGCTAGATCCTCTCAGGACAGAAAGCGACACAGACCGTTACCATCCTTCACCCGTAGCGAATCAGATGTCTCTGATTTAGATTGTGGAGAGGGTTCTCCTTTAAGTTCAGATGGGGAAATGTCAGATTCGGATAAGGAGGAACGGCGGGGGCTTTCGTCCCTTGTGAGACGTACAGAGGCATTTATTGAAGCCATGAGAGAGGTTTTACAGTTACCGGAGGTGGTAACTAGTTTACCTGGTAAATCAGCACGAATGTACCAGGAGTATCGTACGTCACGATCAGCCTTGCCAGATCTAAATGATCTTAACAGTGCAGTAGAAAAGGAACGTCTGTGTCCGGATAAACGTTTTCACGGAACACGTTTCTTTGACGCACTTTATCCGTGTTCCACAGAGTCGAGAGATAATTGGATTCCCTCTCCTGAAGTGGATTTTTCCTTATCCCAGCTTAGTAAATCCTCACTGCTTCCTGTTAAAGGGAAGGCGAGTTTGCAGGATCCACTGGACAGAAAAACGGAAATGGCGGCGAAATCAAATTATGAGGCCGCGGGTCATGGATTCAGAGCGGTACTAGGATCCATGTGTGCTTCTAAAGCTTCTATAAGCTGGTTGGACCTTTTACACAAGGCGTGGAAAAATGGATCTCCGTCATCTGAGATGGAGGAGATTTTCGAATGGTTGGACACTGCAGTCCGATATATCTATGATGCAGGTCTGGACACTGCGTCGCTTCTGTCCAGGGCGCAGGCTTCGGCGATCACAGTCAGAAGAGCGCTGTGGCTCAGACAGTGGGCCGGGGATGCGGTCTCCAAACAAGGTTTGCTGGCCTTAGCTTATAAAGGTGGTCATCTTTTTGGGTCTGACCTCACAGAACTGATTACCAAGGCAAAGGCAAAAGAAGCGACGTTACCACAACGCAGAGCTATGGCTTCTGTGTCTGGCAGGACATATAGTGGTCGGCGGTCCTTTCGGGGCCGAGGTCGATTCGCTCAGTCCTCTTGGGGATCGGGTCGTTCCTCTTTCTCAGCAAAAAAGTCCTCCCAGAAATCTCGCATTCCCTGGAAGCAGAATTTCCGTCAAGACAAGCGGGAAACTGACAAGAAGCCCGCCAAGACGGACTGACGCCAGGAGTCCACTCGAGGACTCTCGAGTGGGGGGTCGCCTGCTCCAATTCAAGGAGACTTGGATTTCTCGCGTTCCAGATTCATGGGTAACGCGGGTCGTGTCAGCAGGTTATTTCATAGAATTCTCTTCTCGACCCCCAGACACCTTTTGCCAGTCTCGCATTCCGTCAGAACCCGAGCTTTTGGTCGCTCTGCAGCGAGAGGTCGAATTCCTTCTTCAGAAGGGTGTGATAATACCGGTTCCGCCAGAAGACCGGGGAAAAGGATTTTATTCCAATCTGTTTGTGGTTCCCAAAAAGGAGGACAAATTTCGTCCGATTCTGGATCTCAAAAGATTGAATCGGCATGTCCACACCCGGAAATTCCGCATGGAGTCACTTCGCTCCGTTGTGGCAGCCCTGTCGCAGAACGATTTTTTGGTATCAATCGACATCCGCGACGCTTATTTACATGTTCCCGTTGGAAGGGCTCATCAACGTTTTCTTCGTTTTGCCATAGGTCGGGATCATTACCAGTTCGTGGCTCTGCCATTCGGCTTAGCCTCGGCGCCCAGAGTATTTACAAAGATTCTGGCGCCTCTCATGGCAATTCTTCGAAGACAAGGAATTACGATTCTTCCTTACCTGGACGATCTTTTGATCGTGGCATCCTCGGAGGAGGAAGCAGTGACAGCTCGCAATCTGTCTCTTCAGTTACTGAAGGACTTCGGTTGGCTGGTCAATTGGGAGAAGTCGTTTCTGGAACCGTCGCAAGCTATCCTCTTTTTGGGAATGCATTTCGACACGGTACGGGCAGTGGTGTCTCTACCTCCAGACAAACAGTCATGTCTTCTTCGACATGTACAGATCATGAAGTCTTCGATAACAATGTCCCTTCGCAAGTGTATGCGTCTTCTGGGTTTAATGGTGGCGTCCATGGAGGCAATTCCGTTTGCCCAGTTTCATTCCAGAGCTCTCCAAAGGTTCATTCTGAGTCATTGGAATCAGTCGCAATCGCTGGATTGCAGTGTCACCATCTCTCGCAGGGTGCGAGAGTCTCTAGGATGGTGGTTACGTCCAGGAGCCTTATCCCTGGGGAAATCTTTCCTCCCTCCGAAATGGTCGGTCATAACCACAGATGCCAGCCTGACGGGCTGGGGGGTGTTTGGAACGATTCCTGGATTCAGGGAGTATGGTCATCAGAAGAGACTGTTTTACCGATCAATATCCTGGAATTGAGGGCGATTTTCCTTTGCCTCCAACACTGGACGGTCCCTTTGAGCGGTCTGCCGGTCCGAGTGCAGACAGACAACGCCACAGCGGTTGCGTATATCAATCACCAGGGCGGCACAAGGAGTCCCAGGCTCATGGCGGAAGTGTCTCGGATCCTGATTTGGGCCGAGGCCAGGGTTCCAGCCATTTCTGCAATTCACATCCCAGGGGTTCAGAATGTTACGGCGGATTTTCTCAGTCGCGAGAAGATGGATCCCGGAGAATGGAGTCTTCATCCGGAGATTTTTGCAATGCTGTGCTCCCGTTGGGGAACTCCCCAAGTGGATTTGATGGCATCCAGGTTCAATGCCAAACTACCAGTGTTCATGTCCAGGTTCAAGGACCGGAAGGCTGTGGAGGTGGATGCTCTGGTGGCTCCGTGGGATCAATTCGAGCTGATTTATGTGTTTCCACCGATATCCTTGCTTCCTCTGGTACTGCGTCGGATCAGACTGGAGAGAATCCCGGCTATGTTAATAGCACCAGATTGGCCAAGGAGGACGTGGTTTTCAACGCTAATGTCGCTGTTGGCGGCACCTCCATTTCCACTTCCTCTTCGACCGGACCTGTTGACTCAGGGGCCCGTTTGTCATCCGGACTTGAAGTCTCTGCGTTTGACGGCGTGGCTCTTGAGACCGAAATGTTGACTCGTAGAGGTTTTTCAGCCGAGGTCATTGCTACTCTTCGAGCTGCCAGATGTCCGGCTACTACTAGGATTTACCACAAAACTTGGGAAACCTTCTTTTCGTGGTGTTCGGGGTCTTCACGGAACCCGAGGAAATTTTCCATTCCCAATTTGCTGGCTTTTCTGCAGCATGGGTTAGACAAGGGCTTGGCAGTTAGCACCCTGAGAGGTCAGGTTTCTGCTCTGTCTTTATTATTCCGGAGAGCTATTGCCTCGCGTAGGGACGTGCTTTCCTTTTTCCGCGGTATAGCTCGTAAGTTTCCGCCGCGGAAGGCACCTGTGTCTCCTTGGCGGCTCAACCTTGTTTTGGAGGCTCTTCAGCATAAACCTTTTGAGCCTATGGTTTCTGCTAGTCTTTCTTTACTTTCTTGGAAGGTGGCCTTCCTAGTAGCGGTCACCTCTTTGAGAAGAGTTTCTGAGTTGGCAGCTCTTTCTTGCTCGCCTCCTTTTCTGGAGTTTTTTCCGGATCGTGTAGTGCTTCGCACTCGGGGTGATTTTTTGCCTAAAGTGGTGTCACAATTTCATGTCAACCAGGATATTGTGTTGCCTTCATTCTGCCCGGATCCGAAGAATGTGAAAGAGCGAGCTTTGCACACATTGGATTTAGTGCGGGCCTTGAAGTTTTATCTATCTATTACTCAAGGTTTTCGTAAGACGGACTCCCTGTTTGTGGTTCCAGCAGGTCGTCGGCGTGGTCAACGAGCTTCCAAGGATTCTATAGCTCGTTGGATCCGGTCAGCTATTTTGGAAGCTTACCGTCTTCGGGGTGAATCTTGCCCGATTAAGATTCGAGCCCATTCTACGAGAGCTGTGGCCTCATCGTGGGCTTTTCATCAAGGTGCCTCGGCAGTGCAGCTCTGCCGAGCGGCAACTTGGCGCTCTGTCCACACGTTTACAAAGTTTTATAAAGTGGACGTCAGTGCTTCCGCTGATGCAGCCCTCGGACGTAGGGTCCTGCAGGCAGCTGTAGTTTAAAGTTCTGGATGAACTTGTGTTTAGCGCTGGTTGCGCTTTGTTGTTAAGGTTGTTGGGTTTCTGCCTTTTATTGGTTTTTCCCACCCTTATTTTTGAACTGCTTTGGGACGTCCCATCAGTAATGAATACTGTGGCTCTCTTCCTTCCATCTGCAGCTGAAAGACGGATTTTGGTAAGACCTTACCTGTAAAATCCTTTTCAGCGAAGGAAGGAGAGAGACACAGCACCCTCCCAGGGCAGAAGTGTGTTGATGTTTTCAGATGCAGCGCGACCCTTATCTGATAGCGATTATCTGGGCTGAGGTCAGCGCGCTAAGGCTCTGTTCCAGCATTGCCAGCTCATCACAGTAGTCAGGTTCAGTGAGTAGTACCTGGAACTCTGTGGTTTGCCTTACTTTGCATGCATAACCTGTATTCTTGTGTTGTTTCTCTGAAGTTCCTTCAGAAGGGGTTATGTTGCTCCGCTGGTGATCTTGGTTCTTCCCTAAAGCTTTGGTACGACTGAAGGAGCTGAGTAGGAGGAGCCCGAGCTGGAGGGGCCAGCCAGTCAACACGCTTTTGATCTGAGGTGTCATCCTGGTCTGGGGCTCCGCCTACCCATCAGTAATGAATACTGTGTCTCTCTTCCTTCCTTCGCTGAAAAGGATTTTACAGGTAAGGTCTTACCAAAATCCGTCTTTTCCAGTCTTCGTAAGATGCACCCCATCTCTAGCAAGTAGTCCATCGTATAGGTAATTCACTCCGTGATCCAGAAATCCAAATCTTTGCTGACGGCACCATCGACGTAGCCAGTTGTTCACCTGCAGAATCTTATTCCACCTCCTTGTTCCATGGCCATCCCTGGGAGGATGGATGAGAAGACCACCTGCGCTCCCAGTTCTTTCACTTTCTTACCTAAGTTTTCAAAGTCACTGCAGATGGTTTCCAGGTCGTTTCTCATGAATGGGGTCACATGTACCAGGATGGGACCACTAATAAGTGCTTGATCGCTGCGACCCCCCACCAATCACAGGAATGGGGTCACATGTACCAGGATGGGACCACTAAAGTGCTCGATCGCTGCGACCCCCCACCAATCACAGGAATGGGGTCACATGTACCAGGATGGGACCACTAAAGTGCTCGATCGCTGCGACCCCCCAATCACAGGAATGGGGTCACATGTACCAGGATGGGACCACTAATAAGTGCTCGATCGCTGCGACCCCCCCACCAATCACAGGAATGGGGTCACATGTACCAGGATGGGACCACTAATAAGTGCTCGATCGCTGCGACCCCCCACCAATCACAGGAATGGGGTCACATGTACCAGGATGGGACCGCTAATAAATGCTCGATCGCTGCGACCCCCCAATCACAGGAATGGGGTCTCATGTACCAGGATGGGACCACTAATAAATGCTCGATCGCTGCGAACACCCCATCACAGCAATGGGGTCACATAGTAATTCCATGGACTGGACCACCTAATAAGGCTCTCATCCTGCGACCGCCCAATCACAGGAATGGGGTCACGTACCAGGATGGGACCACCTAATAAATGCTCGAACGCTGCGACTCCCACCAATTACAGGAATGGGGTCACATGTACCAGGATGGGACCACTAATAAGTGCTCGATCGCTGCGACCCCCCCAATCACAGGAATGGGGTCACATGTACCAGGATGGGACCACTAATAAGTGCTCGATCGCTGCGACCCCCCCAATCACAGGAATGGGGTCTACATGTAACCGATGTGACCCTAAGATAAATGCCGAATCCCATGCGACCCCCCCCACAATCACAGGAATGGGGTCACATGTACCAGGATGGGACCACTAATAAGTGCTCGATCGCTGCGACCCCCCCACCAATCACATGAAATGGGGTCCATGTACCAGGATGGGACCACTAATAAATGCTCGATTGCTGCGACCCCCCAATCACAGGAATGGGGTCACATGTACCAGGACGGGACCACTAATAAGATGCTCGATCGCAGTGCGACCTCCACCCCCTCAAATCACAGGAATGGGGTCACATGTACCAGGATGGGGACCACTAATAAGTGCTCGATCGCTGCGACCCCCCAATCACAGGAATGGGGTCACATGTACCAGGATGGGACCGACTAATAAATGCTCGATCGCTGCGACCCCCCAATCACAGGAATGGGGTCCATGTACCAGGATGTGACCACTAATAAATGCTCGATCGCTGCGACCCCCCAATCACAGGAATGGGGTCACAGTACCAGGACGAGGGACCCACATAATATACAGTGCTCGATTCGCTGCGACCCCCCCAATCACAGGAATGGGGTCACAGTACCAGGATGGGACCACAATAAATGCTCGACGCTGCGACCCCCACCAATTACAGGAATGGGGTCACATGTACCAGGATGGGACCACTAATAAGTGCTCGATCGCTGCGACCCCCCCCAATCACAGGAATGGGGTCACATGTACCAGGATGGGACCACTAATAAATGCTCGATCGCTGCGACCCCCCCACCAATCACAGGAATGGGGTCACATGTACCAGGATGTGACCACTAAAGTGCTCGATTGCTGCGACCCCCCAATCACAGGAATGGGGTCACATGTACCAGGATGGGACCACTAATAAATGCTCGATCGCTGCGACCCCCCCTATCACAGGAATGGGGAGTCACATGTAGCCGATGGGACCCCACCAATAAGTGCCTTGGATCGCGTGCGACCCCCCCAATCACAGGAATGGGTGCGGTGGCACAATGCTTACCAGGAATGGGACCACATAATAAGTGTTTGATCGCTGCGACCCCCCACCAATCACAGGAATGGGGTCACATGTACCAGGATGGGACCACTAATAAGTGCTTGATCGCTGCGACGCCACCCACCCCCCAACACACCAATCACAGGAATGGGGTCACATGTACCAGGATGGGACCACTAATAAATGCTCGCCATACGGATGCGACCACCAGCCCACCCCCACCAATCACAGGAATGGGGTCACATGTACCAGGATGTGACCACTAAAGTGCTCGATTGCTGCGACCCCCCAATCACAGGAATGGGGTCACATGTACCAGGATGGGACCACTAATAAATGCTCGATCGCTGCGACCCCCCCTATCACAGGAATGGGGTCACATGTACCAGGATGGGACCACTAATAAGTGCTTGATCGCTGCGACCCCCCCCACCAATCACAGGAATGGGGTCACATGTACCAGGATGGGACCACTAATAAATGCTCGATCGCTGCGACCCCCCCACCAATCACAGGAATGGGGTCACATGTACCAGGATGGGACCACTAATAAGTGCTTGATCGCTGCGACCCCCCCCCACATCACAGGAATGGGGTCACATGTACCAGGATGGGAACACTAATAAGTGCTTGATCGCTGTGACCCCCCCACCAATCACAGGAATGGGGTCACATGTACCAGGATGGGACCACTAATAAATGCTCGATCGCTGCGACCCCCCCACCAATCACAGGAATGGGGTCACATGTACCAGGATGGGACCACTAATAAGTGCTTGATCGCTGCGACCCCCCCAATCACAGGAATGGGGTCACATGTACCAGGATGGGACCACTAATAAATGCTCGATCGCTGCGACCCCCCACCAATCACAGGAATGGGGTCACATGTACCAGGATGGGACCACTAATAAGTGCTTGATCGCTGCGACCCCCCCAATCACAGGAATGGGGTCACGCTTCCCAGGCTGCGACAACTATATTAACAAAGTGATAGAAGACCTAAGATTGGAACATCCCTTTAAGAACTCTCCTGGGAGCACATAACCCACAGGAACCTCCTGTTGGGGTCTGCAGGGCGGCAGCAGTCACTCACCTCCGGCAGGGACTTTCCGCAGCTCAGGCTGTAGATCTTCACGTCGTTCACATTAGACACCTGCATGGCAGAAGAGGACGGAGACTACCGGCGCCACATCCCCGATAACAGCGAGCACCGCAGCTCCGAGCCGGACACACACAACCACATGGACAGGAAGCAGGAAGTTGGAGCAGAAAAGCTGGTAAGCGACGCCATGTTGTGGTTGTCCGCGCTTAGGGATGACGTAAAGAGAAACCACGGCTGTTTGGCAAAACTTTTACCCAAAAGAATAGCGCCATCTTGTGGTTATCCGCAGATGACGTAAGGATTAATCACGTGGTTGGCAGGGTTGAGCGCCGTGAGTGAATTTCATAGTCCTATTAACAAGTTTACTGATTTTTATTTTTTTTTAAATTTTGACTTTTTCTAAATCCATTAATGATTTACATCATTTTCCGGCTTTATTAGTTTTATAATCCACTACTAATTAAAAATGTGTCCTGAGACTCACAGCACCTCTTAAAGGGGATGTCCAGGTTTATGACGAAAGTCACTCTGTGTGGCCAGGAGGATGTATATTGTATACATGTGATCACATCAGCGCCCGATCTCGCCGCCGGCACCAGAGATTCCTCATAGCGCACAGCGAGGCCGCGTACGTCTAGTCGGAATGTGGCCGGGAGGATGTATATTGTATACATGTACATATCACGCCCGACTCGCCGCCGGCACCAAATCCTCATAGCGCACAGCAGGCCGCGTACGTCTAGTCGGAATGGGCCGGAGATGTATATTGTATACATGTGATCAATCACGCCGATCTCGCCGCCGGCACCAGAGATCCTCATAGCGCACAGCGAGGCCGCGTACGTCTAGTCGGAATGTGGCCGGAGGATGTATATTGTATACATGTGATCACATCAGCGCCCGATCTCGCCGCCGGCACCAGAGATTCCTCATAGCGCACAGCGAGGCGCGTACGTCTAGTCGGAATGTGGCCGGGAGGATGTATATTGTATACATGTGATCACATCACGCCCGATCTCGCCGCCGGCACCAGAGATTCCTCATAGCGCACAGCGAGGCCGCGTACGTCTAGTCGGAATGTGGCCGGAGGATGTATATTGTATACATGTGATCACATCAGCGCCCGATCTCGCCGCCGGCACCAGAGATTCCTCATAGCGCACAGCGAGGCCGCGTACGTCTAGTCGGAATGTGGCCGGAGGATGTATATTGTAACATGTGATCACATCACGCCCGATCGCCGCGCACCAGAGATTCCTCATAGCGCACAGCGAGGCCGCGTAGTCAGTCGGAATGTGGCCGGAGGATGTATATTGTATACATGTGATCACATCAGCGCCCGATCTCGCCGCCGGCACCAGAGATTCCTCATAGCGCACAGCGAGGCCGCGTACGTCTAGTCGGAATGTGCCGGGAGGATGTATATTGATATACATGTGATCACATCACGCCCATCTCGCCGCCGGCACCAGAGATCCTCATGCGCACAGCGAGGCCGCGTACGTCTAGTCGGAATGTGGCCGGAGATGTATATTGTATACATGTGATCACATCAGCGCCGATCCGCCGCCGCACCAGAGATTCCTCATAGCGCACAGCGAGGCCGCGTACGTCTAGTCGGAATGTGGCCGGGAGGATGTATATTGTATACATGTGATCACATCACCGCCTGATCTCGCCGCCGGCACCAGAGATTCCTCATAGCGCGCACAGCGAGGCCGCGTACGTCTAGTCGGAATGTGGCCGGGAGGATGTATATTGTATACATGTGATCACATCAGCGCCCGATCTCGCCGCCGGCACCAGAGATTCCTCATAGCGCACAGCGAGGCCGCGTACGTCTAGTCGGAATGTGGCCGGGAGGATGTATATTGTATACATGTGATCACATCAGCGCCCGATCTCGCCGCCGGCACCAGAGATCCTCATAGCGCACAGCGAGGCCGCGTACGTTAGTCGGAATGTGGCCAGGAGGATGTATATGTATACATTGATCACATCACGCCGATTCGCCGCCACAGAGATCCTCATAGCGCCACGAGGCCGCGTACGCTAGTCGATGTGCGGAGGTGTAATGTAACAGTGATCACATCAAGCCCGATCTCCGCCACCAAGATCCTCATACGCGCACAGCGAGGCCGCGTACGTCTAGTCGGAATGTGGCCGGAGGATGTATAATGTATACATGTGATCACATCACGCCGATCTCGCCGCCGCACCAGAGAATCCTCATAGCTGCACAGCGATGCCGCGTACGTCTAGTCGGAATGTGGCCGGAGGATGTATATTGTATACATGTGATCACATCACCGCCCGATCTCGCCGCCGGCACCAGAGATTCCTCATAGCGCACAGCGAGGCCGCGTACGTCTAGTCGGAATGTGGCCGGGAGGATGTATATTGTATACATGTGATCACATCACCGCCCGATCTCGCCGCCGGCACCAGAGAATCCTCATACGCGCACAGCGAGGCCGCGTACGTCTAGTCGGAATGTGGCCAGGAGGATGTATATTGTATACATGTGATCAATCAGCGCCGATCTCGCCGCCGGCACCAGAGATTCCTCATAGCGCACAGCGAGGCCGCGTACGTTAGTCGGAATGTGGCCAGGAGGAGTATATTGTATACATGTGATCAATCACGCCCGATCTCGCCGCCGGCACCAGAGAATCCTCATAGCGCACAGCGAGGCCGCGTACTCTAGTCGGAATGTGGCCGGGAGGATGTATTTGTATACATTGATCACATCGCCCCGTCTCCGCGCACAAGATTCCTCATAGCGCACAGCGAGCGCGTAGTTATCGGAATGTGGCCGAGGATGTATATGTAACATGTGATCACATCACGCCCGATCTCGCGCCGGCACCAGGATCCTCATAGCGCACAGCGAGCCGCGTACTCATCGATGTGGCCGGGAGGATGTATATTGTATACATGTGATCACATCACGCCCGATCTCCGCCGGCACAAGATCCTCATAGCGCACAGCGAGGCCGCGTACGTCTAGTCGGAATGTGGCCGGAGGATGTATATTGTATACATGTGATCACATCACGCCCGATTCGCCGCCGCACCAGAGATCCTCATAGCGCACAGCGAGGCCGCGTACGTCTAGTCGGAATGTGGCCGGAGGATGTATATGTATACATGTGATCACATCAGCGCCCGATCTCGCCGCCGGCACCAGAGATCCTCATAGCGCACAGCGAGGCCGCGTACGTCTAGTCGGAATGTGGCCGGAGGATGTATATTGTATACATGTGATCACATCACCGCCCATCTCGCGCCGGCACCAAGAATCCTCATAGCGCGCACAGCGAGGCCGCGTACTCTAGTCGGAATGTGGCCGAGGATGTATATTGTATACATGTGATCAATCAGCCCCGATCTCGCCGCCGGCACCAGAGATTCCTCATAGCGCACAGCGAGGCCGCGTACGTCTAGTCGGAATGTGGCCAGGAGGATGTTATTGTTACATGTGATCACATCAGGCCCGATCTCGCCGCCGGCACCAGAGAATCCTCATAGCGCACAGCGAGGCCGCGTACGTCTAGTCGATGTGGCCGGAGGATGTATATTGTATACATGTGATCACATCACGCGATCTCCGCCGCACCAAGATTCCTCATAGCGCACAGCGAGGCCGCGTACGTCTAGTCGAATGTGGCCGGAGATGTATATTGTATACATGTATCACATCACCGCCGATCTCGCCGCCGCACCAGAGATTCCTCATAGCGCACAGCGAGGCCGCGTACGTCTAGTCGGAATGTGGCCGGAGGATGTAATTGTATAATGTGATCACATCACGCCCGATCTCGGCCGGCACCAGAGATCCTCATAGCGCACAGCGAGGCGCTACGTTAGTCGGAATGTGCCGGAGGATGTATATTGTATACATGTGATCACATCACGCCCGATCTCGCCGCCGGCACCAGAGATCCTCATAGCGCACAGCGAGGCCGCGTACGTCTAGTCGGAATGTGGCCGGAGGATGTATATTGTATACTGTGATCACATCAGCGCCCGATCTCGCGCGGCACCAGAGTTCCTCATAGCGCACAGCGAGGCCGCGTACTCTAGTCGGAATGTGGCCGGAGGATGTATATTGTATACATGTGATCACATCACGCCCGATCTCGCCGCGGCACCAGAGATCCTCATAGCGCACAGCGAGGCCGCGTACGTCTAGTCGAATGTGGCCGGGAGATGTATATTGTATACATGTGATCACATCACGCCCGATCTCGCCGCCGGCACCAGATCCTCATAGCGCACAGCGAGCGCGTACGTCTATCGAATGTGCCGGAGGATATATGTATACATGTGTCACATCACCGCCGATCTCGCCGCCGGCACCAGAGAATCCTCATAGCCGCACAGCGAGGCGCGTAGTCTGTCGGAATGTGGCCGGGAGGATGTTATTGTATACATGTGATCATCACGCCGATTCGCCGCCGGCACCAGAGATTCCTCATAGCGCACAGCGATGCCGCGACGTCGTCGAATGTGGCCGGAGGATGTATATTGTATACATGTGATCACATCAGCGCCCATCTCGCCGCGGCACAGAGAATCCTCATAGCGCCACAGCGAGGCGCGTACGTCTAGTCGGAATGTGGCCGGGAGGATGTATATTGTATACATGTGATACATCACGCCCATCTCGCCGCCGGCACCAGGATCCTCATAGCGCACAGCGAGGCCGCGTACGTTAGTCGGAATGTGGCCGGGAGGATGTATATTGTATACATGTGATCACATCAGCGCCATCTCGCCGCCGGCACCAGAGATTCCTCATAGCGCACAGCGAGGCCGCGTACGTCTAGTCGGAATGTGGCCGGGAGGATGTATATTGTATACATGTGATCACATCAGCCCGCGATCTCGCGCCGGCACCAGAGATTCCTCATAGCGCACAGCACGAGGCGCGTACGTCTAGTCGGAATGTGGCCGGAGGATGTATATTGTTACATGTGTCACATCACGGCCCGATCATCGCACTGGCGGCACCATGGATTCCTCATAGCGCCACAGCGAGGCCGCGTACGTCTAGCGGAATGTGGCCGGGGATGTATATTGTATACATGTGATCAATACGCCCGATCTCGCCGCCGGCACCAGAGAATTCCTCATAGCGCAAGCGAGGCCGCGTACGTTAGTCGGGAATGTGGCCGGAGGATGTATATTGTATACATGTGATCACATCACCGCCGATCTCGCCGCCGGCACCAGAGAATTCCTCATAGCGGCACAGCGAGGCCGCGTACGTCTAGTCGGAATGGGGTCCGGGAGGATGTATATTGTA
>JARQOD010000005.1:46943083-46974010 GCA_033576555.1 Oophaga sylvatica
TAAAATGGAAATAAGGAAATAGTTTGTGACACCACCTGTGGTACTCGGCAATAAAGATGTTAGCCGACGCTGCTTCAGAGTCCGTTGGGGCTGATGGAAATGCAGCAGTTACAGCTCTCCACAGGTAGAGCTAGGCCCCAGGGCAGCGGTATGTGTAAGTGATGATGATGGTGGTTGTAGTGCAGGGCAGATGATGCAGTAAATAATTGTGAGGACACAGCAAGGTGCAGTCTTTCAGTTTAGTCACAGTTCTTTGTTACAATCCCCAGCCGGGGTGCTGTGTCCTCCGGGGAGGTGGTCCAGACAGCTCTCACGTAATTTGGGGTACACCGTGTCAGAACCCCCTTCAGATGTTCCTTTCCTGTCCGTCTCTCTGCGCTGGCTCCTGCCTCTCCTGCCCTGCGCCTGCCACAGTGTCCCAAGCCAGCAGCCTCGGTTCCTGTCGGGCGAAGTTTTCTAGTCCTCTTGAGCCAATATGGCTGCCTTTTCAGCGAATGTGTGCAGATTTGGCTGTAGCACATGCAGATACTGCAGCCTTCTTATTGCTTACCAGGGGCGGTGGCTGCGGTGAAGCGGGGTCCCAGGGTTTACTTTCCGGTGGACTCTGGGAAAATGGACGCCGGGGGCAGCACATGCACAGTTGGAGATCTTGCCTCTGAGATCTCATCTTCCAAGATCATGTAAAGGTTTTTTTTTTTATTTAAGTGGTGAAAAAAAATCTGAAATTGTAATGAATTTTTTTTTTTTTTTGTTGCTATTTTTCAAGACCTGTAACCTGAATTGAATATGACCACCTGGAATTGTGTAGCCAATCACAAACCTTAGCTTTAGGGGTGTTTGCAAAGAAACTAAAGAAATTTTCAGCCTTTTGGCCAGAGAGAAGTCCATAAAATTATCTGCTGCCCTGGAATCAATAAGCGCTTGTCCCATGAACACAGAGAAACTTTAGGAAATGAACATAGGAATAAGTAATTATCTCTAGTGGAGAAAAGAGTTAATCCTATGGCGATACCTTCTTTCTTGCCAATTTTGCTTTCAGTTTGGTACAATTTGTGCAATAATGAGCCTGTTCATCATAATACAAAGAGTCCACCAGTACGGCGACAGAATCTTTCAGCTGCTGATAATCTGTTCAAACCAATCTTTATGGGTTTCAGTTCACCATTCTGGGAGAAGATTCTAAGATATTTTGGACTGTGAGACACGGAAATCAAGCATTTTTTCCTTAGACCACTCCTCACAACACAAGTCCACTCAATGACAAGGGAAATCAAGTCATCAAGGGAGGATGGAAAATTTCCGCCAGCGAGTTCATCTTTGATCCGACTGGATAAGCCGGCATAGAAAAGACCCAGCAGAGCATCATTTTTCCAGGTCAATTCGGCAGATAGGGTATATGGAACTAGATGGCATAATGCCCCACAAACTTAGTCCCTTGTCTGAGCCATGTATAGTGGACATGACTTGGTTAGTCAAACACCTTACAGAAGGCAGACAGGAAAAATGGTATGGAAATGGAATACATCCTAGGATGATGAAGCATGCCCAGTCAACTAGGCCTCAGGCGAGGAGGGCTCACAGACCCTAGGTATTGGTAAAACAGGTAGGAAGGCATGTGTGAATGGAGGAAGTGCAGAAGTCAAAAGCAATGAAGGCAGCTGAAGTTCCATGCCACAAGGCAGATGTAGACTAGGAGCTGATGGAGGAGCGCAGCAATCCAACAGACACAGCATACTGATAGTATTGGAGTTTTCTAGTCTGTACAGGGACCAGCTGAGTGTAGGTGCATCTCCCTTTATTAGACCTTTCCTTCCTCTGTTTAAGTGTGCAGACACGTTCATAACAGTTTTAAAACAAGTTCATAAATGCTCATTAAGCTCCATACACTGGCAGCAAGATACAAATATTTATACTATCAGCAAGATTTCTTCCAAAGATTTGAGAGCAGATAAGGGTTTCAAGATGTGTTGTTTAAGCTCTCATGAAAAAAACACTAAGAAATGGGCAACGTTGTTGGTTGTAGACTCAATGTTTAGCCAAGGATACTTAGTGCAGCAGATGAAAGTTTGAAAAGATATACACAATGCAAAAAATTAAAATAAATGAAAGGGAAGACCTCCATGAAACCTACGCGTCTCAAACGCCAAACATTCTTAGTTCTGGTAAGACACATCATGGTTCCCTTTGAAGTCATATGTCAAGCAGTGCCATCAGCTCAGAACTGGCAGCAACCAGTTAGACCCAGATAAACCCATAAACTGTTCAGAGAAGTCTGGTCAGACATGGCCTTCATGGAAGACTGCGGCCAAAAACCATATCGTTGACATGGATTAAAAAGCCAAGCACTGGACTAATAAGTCAAGTTTGAAATGTGACAGAAGACAATTTGTTTTCCAAAGGACTGGTCAGTGGCACAATAATGAGGGTTTACAGGAATAGTAAAGCATGGTGGAGGTTCCTTTCTGGTTTGGGGCTGCAATAAAACAAGTGGAATTAGGGATTTGGCCAGGATTAAGTGTCTTCAATATTGAAAAATACAGGCAGATACTTATCCATCATGCAATATCATTAGGTAGGCATTTGATTGGCTACAAATTTATTCTGCAGCAGGACGACTCCAAACAGCCAATGTCATTAAAAACTATCTTCAGTATAACGAACAAGAACTCCTGATGCTGATGATATGGCCCCTAAAGAGCCCTAATTTTATTATCATCAAATCTGTGTGGGATTTTATGTTTGGAGTTCCAGCTCGTTAGAAATTATCTTGTTTTAGTAATCTCAGTTGCTTACCTGTGGTCTGTTTGTGAGTTTTACTTCCCAACACCCTTTCCTTTCTTCCACGTTTGGGGTCTGGGAGGATTTCAATTAGTCCATTTATTTTTTTGTTCTCTGTTTTTTCCCGTGTCCAACCTGTGTGAACGTGTTTGGTTTCGTAGGAGCAGCATTTGCCTTTATTAGTCCTTTCCTTCCTCCGTCATTATTTTGTGTGAGCGTGCGAACACATTCATAAGTTTTAAAGCAAGTTCATAAATGCTGATTAAGCTCCATACACATGAAGCAATCACTGATCGTTATTAATGCAATCATTCACAGTTTCCTTAATATTGGCAGTACATTCCTGTTTACACAAGGATGTGCTACTGACGTACGTTGATTGTAATAATCTCATAACAGAAGGGATCAAACGATGAGCAGAAATGTTTGCAAGGAACAATAGGCAGGATTATAACATTCATCTGTGAGATCATCAGCCCATTTAAAGCATGCAATTTTTTTTCAATCTTATAGACCCCATTGAACTAACAGTGTAGGTTTTTATTTTTTTTTCTATCAGGTGTACAAAGGACATAGAGTAAAATCGTCATGTAGTGTTTTCTAATAAAAAGCACATTCTATAAATGAAAATTAAGTGTTCTAGTCTTCTGATAAAAGTCTGCAGTCGCTTTTACTCACTACACCTGCTGTCAGGATTCTTCAGGGTTGCCAGTAGTCACGTGACTGCAAGCATGCGATTTACATACTTCTGGTCACTTTCTGACTTGTTGTGCTCTGCCTCGCTCAACTGGCCAGCAACAGCGGAGAATCCTGACACATGTGTGCTGTGAACGCTGTAAGGCCTCTTTCATACATCCGTTTTTTTGTATCAGGCATGATCCGGCGTGTTGGTAAAAAAACGGATCCGGTACCGGATGCGTTTTCTTACCATTGACTATCATTAGCGCCGGATCGTGCCTGATGTCATTGCGTTGTATCCGTTTTTGTCCGGATCTGGTGGAAATGTACATTCCGGCGGCCGGACAAAACGGTGCATGTAACGTTTTTTTTGTTTGCCGGAGCCGCCTGATAGTGCCTGAAGCGGCGCATCAGGCGGCGGGAAACAATAGAAGTCAATAGAACCGGATCAGATTTTTGTGCAATCCGTCAGTGCCTGGAAACCCGACGTGTACCTTGGTTACCAGCTCCCCTGCAGCAGCGCGCTGGTATCCAATGTACACGTCGGATTTCCAGGCACCGCCCGGAAACCCGATGTGTACCTTGGTTACCAGCTGATCGCTGGTCTCCTGCCAGCGATGCGTGCTGGCCAGCGGGAAACCAGCGATCAAAAAAAAAAGTCCAGGCATCTCTGACATGACCAGCGATTCACAGCAGGGGCCTGATCGCTTGTACGTGTCAGACATAGCGAGATCGCTGCTGAGATCGCTGTTTAGCAGCGATCTCGCTATGTGAGACGGGGCCCTTAAAAGGAACCTGTCATGTGGAAAATAGTGCCTGAGGCAGGCAGGATCTTATAGATCATGATGACTGAATAGACCAATATACATTTCTTTGCAAAAAGTTTCAGTAAGACTTGCTTTCTATTCATTGAAAACCCAGGTATTTTCATGCATATGAGTCTACTGATCTGTCCTATTCAGCAATTGACAATCTACTCTGTATGAATGTGTATGCAGACATAGAGGTGAAAAGCTGTATAGAATGGCCCACTGGACTCTGCATACAAACACCATTTCAGTGAATAAAATACTAATTATAATTATCGTCTAACAAGCCTATACATCATTCTGCTCAGTTTCTCCTCTACATTATGCTATCCACAAATTGTACTGCACATCCAACAGTTTCATGTTCTCATGCAACAGTTTGAAGGCCAGGAGTTGGAGACTACTGCTTCATGATCATCTGTAATGACACAACTGTTTCCCTATATATAAACAGTAATGAACAAATGTTTTAGTCAGGTAGGCAGGCATGGAATCGTTGCAAAGTAAATATGCTTTCAACAATATGGCTATGTTCACATGGTCACACATTTTTTCTGCGCTTTTTTTCTGTAACAAAACCTGCTCTCTTGGCAGAAACTTGTAAAGAAGCAGGTTTTGTTGCTGCGTTTTTGTCATGCTACATTTGTCTCTTGAGCATGCAGATAAAGTTTAGTTCCCCCCAAAAAAAATCTGATTCTATTGCATCAGGTTTTGGCACAAGAAACGCAACAAAATCTGATTATTGCTTTCTTTTCAGCGTTTTTTTTTTCAATACCCATTACTTTCAATGGGAGAAAAATGCTGAAAAAAAGCTGAAAGATGTGACACAAAGTTTTGAACAAAATACTGAGGACAAAAAAGTTGTGCGCATGAGATTTCTGAAATCTCATGACATAGCTGGTACTGTGTACCCCTGGAGGACTGGGAACCAGGAATGTTACCTGTGCGTCATGAACTGCGGTGCGTACCGGATACGGCTTAAATTAAGCCAAGTGACTTGCATTTTCTACATTTAGAAAATTATAAAGTTTGAATAATGCCTTGGTTGAGGACGACCAAGTTCAAGGAAAGGGGGAATGTAAGGTGGTGAGATAGAGGAAGGGAAGCAAGGAGGTAATTCTAATTGTTTTCCATGTGTTGTTTATACACTGCGTGCAGATTTATTAGGCAAGTTGTATTTGAGAGGATTCTTTTTATTATTGAACAACAACTATGTTCTCAATCAACCCAAATATCAAAGCTTAATATTTTTGGAAGTTGGAGTTGTTTTTTTTTAGATTTGGCTATCTTAGGAGGATATCTGTTTGTGCAGGTAACTATTACTGTGCAGAATTATTAGGCAACTTAATAAAAACCAAATATATACCCATGTCACTTGTTTATTTTCACCAGGTAAACCAATATAACAACACAAAATTTAGAAATAAACATTTCTGACATTCAAAAAAAAAAAAAAAACAGTGACCAATATAGCCACCTTTCTTTACGATGACACTCAAAAGCCTTCCATCCATAGATTCTGTCAGTTGCCTCCCAGACACTGCTCCGAGAGGTGTACTGTTTTCCCTCCCTGTAGATCTCACATTTTATGAGGGACCACAGGTTCTCTATGGGGTTCAGATTAGGTGAGCAAGGGGGCCATGTCATTTTTTTTCTTCTTTTACACCTTTATTGGCCAGACACGCTGTGGAGTATTTCGATGCATGTGATGGAGCATTGTCCTACATGAAAATCATGTTTTTCTTGAACGATACCGACTATTTCCTGTACCACTGCTTGAAGAAGGTGTCTTCCAGAAACTGGCAGTAGGTCTGGGAGTTGAGCTTCACTCCATCCTCAACCCGAAAAGGTCCCACAAGTTCATCTTTGATGATACCAGCCCATACCAGTACCCCACCTCCACCTTGCTGATGTCTGAGTTGGAGTGGAGCTCTCTTCCCTTTCCTGATCCAGCCTCGGGCCCATCCATCTGGCCCATCAAGAGTCACTCTCATTTCATCAGTCCATAAAACCTTAGAAAAATCAGTCTTAAGATATTTCTTGGCCCAGTCTTGACATTTTATCTTATGTTTCTTGTTCAAAGGTGGTCGTTTTTCAGCCTTCCTTACCTGGGCCATGTCCCTGAGTATGGCACACACCTTGTGCTTTTTGATACTCCAGTAATGTTGCAGCTCTAAAATATGGCAAAACTGGTGGCAAATGGCATCTTGGCAGCTTCACGCTTGATTTTCCTCAATTCATGGGCAGTTATTTTGCGCCTTTTTTATCAACACGCTTCTTGCGACCCTGTTGGCTATTTGCCATGAAACGCTTGATTGTTTGGTGATCACGCTTCAAAAGTTTGGCAATTTCAAGACTGCTGCATCCCTCTGCAAGACATCTCACAATTTTTGACTTTTCAGAGTCCATCAAATCTCTCTTCTGACCCATTTTGCCAAAGGAAAGGAAGTTGCCTAATAATTAAGCACACCTTAGATAGGGTGTTGATGTCATTAGACAACACCCCTCCTCATTACAGAGATACAAATCACCTGATTTACATAATTGGCAGTTGGCTTTCAAGCCAATACAGCTTGGAGTAGGACAACATGTATAAAAAGGATGATGTGATCCTTATTTGCCTAATAATTCTGCACACAGTGTATATGCTAATGTTTGGTAATGTCTATGATTAATATTTGAGGTACTGCTACATAGTAATATGTATTACCGCTCACATTTATGGTACTGCCACATTCACGCATGTTACCATTCGCTAGAACTGTATTATATTGTGTTGTGCTGCTTTAGTGTCATACTGTATAACTATTGTTAACATAATAATTGGAATCAGACAAGTAGACGAATACAAACAGTACAGCTTAACTCCCAACCAAGGCGATCGTCCACGAGTCATTATCATCTGGAGACCCGGAAGTAGAGGTCAATGACCCAACCCGAAGTGTCTTCTATTTTTTAACTTTTAACAAACAGTATAACAAAGAGAAGAGAGAGAGAAGAAAAAAAAATTAAAGGGAAAAAAAGAGGATGAGTCGTATATGGATGAGGTGAGGTCCTCCATATACATAATTTCATTGACTTTTGCAATCCACTGAGATTCCATCTCTCCAGGATGCAAGCCCTCGCTGCCATGATCAAAAATTTCAATAGAGAATTTATAGATTTGGAGAGGGATTTCATTATGCTGGAGTAGTATCAGAGCCGGAGTCAATTTTTCGGAACAGCCCGTAACCCGACAAATAATTTCCCACACTCTTGTCCAAAATTATTGCAATACATCACATTGCCAGAAAATATGAAAAATTATGCCCTCTGCTCTTCCACACCTACAGCAGTTGGGGTCAGTCTGCGGAAATATGGTGTGCAGCCTCGAGGGCACTCTGTACCACCTGGACAGAATCTTATAGCCAGCCTCCTGGAACCTAGAGCTAATCGACGCACAGTGTACAAGGGAAAAAATTTGAGTGCTCTGATCTTCCGTAAAAGTAATATTTAAATCTCTCTCCCACTGCCCAAGGAAAGAAGGGGGCGACCGGCTTCGGGGGTCCATCAGCATAGAGTAGGTTTTAGCTAAAGTGTGTCTGATTGGGCCCGGGCTATTACATAAAAGCTCAAATTGGGTTTTGGGTCGTCTAAATGAACTTTTAGGGGGAAGGCTGCTGAAAAAGTGGATGAGTTGCAAACACCTCCAACTGCCCAGGGGTATTGGATCCGTTTTGTCGGTAAGGTCATTCAGAGAAGGCCAGGAGGCTCCCTCACCCCAGTTTTCTACTCTGTCCATCCCTGAGTCCATCCACATACGAAAATTTGGGTCCGAGCGGCTAGGGACAAATTTAGGATGACAGCAATACCGGAGTAAGCGGAGAAGCCTCTGGGAGTAAATGTAGACGGGCCAGTGCTGTATTGCAGTATTTTAAAGTGGGTCAAATTGTCGGATGGGATTTGATTTGTTCTGGGGCCGAAAGTAAAACCCAAGGAAGGGTCTTCAATGGGGTCAGGCAAAAACTTTGTTTTATTTGAACCCAGGCCTTATTGTATCCATTTCTGCACCAGTCTATCATTCTTGCTAGGTGACCTGCCAAATGATACATTTTTAGGTCCGGAAACCCCACTCCCCCCAACCTCTTGGGTCTACAGAGAACCTCCCTCTTTAGTCTAGCAGGTTTTCTTCCCCATATAAACGAGACCTGAATAGACCCTAATTTTCTAAAAAAGTTAGCAGGGATATTGATGGGTAGAGTCTGTAGAAAACATAGGACCCTTGGTAATATGTTCATCTTAAAAATTTGGCATCTGCCAAACCAGGTAAAAGATATCTTGGACCACCTATCACAATTTGCTTGAATGGATGTTAAAAGGCCAGGGAAGTTCCAACGATATAGAGAATTGATGTCTGCAGATAGTCTAACTCCTAAATATTTTAAGTGTCGGGTAGCCCATTTGAAACTGAAGGACTCCTGTAAAGATCTCATAAGTTCCAGGGAAGAATTAATGTTGAGTGCCTCTGATTTTGAAAAATTAATTTTGAAATTAGACAATTGGGCAAATGTTCTGAATTTATTCATAAGGTTAGGCAGGGAAATCTTAGGGGGAGTAACAAAGAAAAGAAGGTCGTCAGCGTAGGCAGCTACTTTATACGTGTTTTGAAGTACATTAATACCCGAGATGTTGGGGTTGGCTCTAACATGTCTAAGGAAGGGTTCAAGGGTGAGGATAAAAATGAGGGGGGACAGAGGGCATCACTGTCGTGTACCAAATATATATATAGAACGGATCTGAAAGTACATCGTTCACCCGGACCCTGGCGGAAGGGACTGAATAGAGAGACAGGATCCATTGGAGCATCCTTGTTCCCATACCCAGGTGAATGAGGGTCTCTTCCATGAAAACCCAATTGACTTCAAGTGTTTATTTCTGTTAATGTTGAAGATTATGGTTTACAGCCAATGAAAACCCCAAAATTAGAATAATTAACAAAAATCACCTGCAAAGGCTTCCTAAGCGTTTAAAAAGGTCCCTTAGTCTGTTTCAGTAGGCTCCACAATCATGGGGAAGACTGCTGACTTGACAGATGTTCAGAAGGCAGTCATTGACACACTCCATAAGGAGGGTAAGCCACAAAAGGTCATTGCTAAAGAATGACCACATTCTGGCTGTTCACAGAGTGCTGTATTCAAGCATACTAATGGAAAGTTGAGTGGAAGCAAAAAAAGTGTGGTAGAAAAAGGAGCACAATCAACCGGGATAACTGCAGCCTTGAAAGGATTGTTAAGAAAAGGCAATTCAAAAATTTGGGGGAGATTCACAAGGAGTGGACTGCTGCTTGAGTCATTGCTTCAAGAGCCACCACACACAGACATATCCAGGACATGGGCTACAGGTGTCGCATTCCTTGTGTCAAGCCACTCATGACCAATAGACAACGCCAGAAAGGTCTTACCTGGACCAAGGAGAAAAAGAACTCGACTGTTGCTCAGTGGTTCAACGTGTTGTTTTCAGATGAAAGTAAATTTTGCATTTCATTTGGAAATCAAGTTCCCAGAGTCTGGAGGAAGAGTGTAGAGGCCACAATCCAAGCTGCTTGAGGTCTAGTTTGAAGTTTCCACAATCAGTGATGGTTTGGGGAGCCATATCATCAGCTGGTGTAGATCCACTGTGTTTTATCAAGACCAAAGTCAGCACAGCCATCTACCAGGAAATGTTATGGTATGTTTCCACGCTGAGTGCTCGCAGCGCTTTGGACATAGCGGATACCCGGCTCCGCCCAAAGTGCTGCCGGTTTTCTCTACGCCCGGTGATTCCACATGTGTTCATTGAACACATGCAGGATTACCGCATCCTATCCATAGACTGGAGCATCCTATCCATAGACTGAGCGTCTCCGCAAGATAAATAGACACGCTGCTGTCTAGAAAGACTCGCCGCATGTGCGTAATTTCGGGTGTGTCACCCGCGTCCCTGCACGCATAGTGGAGACGGGATATCATAAAATCCCCTCCACTATGCTCTAACATCTGGACGCTGTGGATTGGACGCTGCGGCTGTACGCAGCGTTCAATCCGCAGCAAATCCTGACAAAACACGCCACGTGGAAACATACCCTTAGAGCACTTCATGCTTCACTCTGCCGACAAGCTTTTTGGAGATGAAAATTTCCTTCTCCAGCAGGACTTGGCACCTGTCCACACTGCCAAAAGTACCAATACCTGATTTAAAACAAAAGTATCACTGTGCTTGATTGGCCAGCAAACTCACCTGACCTTAACCCCGCAGAGAATCTATGGGGTACTGTCAAGAGGAAGATGAGAAACACCAGACCCAACAATGCAGACGAGCTGAAGGCTGCTGTCAAAGCAACATATACACATAGGAAGAAGGATTCAATATCACCATTACACAGTGAACGGGAAACCACTGGGTAAATGTGACATGGAGAAGGACTTGGGGATCCTAGTTAATAATAAACTTACCTGGAGCAGCCAGTGCCAGGCAGCGACTGCCAAGGCAAACAGGATCATGGGGTGCATTAAAAGAGGTCTGGATACGCATGATGATTGAATGAGAGCATTATACTGCCTCTGTACAAATCCCTGGTTAGACCGCACATGGAGTACTGCGTACAGTTTTGGGCACCAGTGCTCAGAAGGGATATAATGGAACTAGAGCAAGTACAAAGGAGGGCAAGAAAATTAATAAAGGGGATGGGGGAAATACAATACCCAAAGAGATTAGCAAAATTAGTATTATTTAGTCTAGAAAAAAGATGACTGAGTGGCGATCTAATAACCATGTATAAGTATATAAGGGGACAATACAAACATCTCTCCGAGGATCTGTTTATGCCAAAGGAAGGTGATGGTCACAAGGGGGCATTCTCTGCGTCTGGAGGAGAGAAGGTTTTTCCACCAACATAGAAGAGGATTCTTTACTGTTAGAGCAGTAAGAATCTGAATTCCTTGCCTGAGGAGGTGGTGATGGCGAACTCAGTCGAGGGGTTCAAGAGATGCCTGGATGTCTTCCTGGAGCGTAACATTATTGTATCTTACAGTTATTAGGTTCTTTAGAAGGACGTAGATCTGGGGATTTATTCTGACGGAATATAGGCTGAACTGGATGGACAAATGTCTTTTTACGGCCTTGCTATGTTACTATGCTAACTATGTTACTCTGTCTTTCATCTGCTGCACTAAGTTTCCTTGGCTGACCACTTCATTTACGGCCCTCAACGTTAATTGGTGCTTTTTCCAAAGAGCTTGAACAGCACATCTTGAAACCCCAGTCTGCTTTGAGATCTTTGCATGGGAGAGATCTTCCTGATACAATTTCTGATAGTTTAACACCGTGTGTCTTGTTGCTGTGCTCAGTCTTACCATGGTGTATGAACTGTGACATGAAACGGTTTGTCTGTTCACCCAGTTTCAAAGGGATTTCCCAGTTTTGGAAAACATCTGTCCCCCAACTGCAGTTTGTAGTTTTTAAAAAAGAAAAAAAAACAACCTGTCCTTTGCTAATGAACTTCCTCCAACCCAATGGGTCCAACGCTGAGTCTCCTCTGCTGCTTTTGGTGTCTGATATTGTGTGCAGCGTGGACATCATATTCACAACACAGCAGCTAACGAGTGAGCTAAGTGGCTCTGACCAAGTTGATGGCACAAGAAGCATAGTCACTGAGCTCACTGCTCAGCGATTGGTTGCAGCGCAGCCGACAAGACATCAACACCACAGTCAATAACAGGATAGAGGCACAGCCTCGCTCAGTACCCAGGAAGTACGAGTAAAACACAATTTGTCTTTTCAAGTAAACTGCAGTAGGGATAAAGGGCTTTTTCCGGCACAGGAAATCCCCTTCAAGACTCTTACACTACTGTTTCAGATAATATCTGTGTTTCAATGTACATATAAAATAAGGCTCATTATCACTTTTTTGGTATAATTGATTACTCAAACATTTGACTATAACTCCCAAACCAGGTGTATCAGGGTGCTGCCAAACCACCATGTGTAAATCTGCCACTTCCAGACTGAGCTGCCGCAGTTGCCCTGTCAGAGCAGCGATTGGATCCATAATGGATCAGAAAAAATGGTTATGGTCAGAGCAAATGTCATGACACAGCTGTCAGGTGACCCGGGACTCCTTCCCTGTCCCTAACACTAGGGGGCGCCCTAGCTCACCCTGCTCTCTGGGATACTTCAGATGGCGAAGATGCCGGGGCCTCCGCCATTGCCTTATGTTCTAAGTTAGCCCTCCATCTGTTCTCTTCCCCCACCCAGGGAAGAGGGGGCGCTACTGTGCACCGCAGTACACCAATGCAACAAACAGGGCAACACAAACAAGGTTTAACAGAAAACTCCAGGCATACAAAATATTCACTCACATGTAACAGAGGAATGCATCGGGGTATGAAGGTAGGGGAATAAACCAAAACAGAGAAGGATAAGGAATTACCACACATACAAACCAAGCAACAGTCAATAATAATTTCTCCAACTCTCCTCATACCAACTCCTTTCCCTCCATTAGCCATGAAGCAATAAAGCGAAATCTGACAAGGATTAGTAACAGAGCCCAGATTATAAAGGGAAAAGGAGTGGCTAACCGAGCACAGCTGTAAGCACAGGGATTTCCAGCATGACCGATTAACCCCTATTCTTCCAGAAGAAATAAACATTTAAAATGAAGGAGACGTGCTTCTTCTCAGCGCTAGAGTAGGAGCAATCAGACGCTGCGGTCTTCTGGCTCCACTCTGTTGCGGTAACACCGTGAGAACCTTAACTTTCTGAAAAAGTTACTATAAGTGATGTTGTTTTGAAGGCAAATTTGTTCACACCAAATATTGATTTAATTTAAATTTTACTTTTGTTCATTCACTTTACATTTTGTTAATTGATAAAAATAATTAACACTTCTATTTTTTAAAGTATTATTTGCAGCATTTTTCCACAAAATGCTTGTTAGTATTCAAATCTCTTACCTTGCCACTGACTTGGACGCTGGACCGGAGTCCCGTGAATCGATCAGCTCACCTCTAATGTAAATCTACAGATACATCTAAACATATGAATGTTAAATGAGATTTCCAAATCTGTCTTCCACAAGACTAAATGTTCTCAATTGCACAGGCCTATACATATGACCTCTCAATGATTGTCATGTGAAAAGGCGATGTGAAAAGTTTTGTTTTTTATTAACAATGTTGTCATTGATATCTTAGAGCTTGACAAAGGCAACAAACATTTTCTTGCAAGTGAATCTAGTCTGTACCTGCCCTTCATTATTAAATACATGAGAGGACTGGAAATTTGCAGCACAATCCCACAAGTGAGTCAGCTTTTCTTTGTTCCTGGTGGTAACTTAATGAATGAATTCAAGATCTTCCTGTTTTTGTTTTGCATATATAACAGTGAAAAGAACCTGGGACGAAAGGCAAATATCTAATCACTTGTGTTGACATATGGGAACAGCTATGAGGTGATACCAAACGTTATTTTTTGTAAAGTTCTGGGTATTTTTATAAAGTTCTGGGAAAGGGGGGCAATTTCAAATCTTATATTCAGTCAGTACCAGTCCTGTATGGCACAGGCACAGCTTCTGAATCAGGTGAATATATGCCTTGCTGAGTGCACCTGCCTGGTGCAGTGGGCCCTGGCGCTTGCTTATGTTCACAGGCTACGGGCGCTGACATTGCTTTGGCTACCCTGTAAATTCATTCTGTGTGCACGAATGGGCTATGATTTCCAAACCGACCCTGGGTGACGAGACCTGCGGCTTGTTCGGAAATCAGACCATGAAACTCTGATGTGTGAAAACGGCTTTAGGAAACTGATTTCTCTGCAGTGCCCCTACATAAAAAAATAAGCAATAGAGTAACAAGGGCTTTCACGGTCTTCCAAAATGAAAGACACTATTTACAATACCTTTTTGCTATGTGAGTGACCCCTCCTTTATTCACATCTGTTTCCCTTTTGTTTGCACACAGTTTCTAGGAAAATGAACTTGTGTGATGTAAAATACAGAAGAAGTGTGGCAGGATGTCATTGATTCTGTGCTTTCACAACGCCCAGGCTTTCAGAAACAAGTGAGCACATAGTAATGGGAGTATACATAAGTGCAAAAGTGGCAAAAAGCAAACAAGGGTGTCCACAGGATCAGATGGCAGGAACCACTACTAGCTCATTACACTGAGAAGGGGGCAGTAAAATACTTAGTGTTCATTAAATATGAAGAAATAGTGAAATTGACATTTTTTAGTATGTGTTCCTACAATGTCGAGGCACAATGCATTATAGTGTTTATTGTGTGATACTAAACTGATGATTTTATCATCTCTCTATTCATATTCGGTGGGCACATTGTACTTGTGTTCAACTGGTTGTAATCTGAATATAACCAACTGGTTCGTATATTTCAGTACTAGTCAATTTACAGCGCTATAGGGATCATAGCAGTGGTGCAGTATGGCAGTCTGAATAAGGCCTTAAAGCAATATGATCACTTTATGATTGGTGGGTGTCAATGATAAGAAAGAAGGGGTTGCAATGCTGGGGGAACTGTAGCTGAATGAGACCAGGATCAGCTCCCTGCACAGCAGGTATCCAGAAGCATCATTGTGCAACGAAAACTTACAAGTAAATGAAATGCAAATTCAGTGTCTTTTATCTTCACGATTGATGGAGGTGTCAGTTTGGACCAACCATAGATCATCACGTAATGGGATATTCTAATGTTAAGCAATCACTTTATAAGATGGTCACCCCCATTTTAAGGGATCCAAAGGCAACAACTTCTGTCATTAAGACCTGTTAAAATTTATGATGACCTCCCACATTCAGAATTCACACAGGCAATGCAGTTTTGGTCCAAAAACGTGCAGTTTTTGCTTTCCACAGGTTGCACAGCACCAAAAGAAAACCATAACCATAAATTCCTGGCCTTGCCAACGCACTCACAAAACAGAACAGACCCTGGTTACTCATACATGGCTGAGCTAGTCTCAGCTCAGTGAAACAAAACAGCTATTGGCCATAGCAACCACTGATACTTGTGGTTCTCTGCACACGGCCTGTGCAGACTCTTACTGCAGAAGGATTCTGTAGCTTGCCTCTCTCTTCAGCTTCAAGACACATCCAATCTGGTGCACATGGTCTGTGCATTCACCAGCTAACACATTTGCCTCAGCTACAGCCAGCAGATGACACTCCCTCAGGAGTCTGACACTCCATGAATCTACTTCCTGCTTCTTAGGCCTCTTTCACACATCCGGTGTGCGCCTGACGGCGCCCCCGGCATTTAGCCGCAGCGCCGCATCAGAAAACCTGATGCGCCGCTTGCGTTTTTTTTTTGCATTGACTTGCATTAGCGCCGGATGGCGCCGCATGTCAATGCGTCATATGCGATTTTGTCCGGATGCGGCTGAAATGTACATTCCGGCGGCCGGACAAAACGCAGCATGTAACGTTTTTTTTTTTGCCGGATTCCCCTGATGTCTCCGGGCATCAGAAACCATCCGTCAAAAAAACGCATGCGGCGCATGCGGCGCATCAGGTTTTCTGATGCGGCGCTGCGGCTAAATGCCGGGGGCGCCGTCAGGCGCACACCGGATGTGTGAAAGAGGCCTTAGGCTACTTTCACACATCAGTTTTTTTGTGTCAGGCATAATCCGTCGAATACCTGATAGGACGGATCCGGCGCTGAAATGAAAAAACTGATGCAACGGATCAGTTTTTTTGCTGGATCCGACCTGAACTTTTGAACCCAGAAAAAGAAGTTTTGCATGCGGAAAATGCAGGTACGCATGTCCGGAGAGAGTGGAAAATGTAGTAGTAGTAGTAGTAGTGGTAGTGGTAATAGTAGTAGTCCTTGATTTCCAGAATCCGGATCAGTCTTTTGACGGATTTCACAAAAGACTGGTCCGGTTCCATAGACTTGTATTATTTCCGGCCGCCTGATGCGCCGCTTCAGGCACTATCAGGCGGGTCCGGAAAAAAAAACAAAACGTTGCAGTGACCGTTTTGTCCGGCCGCCGGAATGTACATTTCCGCCGGATCCGGGTAAAAACGGATGCAACGCAATGACATCAGGCACGATCTGGCGCTAATGAAAGTCAATGCCAAAAAACGCATCCGGTACCGGATCCGTTTTTTTAAAAACACGCCAGATCGCGCCTGACGTAAAAAACCCGATGTGTGAAAGAGGCCTTAGTGAAACACTGCAGGTGCCACTAATCAAGACCTTGCAGAGTTGGGATTTAACACTGTCTTTCTCAGCTATGCTACATATCTCCTCCTTTGCCCAAAGTCAAAGGCAGGGCACTATCTGCCAACCCACAGTGCCAACAGAGGGTCACTCTACCAAAATGGATTATTGGCTCCCAGCTTCTGGGGAACACCATTCACACAGGGCTCTTCTATCTACAGCTTTGTGGGCCTCCACCATTTTAATTTTCTGAGTGCTAGGCAGCTGCTTAGAGGAACCCATGGCTGCTGTTTTTTGCCACAAGATTAGAGGAGGCTGGGTTTTTATAAAGCTGGGAAATTTGCATCAGCTGGCCTATCCGAACGATGATAATGAACAAGCATAACCATAACAGGCTAATTAAGGTCTGAAACCTTGGTCCAATTTTTCTGAGAATACAAACCTCCAAGCGTGCCCAAACTTGTGCATCAGCCCATTTTCCTTTTTGTAATTTTTAAAATGTAAAAGATGAAAAAATACATATATTTTTGCCTAAAATACAAATGAAAAGTGGCTTTTATCCTAAGTCATATTACAAGACTCGTTAAAGGGTTGATTGTGACTTGTAGGATCGCTACTTCCAATAGGTGGCGCTATAGAGTACAAGTCCTCTTTTTTTGAAGAGGCAATTTGCATATACAATTTCCCAGAGGAGCATTGCACGGTGAATAAGCCTCCTTACCTCGACACGCCAGAGCTGGTATGTCACTCTCCACAAGGAGAAACCTTACCCCCCAGACTCCAGTCCAGAGCCTCTCATCTAGCCAAATCAGATCTCTCCTTCTTTGCACTGACGAGGACCAATAGTCCGAAACACCGTGTCTGCAAATGGAGATACTGATTTGGCTTTTATCTTAAGTCATATTACAAGACTCGTTAAAGGGTTGATTGTGACTTGTAGGATCGCTACTTCCAATAGGTGGCGCTATACTGTAGAGTACAAGTCCTCTTTTTTTGAAGAGGCAATTTGCATCTTTAACTTTAGGCCTTTTAGAGATCATTTCATTTTCAACTTGCTCAACTGTTCACAATAACAAGTGCAAGGCAACGGGATACATCCAAATAATACTCAAAACAAATAAATGCTGTATTTAATTATAAAACCCCTGAGGCAGCAGCATCGGGATAGTTCAGTCACTTTCAATGAGTCATTCACCATTCTTTTTAAACAAGAGGAAAAAAGAAGCCCAGAGGAAATCTTTAGTCAGCGCTCTTAGTGTTCCTCCTGTTCCCGAGCACAGTAATAATCCTGATAAAGCAATGGTAAATGGACATTCACGATCTGTAGTATATTTTATGTAAAAATAGAGACCCCTGGGACAAAGTAGAAGGAAAATTTAAAGAGAACCGGCCACCAGAAATAACGCTGTTAACCTGCAGATATGCGGATAATCTGCAGGTTAACAGCGTTATGATGCTGTCCGGAGCCTACACGCAGCCGAATGCAGCAGAGAGACAATGATCTTTATTTTCCCCGCCAGCATTCGGTATTCACTCATAGGGGCTGCGCTGGTTCAATCACCGCGCGCCCGGCCCTGACTGACACTGGCTCTACATTGGGCCTCAGCTGTCAGTGAATGAAGTCGCTCCGGCTCCGCCTCCCATGACTGAACATTTGAGATGGACATCGACGAACTGGAAGTTGTAAAGGACTTCAAACTACTCAAATCGATGAACAGTATGACTGTGCTTGATTGGCAAGCAAATTCACCTGACCTTAATCCTATAGAGAATCTGTGGGGTATTGTCAAGAGGAAGATGAGAGACACCAGATCCAACAATGCAGACGAGCTGAAGGCTGCTATCAAAGCAACCTGGGCTTCCATAACACCTCAGCAGAGCCACAGGCTGATCGCCTCCGTGCCACGCCACATTGATGCAGTAATTGATGCAAAAGGAGCCCCGACCAAGTATTGAGTGCATTTACTGAACACACATTTCAGTAGGCCAACATTTCGGATTTTAAAATAATTTTTCAAGGTGGTGTTGAAAAGTATTCTAATTTACTGAGATAATGACTTTTGGGTTTTCATTGGCTGTAAGCCATAATCATCAATATTAACAGAAATAAACACCTGAAATAGATCACTGTGTGTAATGACTTCATATAATATATGAGTTTCACTTTTTGTATTGAAGAACTGAAATAAATTAACTTTTTGATGATAGTCTGATTTTGTGAGAAGCACCTGTACAGAGGCTCAGTTCAACCAAGCATCCATGTGCTCTAAATGGGAAGACGGGAATCTGCTGACAGACATCTCTGGTCTCAAATAATTTCCAGAAAGAACAAAAGGATTGGCTGTTGAAATTCAACATGGTGATCCTTATTTCCCCCCCAAATTTTTTATCTATTTTTTTCATTTATTGATGCAAGCGCCATGTGCTCACACTGAGGGGCTAAAGCCACAGAAGAACTTTTAGGCTATGTTCACAAAAAGTCTTTTTGAGGCATTAAAAAATGATGAGTACCGTATTTCAAGTGGAAAACACTTCATGAAATGCCTTTTCGTTGGTGAAAGTTTGGATGAGTTTTTATTTTCCAGAAGAAGTTTGAAGACTTCTGTTCCTGTTTTTGCGGACAGATCGGGGAATACTCTTTTTTCCCCCACCATTTTTCAAAACTTCTCAGAAAAAAAAATCCTCATATGATCATATGAACAACAAAGTGGATTTCCCATTGAAATGAACAGGAAGAGTTTTCCAAGCATTTTTAATGGTGGTTCTGGAGCGATCTAAAACCTCATTGTGGACTTGGCCCTAAAGCTCCTCTATAAACCTTGGTAGTGTGCTGAATTTTATACATGCATTTCATTCTTTTTTTTACAATTTACAGTTATATTTGTCTGGAAATATTAGAAAAATCCCTTATGTTTTGAAAAAAACCCACCATTGACTAGAGATGGTGCAGATCGATTCACAAGACCATGTCCAGTGGCTACGTCAGTAATCTGTGGATGGGAACGCCCGAAAATGATGCAACATTAGAGTCTATGGCCCCATTAGTGCATACGTTGGAATACCGGTTAGCAGAGTGTTCAGACCTAAGCACTGACAGGGCCAGCGAACGGGAGCCGGAACGCAATGTCAAAGCACCCTAAAGCTCCTCTATACACCTTTGAAGTGTTGGCTTTTATACGGTACATGTTTCAGTGCTTTTTTCTTTAAAATTTACTTATTTTGAAAAAGTCCACCATTATCTAGAGTTGATGCGAATCTATTTACAAGACCAGGTTCAGCGGCTACGTCAGTAATCTGTGGATGGCAGACGGGAGACTTACTAATCGCCGCTTACCTAGGTCCAGCAGACACATTAATATGTAAACGGCAGACCTACTAACCGCCACTTACCTAGGTCCAGGGGCCACATAACTAATCTGTGGATGGCGGACGGGAGACTTACTAACCTGTTGTGAATACTCTGGAGGCAACTTCTGAGCTGGAGCTCCCTCCGGTGGTTGCTGAGGGTAATGAATAGGGTTGAGCATTCCGATACTGCAAATATCGGGTATCGGCCGATATTAGCTGTATCGGAATTCCGATTCCGAGTTCCGATATTTTCGTCTTATCGGATACCGGAATCGGGATTGTCACTGTCACTGTCTGTGTCCGTCGGTCGGGTCTGTCAGGAGTCAGCGGCACTTACCTGGCAGAAGATCTCCGGCGGTCACGTCCTGGACTGCTTCATGGCCGCCATCTTCTTTCCCCGGCGGTCACATGCAGTTTCTCGCGATAACTGCAGTGACTGCTGGGTAATCCCGGCCGTAAAGCAGTCAGTCCGATGACGTCACCGCCGGGGAAGCAGGTAATCAGCTGTGCTGCGTTGCAATGACAGGCTCTGCCTGTCATTGCGATGTAGCAGAGCTGGATCGTCGTGGGACAATCGTTACTATGGACTGCGTCGGACAGGTGGTATACTGTTGGTTTGTTGTTTTTCTTTTTTTACAGGAGATCGATGGCGTCGCAGGAATGAGAGAGTAATAAAAGTAATGAAAACTGTGTTGTCTCTTTTATTTCATTAAAAGACTTTTTTCTTGCTGTGTCTTTTTTTTATGCATTTAATAACTTTGGGATTAATAATGGATCGGTGTCTTATTGACGCCTCTCCATTATTAACCGGGCTTATTGTCACCGTGCAATCAACGGTGACAATAACCCCTTATTACCCCGCTTGCCACCGCTACAGGGCAAGTGGGAAGAGCCGGGTAAAGTACCACAATTGGCACATCTTTTGATGCGCCAAATGTGGGGCTGCTGTAGCCTGGTATTATCAGGCTGTTGAGGGCCAAAATCCATGGGCCTTGACAGTCTTTTAATACCAGGCCGCAGCAGTCTGCATTTTACTTGGCTGGTTAACAAAAATAGGGGGGATCCCCACGCCGTTTTTTTTTCGAGGGGATCCCCTATTTTTGTTAACCAGCCAAGCTAAGCAGACTGCTGTGGCCTGGTATTATCAGGCTTGCAAGGTCCATGGATATTGGATCCTTACCAGCCTGAAAAACCAGGCCTCAGTGGTCTGCTTCATCTGGCTGGTTAACAAAAATAGGGGGGACCCCATGCCAATTTTTTTCGAGGGGATCCCCTATTTTTGTTAATCAGCCAAGATATGCAGACTGCTGTGGCCTGGTATTATCAGGCTGGCAAGGTCCATGGATCTTGGCTCCTTAACAGCCTGAAAATCCAGGCCTCAGCGGTCTGCTTCATCTGGCTGGTTAACAAAAATAGGGGGGACCCCACGCCAATTTTTTTCGAGGGGATCCCCTATTTTTGTTAATCAGCCAAGATATGCAGACTGCTGTGGCCTAGTATTATCAGGCTGGCAAGGTCCATGGATCTTGGCTCCTTAACAGCCTGAAAATCCAGGCCTCAGCGGTCTGCTTCATCTGGCTGGTTAACAAAAATAGGGGGGACCCCACGCCAATTTTTTTCGAGGGGATCCCCTATTTTTGTTAATCAGCCAAGATATGCAGACTGCTGTGGCCTAGTATTATCAGGCTGGCAAGGTCCATGGATCTTGGCTCCTTAACAGCCTGAAAATCCAGGCCTCAGCGGTCTGCTTCATCTGGCTGGTTAACAAAAATAGGGGGGACCCCACGCCATTTTTTTTTTCGAAGGGAACCCCTATTTTTGTTAATCAGTTCCCTCTGACGTCACTGATTGTGTCCCTGGCTGACCTGAAGTGAAAGTGGAAAGCAATCAATTAAGCTTTCCACTTAAGGGCCCGTCTCACATAGCGATATCGCTACCGAGATCGCTGCTGAGTCACTAGTTTTGTGACGCAGCAGCGAGCTCACCAGCGATATCGCTGTGTGTGACATTCAGCGACGATCAGCCCCCCTGCCGGGTATCGCTGATCGTCGCTGAAATGTCAGAACCTTTTTTTGATCGCTGGTTTCCCGCTGACAGGCACGCATCGCTGCGTGTGACAGGCGGGAGACCAGCGATCCGCTGGTAACCAAGGTACACAGCGGGTTTCCAGGCGCGGGGCTGTGCCTAGAAACCCGCTGTGTACCTTGGATACCAGCGCCCTGATGCAGGGAGCTGGTATCCAAGGTACACAGCGGGTTTCCAAGCGCTGCGCGGTGCCTGGAAACCCGCTGTGTACCTTGGTTACCAGCGGATCGCTGGTCTCCCGCCTGTCACACGCAGCGATGCGTGCCTGTCAGAGGGAAACCAGCGATCAAATAAAGGTCCTGACATTTCTGCGACGATCAGCGATACCCGGCAGGGGGGCTGATCGTCGCTGAATGTCACACACAGCGATATCGCTGGTGAGCTTGCTGCTGCGTCACAAAACTTGTGACTCAGCAGCGATCTCGGTAGCGATATCGCTATGTGAGACGGGCCCTTAAGCGATGTTACCCGCAGTGTCGCTGTCCCAGATCGCTGCCTGAGCTGCCTGTTTGGCAGCTCAGCAGCGATCATGTAGCGATACACCAGCGACACAGTGCATATCGTTGTCGGGATCGCTGGTGTATCGTTATGTGACACCCAGCCTTTACTCTCCTGTCAGGCAGGAGAGGAACTCATTCATTTGGGGTTTATTGTGAGGCTGCAGCATTAGCTGCGGTCCCTGCAGTAAACATTAACCCTTTCTGAAGGATTACACCGTGGGACCTGACTGTGCATCGATTGGTAAGAATAATTTTGCTTTATTATTTTATTTTTATTACAGGAAATGGTTTTAGCAGGTAAATAAAATATGGTCAAAAACTGTGTGATTATTTCATTAAACTTCTTTTTTATTAAAGTGTGTGTGTTTGATTTTTCTTTCATACAATAGGATTAATAATTGATAGTTGTCTAATTGACAGCTCTCAATTATTAACCTGGCTTAAAGTGACCTTTCAATTGCAAGGTCATTTTAACCCCTTATTAACCCATTCGCCACGCTACAGGGCAATGGGAATAGACGGGCAAAGTGCCAGAAAGGGCAAATCTAATTAGAGATTTGCCCTTTCTGGGGTGTCTGGGGGCAGATGTTAAGTAGCCGGGGGGGGCCAAAAAAAATGGTCCCTCTCTGGGCTATTATTATCTGCCCCCACTCACTGGCTTTGTCTGTCTGGTTGCGAAAATAGGGCGGGAGCCCACGCATTTTTTTTCAGCAATTTTACACCATTATATATATATATATATATATATATATATATATATATACATGTCATTGAATTTGTGACACATATATATATATATTTATATTTGTAGTTCATACACTTCTACATAGTATAATAGCCGCTAATTCAATTGCCGGCTTTTGTGAAAATGCAGAACCCGACATGAAATGACACTTGGTGTACATAGGGTTAACCATGTCTTTTCATGTCCTTTGCTATCTAATTTGCACAAACAATTAAATCAGACTATGTGTGCAAAATTTCACACCTGTAGGGGTTAATTAAAGGTGTAAATTCGTAGCAAAAAAGTCCGTTTTTTTTACAACGAATTTACACCTTTAATTAACCCCTACAGGTGTGAAATTTTGCACACATAGTCTGATTTAATTGTTTGTGCAAATCAGATAGCAAACGACATGAAAAGACATGGTTAACCCTATGTACACCAAGTGTCATTTCATGTCGGGTGCTTCTGTCTTTTCACTGAAGCCGGCTTTACCCGGCAATTGAATCAGAGTATATTTTACTATGTAGAAGTGTATAAACTATACATATATGTATATATATATGTCACAATGACATGTATATATATATATATGTATTCTATGTGTGTATATTTAGTGTTTACAAGGAAATAAAGGTTTTTTTTAGTTGCGATATTTTGTTCCCATAGACTTACATGGGACTCTCGGTATCGGGTATCGCCGATATTTTAGTGATATCGGCGATACCATTCCGATTCCGATACTTTAGGATATCGGAAAGTATCGCTCAACTCTAGTAATGAACTTATTGCTGAATGGCCTTCAGCTGGCTCTGAATGATCTGACATAAGTGACCTGAACTCCCTTCAGCCTTGCCGGTAATCAATTGTTCCTCCTGGTCTTGCTTGGAGCTCAGCTTGCATTCCTTCTCTCATTCAGATAAGTGTTTTGCTGTTTTTTTTCCTCTGGTTGGATTTTCCCTGCTGGTTTGCTGCTTGCAGTGGATTTCGGCCTGGTCCCCTTTTGGGGTCTGGCGCTGCAATTGTGCTAATTTTGTATGTGCACTTTTGCTCTGTTCATTTGTCACTTTTTATTTGCTGAATTGCTGTGTGTTACACCAGAGATCTGATTTAGGTGGTAGAGATCGTGTGATCTCAGTTTTTTTTTGTTAATCAGAAGTGTTGGTATTTTTGTCAGGGGTTTTTTGGGTTGCAGTCAGAATTCTTTCCTATACTTTTCTATCTAGACAGATTGGGCCCCAGCGTTTGCTCATTCTATTTTCTGTCTCTGTCCGTATTTTCTTCTTGTCTAACCGCCATTACATGTTTGGGGGCTTCCTATTTCTTTGGGGTTCTGCTCAGGGGCAGATAGGTTTCATCTTTCTGTCTTTAGGTGTAGTTATCTCTCCGGCTGTGACGAGGCGTCTAGGATCACCGTAGGTATGCTCCACGGCTACTTCTAGTGTGGCGGTTAGTTTAGGGTACTGCAATCCAATAGTTTCCAGCCTCTCTGGTGTATTATTACTTTGGCTATTTTTGCAATTTCTCCTCAGCTACCGAAACATAACACTAACCTCTCTTACCTGGGTCCAGGGGCCATGTCAGTAATCTGTGGACGGCGGACGGGAGACTTACTAATCGCCTCTCACCTGGGTCCAGGGGCCACGTCAGTAATCTGTGGATGGCGGACGGGAGACGTACTAATCACCTCTCACCTGGGTCCAGGGGCCACATCAGTAATCTGTGGATGGCAGATGGGAGACTTACTAACCCCTCTTACCTAGGTCCAGGGGCCACGTCAGTAATCTGTAGATGGCGGGAGACTTTCTAACCCCTCTTACCTAGGTCCAGGGGCCACGTCAGTAATCTGTAGGTGGCGGGAGACTTACTAACCCCTCTTACCTAGGTCCAGGGGCCACGTCAGTAATCTGTAGGTGGCGGAGACTTCCTAACCCCTCTTACCTAGGTCCAGGGGCCATGTCAGTAATCTGTGGATGGCGGACGGGAGACTTACTAACCACCACTTACCTTGGCCCAGGGGCCACATCACTAATCTGTGGATGGTGGACGGGAGACTTACTAACCCCTCTTACCTTTGTCCAGGGGCCATGTCAGTAATCTGTGGATGGCGGACGGGAGACTTACTAATCGCCTCTCACCTGGGTCCAGGGGCCTCGTCAGCAATCTGTGGATGGCAGACGGGAGACTTACTAACCCCTCTTACCAAGGTCCAGGGGCCATGTCAGTAATCTGTAGATGGCGGGAGACTTACTAACCCCTCTTACCTAGGTCCAGGGGCCACATCAGTAATCTGTGGATGGCAGACGGGAGACTTACTAATCCCTCTTACCAAGGTCCAGGGGCCATGTCAGTAATCTGTGGACGGTGGACGGGAGACTTACTAACCGCTTCTTATCTAGGTCCAGGGGCCACGTCAGTAATCTGTGGATGACGGACGGGAGACTTACTAATTGCCTCTTACCTAGATCCAGGGGCCACGTCAGTAATATGTGGATGTATGACGGGAGACTTACTAACCGCCTCTTACCTAGGTCCAGGGGCCACGTCAGTAATCTGTGGATGGCGGATGGGAGACTTACTAACTGCCTCCTACCTAGGTCCAGGGCTACGTCAGTAATCTGTGGATGGCGGATGGGAGACTTACTAACCGCCTCTTTCCTAGGTCCAGGAGCCACGTCAGTAATCTGTAGATGGCGGACGGGAGACTTACTAAACGCACAGCTCTAGTCCTTAGTAGATTACAGTCGTGGCCCTGTAAATTGATTTGCTCCAACTCTACTACTGATCAAAAAAACGCTGCATGTAGGAGTGACGCAGAACACCAGGGAACATACATGGGAAGCAGAGTGTGAACAGTGTCGTACGGCAGTTTCCAACATCTGATAACCATGGGAAGAATACGGGACAGGGATGTCCGGAGCGGCAGCAGGCCTCCTGACCGTTACCTCAGCCTTATATATATCCCTGAGCGGCCGCAGGCCTCCTGACCGTACCCTCAGCCTCATATCCAGGAGTGGCCGTGGGCCTCCTGACCGTACCCTCATATATATCACGGTGTGGCCGAAGGCCTCCTGACCGTAACCTCAGCCTCATATATATCCTGGAGCGGCCGCAAGCCTCCTGACCGTAGCCTCAGCCTCACATATATCCTGGAGCAGCCGCAGGCCTCCTGACCGTATCCTCATATATATCCCGGAGCGGCCGCAGGCCTCCTGACTGTACCCTCAGCCTCATATATATCCCGGAGCGGCCGCAGGCCTCCTGACTGTAACCTCAGCCTCATATATATCCCGGAGCGGCCGCAGGCCTCCTGACCGTAACCTTAGCCTCATATATAACCCAGAGCGGCCACAGGCCTCCTGACCGTACCCTCAGCCTCATATATATCCCGGAGTGGCCACAGGCCTCCAGACCGTACCCTCAGCCTCATATATATCCCAAAGCGGCCGCAGGCCTCCTGACCGTAACCTCAGCCTCATATATATCCCGGAGCAGCCACAGGCCTCCTGACCGTACCCTCAGCATCATATATATCCCGGAGCGGCTGCAGGCCTCCTGACCGTACCCTCATATATATCCCGGAGCGGCCACAGGCCTCCTGACCGTACCCTCATATACATCCCAGAGCGGCCGCAGGCCTCCTGACCGTAACTTCAGCCTCATATATATCCCGGAGCGGCCGCAGGCCTCCTGACTGTAACCTCAGCCTCATATATATCCCGGAGCGGCCGCAGGCCTCCTGACCGTAACCTTAGCCTCATATATAACCCAGAGCGGCCACAGGCCTCCTGACCGTACCCTCAGCCTCATATACATCCCGGAGTGGCCACAGGCCTCCGGACCGTACCCTCAGCCTCATATATATATCCCGAAGCGGCCGCAGGCCTCCTGACCGTAACCTCAGCCTCATATATATCCCGGAGCAGCCACAGGCCTCCTGACCGTACCCTCAGCATCATATATATCCCGGAGCGGCCGCAGGCCTCCTGACCGTACCCTCATACATATCCCGGAGCGGCCACAGGCCTCCTGACCGTACCCTCATATACATCCCGGAGCGGACGCAGGCCTCCTGACCGTAACCTCAGCCTCATATATATCCCGGAGTGGCCGCAGGCCTCCTGACTGTAACCTCAGCCTCATATATATCCCGGAGCGGCAGCAGGCCTCTTGACCGTAACCTCAGCCTCATATAAATCCCGGAGTGGCCACAGGCCTCCTGATCGTAACCTCAGCCTCATATATATCCCGGAGGGCCGCAGGCCTCCTGACCGTACCCTCATACATATCCTGGAGCGGCCGCAGGCCTCCTGACCGTAACCTCAGCCTCATATATCCCGGAGCGGCCGCAGGCCTCCTGACCGTAACCTCAGCCTCATATATATCCCGGAGCGGCCGCAGGCCTCCTGACCGTAACCTCATATATATCCCAGAGCGACCGCAGGCCTCCTGACCGTAACCTCAGCCTCATATATATCCCAGAGCGGCCGCAGGCCTCCTGACCGTACCCTCAGCCTCATATATATCCCGGAGCGGACGCAGGCCTCCTGACCGTAACCTCATATATATCCCGGAGCGTCCGCAGGCCTCCTGACCGTAACCTCAGCCTCATATATCCTGGAGCGGCCGCAGGCCTCTTGACCGTAACCTCAGCCTCATAGATATCCTGGAGCGTCCGCAGGCCTCCTGACCGTAACCTCAGCCTCATATATATCCCGGAGCAGCCGCAGGAACCTTGACCGTACCCTCAGCCTCATATATAACCCGGAGCAGCCACAGGCCTCCTGACCGTAACCTCATATATATCCCGGAGCGGCCGCAGGCCTCCTGACCGTAACGTCAGCCTCATATATAACCCGGAGCGGCTGCAGGCCTCCTGACCGTACCCTCAGCCTTATATATATCCCGGTAAGATTAAATAACATTGGCACTCATGATCAAAGGAACAAGAATTATTTTTATTCCATATCCAATTGACGTTTCGGTCTATAACTTAGACCTTCTTCAGACTGGAAAAACATGCAAATAAATGAAAATTGAAAACCTCATATAATGAAAATATACATAGAAAATAAGAACATAACAATAGAGAACATAAATAGAATCAACATTGAGAACCATACTAAATGACATTGGATATCATAATATGTTCAGGATATCAGGTCATATTATCATGATATAATGAGTAAATGAGGAATAGGTACCTATTCCTCATTTACTCATTATATCATGATAATATGACCTGATATCTTCTTATTTTCTATGTATATTTTCATTATATGAGGTTTTCAATTTTCATTTATTTGCATGTTTTTCCAGTCTGAAGAAGGTCTAAGTTATAGACCGAAACGTCAATTGGATATGGAATAAAAATAATTCTTGTTCCTTTGATCATGAGTGCCAATGTTATTTAATCTTATTGTATATGGGCTTGGTAACCCTAGCATTTGAGCACCACTTTATATTGAGGAGTGACGTGCATACTTTGTATAATTTATATATATCCCGGAGCGGCCACAGGCCTCCTGACCGTAACTTCAGCCTCATATAAAACCCGAAGCGGCTGCAGGCCTCCTGACCGTTCCCTCAGCCTCATATATAACCCGGAGCAGCCGCAGGCCTCCTGACCGTAACCTCATATATAACCCGGAGCGGCCGCAGGCCTCCTGACCGTACCCTCAGCCTCACATATATCCCGGAGCGGCCACAGGCCTCCTGACCGTAACCTCATATATAACCCGGAGCGGCCGCAGGCCTCCTGACCGTTCCCTCAGCCTCATATATAACCCGGAGCAGCCGCAGGCCTCCTGACCGTAACCTCATATATAACCCGGAGCGGCCGCAGGCCTCCTGACCGCAACCTCAGCCTCATATATATCCGGAAGCGGCCGCAGGCCTCCTGACCGTACCCTCATACATATCCCGGAGCGGCCGCAGGCCTCCTGACCATAACCTCAGCCTCATATATATCTCGGAGCAGCCATAGGCCTCCTGACCGTACGCCCTCAGCCTCATATATATCCCGGAGCGGACGCAGGCCTCCTGACCGTAACCTCATATATATCCCGGAGCGTCCGCAGGCCTCCTGACCGTAACCTCAGCCTCATATATCGCGGAGCGGCCGCAGGCCTCTTGACCGTAACCTCAGCCTCATATATATCCCGGAGCAGCCGCAGGCCTCCTGACCGTAACCTCAGCCTCATATATATCCCGGAGCAGCCGCAGGAACCTTGACTGTACCCACAGCCTCATATATAACCCGGAGCAGCCACAGGCCTCCTGACCGTAACCTCATATATATCCCGGAGCGGCCGCAGGCCTCCTGACCGTAACCTCAGCCTCATATATAACCCGGAGCGGCTGCAGGCCTCCTGACCGTACCCTCAGCCTTATATATATCCCGGAGCGGCCACAGGCCTCCTGACCATAACCTCATATATAACCCGGAGCGGCCGCAGGCCTCCTGACCGTACCCTCAGCCTCACATATATCCCGGAGCGGCCACAGGCCTCCTGACCGTACCCTCATACATATCCCGGAGCGGCCGCAGGCCTCCTGACCATAACCTCAGCCTCATATATATTTCGGAGCAGCCATAGGCCTCCTGACCGTACCCTCAGCCTCATATATATCCCGGAGCGGACGCAGGCCTCCTGACCGTAACCTCATATATATCCCGGAGCGTCCGCAGGCCTCCTGACCGTAACCTCAGCCTCATATATCCCGGAGCGGCCGCAGGCCTCTTGACCGTAACCTCAGCCTCATATATATCCCGGAGCAGCCGCAGGCCTCCTGACCGTAACCTCAGCCTCATATATATCCCGGAGCAGCCACAGGAACCTTGACCGTACCCTCAGCCTCATATATAACCCGGAGCAGCCACAGGCCTCCTGAACGTAACCTCATATATATCCCGGAGCGGCCGCAGGCCTTCTGACCGTAACCTCAGCCTCATATATAACCCGGAGCGGCTGCAGGCCTCCTGACCGTACCCTCAGCCTTATATATATCCCGGAGCGGCCGCAGGCCTCCTGACCGTTCCCTCAGCCTCATATATAATCCGAGCAGCCGCAGGCCTCCTGACCGTAACCTCATATATAACCCGGAGCGGCCGCAGGCCTCCTGACCGCAACCTCAGCCTCATATATATCCGGAAGCGGCCGCAGGCCTCCTGACCGTACCCTCATACATATCCCGGAGCGGCCGCAGGCCTCCTGACCATAACCTCAGCCTCATATATATCTTGGAGCAGCCATAGGCCTCCTGACCGTACGCCCTCAGCCTCATATATATCCCGGAGCGGACGCAGGCCTCCTGACCGTAACCTCATATATATCCCGGAGCGTCCGCAGGCCTCCTGACCGTAACCTCAGCCTCATATATCGCGGAGCGGCCGCAGGCCTCTTGACCGTAACCTCAGCCTCATATATATCCCGGAGCAGCCGCAGGCCTCCTGACCGTAACCTCAGCCTCATATATATCCGGAGCAGCCGCAGGAACCTTGACCGTACCCTCAGCTTCATATATAACCCGGAGCAGCCACAGGCCTCCTGAACGTAACCTCATATATATCCCGGAGCGGCCGCAGGCCTTCTGACCGTAACCTCAGCCTCATATATAACCCGGAGCGGCTGCAGGCCTCCTGACCGTACCCTCAGCCTTATATATATCCCGGAGCGGCCGCAGGCCTCCTGACCATAACCTCAGCCTCATATATATCTCAGAGCAGCCATAGGCCTCCTGACCGTACCCTCAGCCTCATATATAACCCGGAGCGGACGCAGGCCTCCTGACCGTAACCTCAATATATCC
>JARQOD010000005.1:46974110-46991128 GCA_033576555.1 Oophaga sylvatica
TGCTTAGGACTGTTATTTTTTCCTGGTCTCTGATCAACTTTCCAGAACTTCTGACAGGAAAAGTTGCACAGTGGAATTGGTTTACATCACACGACCATATCGAGTGTGCAGAGCTCATGGGCTCCCTGTAATTTCTGCTATGTGCAGCCTATAAACCGCACACACTTTATTATATGATGCTGTCCGTCAGGGTCGCACACACTAGTTGTACACACAGATATCGCCTCCATCACTGCTTCCTGCCGGCGACCACGGCCGGACGGTGGCGTCACAATAGGCGAGTGGCTGCGCGCCAAGCGCGCTCTGACTGACTCCCGGAGTAAACCGATCAGCGCTGGTTTGAGCTGGCGCGTCGCCCTGACAACGCAGGTCCCGTCTATAAAAGGCAGCGAGCGCCGGCTTCATCAGCTCAGTCAGTGTCAGGTTCGCGGGCGGTGAGGCGAGCGCGTGCGGTGCGGACGGGGATCTCTCGCTGTTTGGGGTCCGGTCTCCTTGTGGTTATATTTCTTCTCTTCTGGGCATTTGGTGCCTCGATGGGTACAGATTTCGTAAATGCTTTTTAAGGTAAGCTCTTCTGTGAGGGGTCGGGGGAGGGTCTGTTAGGGTAACGGACTGAACTGGGGAGAAATTTGCGGTGCGCGATTTGAGCACTTTTGTACTTTTTTGCGTTCCATAGTTTGTATCTAATAAGCTATTAATGGCGAGAAGGAGCTGCACACGTGGCTGTATGAATGAGATGGAGCTGGGTGACCTGTATCGTGACTATTGCGACTTGTTTCGCTACACTAGACCCTGGGGAGCTTTCTTATGTCGAGCATCATCAAATAGTTTAACCATTATCTTAGGGGCCAGCATATGGCTTGTAAGGCAAAGCTACAGGGGGTTTCTGGGCCATGAGGACAGGGGGTCATGCTTTATGGCTATGTTAAGGGTGAATCTTCCTTTTTTATTAAAGGGGTTGTTAAAAGCTAAATTAAAATGGCTGCTTTCTTCCTGAAATGAGCCACCCCTGACCATGGGTTGTCTGCTGTACTACAACTCTGGCCAGAATGGAGGTGATCTGCAATGTCAGATGTAACCTATAGGCAGGAAGCGGCCATGGTTTTTCTACTTCTGGACTACCTGTTTAAGTCTGTATCTATGCAAGTGTGGTGGTCTGGATGACTTGGGTCTTCTCTGATAGACTATCCCATGCTGTCAGAGCTGGGTGCAGTGTGGGAGCCGGTATGAGCACGGATTGGGCACCCGAGGGCCCTCCCTGCCGGTTAGTGACACGAGGCAGCTTTCTGTGTAGGCGGATGGAGCCGCTCAGCCATTCATAAAATGGGTTGGGTGCATGACGCAGTGGATCTGGTTTCAATTTTTTTTTTTTCCATTGATTGTAACCGATTACTATGTAATGCGATGACTAATAGGTTTTTTTTTTTTTTTTTTCCCTCCCCATTGCAGAACGCCAGCAGCACAGCAGTAAGAAACGGCTCTTTTGAGAGCGTAGGGCTTGTTTTGTACTTACCAGGCTTCTATTTCACCGGAGAGCCTCCTTGGCTGCAAAGCTGAGTCCCTCTTTGTAATAAACCCCATCTCTAACTTGTCCATGTAAGTGACTGAGCTGATGAGACTCGTTTTTTTTCTCTCCCTGTATGTGATAGTTTGTAACTAGTGTCTTTTGCCCTCTTTAGTTTGTTGCATTCTCGTCTTGTGATTTTATTACGTTGAGACAATGAACAGCTTCAGCAACGAAGACTTTGACTTTAGCTTCCTCGAGGAAGGCTTCTCTGCTCGTGATGTCCTGGAGCAGAAGATCAATGAAGTGTCCTTATCTGTAAGCTTGAGTTGATGGGGTGGGGGGTTGTTTATGCCACCATTATCGTCGGCTTCTTCATTGCTGATCCTGTTAAATTTTAGGATGACAAGGATGCCTTTTATGTGGCTGATCTCGGGGATATCGTGAAGAAGCATGTTCGGTGGTTTAAAGCACTCCCCAGAGTCACTCCATTTTATGCTGTTAAATGCAATGATAGCAAGGCCATTGTGAAGACCCTGTCCATCTTGGGGGCTGGATTTGATTGCGCCAGCAAGGTAAGAGTAAAGGAGTAATCCTTCCTCGGGAGGTGAACAAGTAGGGTAATGACATTTACTGATTCTCCAGCATGAGAGGTCCATAATACTTGGAGCTTGCATTATCTGTACACATGTCTTTGGTCCATGCTCACACCTGATGTGGTACTAGATTACCTCTCCAAGGCCATCCAAACTCTTTAACTTTTCACAAAGAGTAATATTTATTTCAAGAAGTCCTCCCTCCACCTCCAAGGCTGTTAACTGTTGTAGCAGTCTTTGGATAATATTTAGAGTACTCCTCTTTTTGGCTTTAAATATAGCTTATGGCACAGTGGTTATATAGTGTTAAATAATTTCATGCTTTGTAGATTAAAATTTCTTTTTTTCTACAGACTGAAATACAGCTCGTCCAAAGTATTGGCGTTCCACCCGAGAGAATTATCTACGCCAACCCCTGCAAACAAGTTTCCCAGATCAAGTATGCAGCTAGCAGTGGTGTGGAGAAAATGACCTTTGACAGTGAAGTGGAACTGATGAAAGTGGCAAGAAACCATCCCAATGCCAAGTAAGTATATCCTAATGCCCAAAGCCTCTCTTGTACCATTGTAATATCTTTATACTACAATAGTTTAGTGCCACAACTATGTGACCTGGTACAACGTACTGGAAATTTGTCTCATAAGCCACCAGCTCTTAAGTTCTTCATCTGTTGCCACATGGGCTGTTTCTGTATTCAGTTTTTTTTTTTTTTTTGTTTAGGCTTGTTCTGAGGATTGCCACAGATGACTCTAAAGCGGTGTGTCGACTGAGTGTGAAGTTTGGAGCCACTCTTAAAACAAGCCGGATTCTTCTGGAACGTGCAAAGGAGCTCAATGTTGAGATCATTGGTGTAAGGTAAGAGTGTTATTATAGAAAAGTGTACCTCTGTAAGCTTGGATTTATGCTGTTGTGTATCAAGGTTGTAAGCAAGTGTATGTGTGTGTGTATATATTATATATTTTTTTTTTTTTTTTTCTTCAAACTAGCTTTCATGTTGGCAGTGGGTGCACAGACCCTCAGACATTTGTTCAAGCAGTTTCTGATGCCCGATGTGTCTTTGATATGGGAGAAGAGCTTGGGTTTAATATGCACTTACTTGACATCGGTGGAGGATTTCCTGGGTCTGAAGATGTCAAGCTCAAGTTCGAAGAGGTAAGATTATATTCAAAGAGACCATAAAGATGAGTCAGTCTATGATGTATAAATATCAAGAGGTTAAGTGCTATGCAGTGTTTTTGATCTTAGTCATGACCTGTGCATCTAATTTCCTTCTAGGTAACTGCTGTAATAAACCCTGCTCTGGACAAATACTTCCCAGTTGATTCCAAAGTGCAAATTATTGCAGAACCTGGAAGATACTACGTGGCATCGGCTTTCACGCTCGCTGTCAATATCATTGCAAAGAAGGTTATGGTGACTGAACAGACTGGATCTGATGGTATGTGTGTAAAGGTTTAACTGTTTCCAAAAAACATAAAAAATACATTAAAAAAGCAAGTTAAGTCTAACTATCTTGTATCCATTTTAGATGAAGATGACTCCAGCTGTGACAAGACACTCATGTACTATGTCAACGATGGTGTCTACGGATCTTTCAATTGCATCTTGTATGACCATGCTCATGTTAAGCCTGTGTTACAGAAGGTAATTAGGAGCTTAAATGGCCTATGCTTCCTATAGGCAAAGGTGCTGTTTCTGGAAGGGGTGGTGGGGGGGAATGGCAAAAGTTAAAATCCTCATGACACATTTCCTTTGTCTCAAACTAATGGCTTGTATGTACAGGAAGTCTCATACTGGCTAAATCTATACCTTATTGAAGTTGTAGGTAAAGGAGCTGCAATTGCTTCATGGTGTGACATTGCACTTGTAGCTCTCCTTCCCTTTTCCCTACCAGTTGGACACTGGTGGTGAAAGTGGAGTAGAAGATGTCCACTCCTTTACCTACAACTTCAACACTGGATTTCTCAAATTAAAAAAAAAAAAAAATTCTACAGTCTAAGTACAGCTTTACTCTGTAATGAGTGCCTCTACGTGCATCCTTTTTAGGTTGAGGTATAAAATCCTCTTGAGTGTCCCTTAAACTTGCAGGAGTGTAATTATGACTACACCAGTTGCTTTGTCATTATTTGTTCTTGTAATGGGTCTGAATCAGACTGGCAATGACTAGACTAACTTTTCAAATGGGTGTAGCCAACAAAGATTTACTCTTGTAATCTCTGGATTAAAGTAGGGTAACATAATGCCATACAATGTAGCTTCATGCTGGATACTTTACTACTGGGAATTTGCCAAGATTAATCTGCTTTAAGACTCAGTTGCCTAAACTGATTATCATTACAGAAGCCTAAAATGGATGAAAAATACTACTCTAGCAGCATTTGGGGACCAACGTGTGATGGCCTAGATCGTATTGTTGAGCGATTTGACCTACCGGAGTTGCAGGTTGGAGACTGGATGCTGTTTGAGAACATGGGAGCGTACACTGTAGCTGCATCATCAACATTCAATGGATTCCAGAGACCATCGCTTTTTTATGTGATGTCAAGGCCATACTGGTAAGAAATGGCACTGACTAGCTTGTTGCAAAGTCAAGACATGAATTTGCATGGTCTCTATCTGCAGCATGTTCATGCAGATGGGAAAGGAAAAATATTGGCTTGCTTTGTCAGCACTAGTTAGCTGTTGGTAGTAACTTTCTCCCTTTTTGCCTTTTTCAGGCAACTGATGCATGATATCAAAGAGCATGGGATTGTTCCTGAGGTTCCTGAGTTGAGCGCACTTCACATTTCCTGTGCCCAAGAGAGTGGAAAAGAGCTGAGTACTGCAGCCTGTACTTCAGCAAGCGTCAATGTATAAAGTTAACTTTAACTGCTGTAGGTAGTTTTTAGTTAGTATGTAACTGTAGTTATTTGGGACCACAACCTAACTATTGTTTTCTAGAGTTTAACGTTCAGCATTAATGCAACAAAATGGATGACTATGAGATGGGGTCACAATTATCTGTGTTCCTATGGAAACTTTTTTTTTTTTTTTTCTTTTAATTCTCTTCAGTTGTATTGGAGGCATTGCTGTCACCAAGCATTTTTAGCTTGTGTACTGGCAGACTGTCCTCTTCTTGTTTAGCCAATTTTACAAATAAAGAATATTTAACATTTCTGAGCTCATGGTATCATTTCTCAAGTTGCTAAATGACAAACCAAGTGTTACAAAGCATAATGATTACCAGGACCGTGCCAAACCTCTGATCCCACAGCACTGGTCACTACTGAGCATGTGCATAAAGTGCAGCACAGATTCATCTCAACTAAAAGCCTTAAATCAGGAACAGACATTTATAGGACATGAAATAACTTTCCCAAATTCTAAACATTTTTTTACAGCACATGCTGCATTGTACTACTGTACTCAATTTATTATATAATTTAGGAGTTGGTCCATTTCATACAGACTCCAGTGACCCTACTGATGGTAAGGGAATTTATTCAGTCCGCATTCATCAATAGTCCAAATTCCCTGTGTAAAGAACATTAGCATCACAGGTGTGAGGGGGCTACACGTCTGTCAGGTGGTCTGAAGCCAGCGTTGGTAATGTCAGTGGAAGATACATGCCAGACTGCACTTGTAGATTTTCAATGGTGTGCCAACTACTGGAGCCCCAGGCAGGTAAGGATTTTGGTCAGACATCAGTGGGCTCCTGTGTGTGTAATGTGTAAGCATCCCAGTTCTAGTTATCCATATTTTAAAGGTTATTGACTTTAATCTTCTGGCCACCTAGGGCTGCTGACTTGCAGGACTCTGCTTTGGTATTCTGGTCCGTAATCGGTGGTTGGTTTAATTTTGAGCCCAGAAGACTCAATGAATAGTCCTGTTTTTTTTTTTTTTTTTTTTTTGAAAGCATGCAAGTTTATTATTGGCCTACAGCAGTCCTCATTACAGCGTTAGACACACCCTCCCGTGCAATAAGGTGTTCTAGGTCCTGCACTCTACGCTGAGCACTTATATTGGGGTTTAAATCTCTTAAGAGGTAATTTGTATGAAGCCCCTAAGGGATCTTCTCACTATTGAAGCAGCAGAGAGTCTCTGGACCATGGCTTCTGTTCAGCAGTGTCATTTGTTTAAGCGGTGGACAAAACTAGTGGACTGCGCTTTTATGCATGCCTAAAATGACTATGTCCAGATCATGGGTCAGATGTGTCTAGTGCCTCCATCTGTTTCATTATACAAAATCATTCTCCAGGGGTTATATCTGCATACTGTATTTTAGAGATTCGCCACAAGTCTTGTGGTGGTCTTCAGGAGGCAGAATAAGCCAACAGCAGGTCAAGAATTGGTTTTAAGTGATTAGATGACTTTATTCTTCATGTTGTGATACCAGAAAGAATTGTTCTCTTTAGTTTGGCTGCTATTCCTTTTGGGTTAAAAAAAACAACTTTCCATTTTTCTGCTGTCGTGTCATACAAGAGCTTGTTTTTTTTGCTGGAGGAGTTAGTGTTTTTATTGGAACTTTTTTTTTTTTTTTATCACTTTCTAGACTGATTTTTGGGAGGATGAATGTTTTTGGGGTTTGAGCAACCATGCTTGGTGATGGAGTTGTGACTCAAGTATGACAGTGCTCATTACTTGGCAAGAAATGGGTGGTGCTCGCTGTAAAACCACTTCTTTGGCAGTAGTTATGCCACCAATAAGCATTTGGGAATTGCCTGTGTTGCTGCAATGCTGTAGCCTTGGTTGTGGCATTATTGTGACTGGCTGCCTGTGTCGCTGCAATGATGTAGCCTTGGTTGTGGCATTACTGTGACTGGCTGCCTGACTACACACTGACATCATTGCTCTGTGGCTAGAGTTGAGCGATACTTTCCGATATCCTAAAGAATCGGAATGGTATCGCCGATATCACTAAAATATCGGTGATACCCGATACCGGAAGTCCCATGTAAGTCTATGGGAACAAAATATCGCAACTAAAAAAACCTCTTTCTTTCCTTGTAAACACTAAATATACACACATAGAATGAATATATATATAGATATATATATATATATATATATATATATATATATATATATATATATATATATATATCATTGTGACATATATACATATATGTATAGTTTATACACTTCTACATAGTAAAATATCCTCTGATTCAATTGCGGGTAAAGCCGGCTTCAGTGAAAAGACAGAAGCACCTGACATGAAATGACACTTGGTGTACATTGGGTTAACATGTCTTTTCATGTCCTTTGCTATCTAATTTGCACAAACAATTAAATCAGTCTGTGTGCAAAATTTCACACCTGTAGGGGTTAATTAAAGATGTAAATTCGTTGTAAAAAAACTGACTTTTTTGCTACGAATTTACACCTTTAACCCCTACAGGTGTGAAATTTTGCACACATAGACTGATTTAATTGTTTGTGCAAAGTAGATAGCAAAGGACATGAAAAGACATGGATAACCCTATGTACACCAAGTGTCATTTCATGTCGGGTTCTGCATTTTCACAAAAGCCAGCAATTGAATTAGCGGCTATTATACTATGTAGAAGTGTATGAACTATGTGTGTGTATGTGTGTGTATGTGTGTGTGTGTGTGTGTATGTGTGTGTGTGTGTGTATGTGTGTGTATGTGTGTGTATGTGTGTGTATGTGTATGTGTGTGTATGTGTGTGTATGTGTGTGTATGTATGTGTGTGTATGTGTGTGTATGTGTGTGTATGTGTGTGTGTATGTGTGTAGTGTATGTGTGTGTTATGTGTGTGTATGTGTGTGTATGTGTGTGTATGTGTGTGTGTATGTGTGTGTGTATGTGTGTGTGTATGTGTGTGTGTATGTGTGTGTGTATGTGTGTGTGTATGTGTGTGTGTATGTGTGTGTGTATGTGTGTGTGTATGTGTGTGTTGTATGTGTGTGTGTATGTGTGTGGTTGTGTGTGTGTTGTGTGTGTATGTGTGTGTGTGTATATGTGTGTGTTATGTGTGTGTGTATGTGTGTGTGTATGTTGTGTGTGTGTGTATGTGTGTTGTGTGTGTGTTATGTGTGTGTGTATGTGTGTGTGTATGTGTGTGTGTATTGTGTGTGTATGTGTGTGTGTATGTGTGTGTGTAGTGTGTGTGTATGTTTGTGTGTGGTGTTATGTGTGTGTGTATGTGTGTGTGTAGTGGGTTGTGTGTGTATTGTGTGTGTATGTGTTGTGTGTGTGTGTGTATATATGGTGTAAAAAATGCGTGGGCTCCCGCCCTATTTTCGCAGACAAACAAAGCCAGTGAGTGGGGGCAGATAATAATAGCCCAGAGAGGGACCATTATTTTTGGCCCCCCCCCGGCTACTAACATCTGCCCCCAGACACCCCAGGAAAGACAAATCTATAATTAGATTCGCCCTTTCTGGCACTTTGCCCGTCTATTCCCATTGCCCTGTAGCGGTGGCGAATGGGTTAATATGGGGTTAAAGCCACCTTGCTATTGAAAGGTGACCTTAAGCCAGGTTAATAATTGAGAGCTGTCAATTAGACAACTATCAATTATTAATCCTATTGCATGAAATAAAAATAAAACACACACTTTAATTAAAAATCATTTTAATGAAATAAAGACACATGTTTTTGACCATCTTTTATTTTACTGCAAAAACCATTTCCTGTAATAAAAATAAAATAAAAAAGCAAAATTATTCTTACCTATCCCATGCACAGTCAGGTCCCACGGTGTAATCCTTCAGAAAGGGTTAATGTTTACTGCAGGGACCGCAGCTAATGCTGCAGCCTCACAGTAAACCCCAAATGAATGAGTTCCTCTCCTGCCTGACAGGAGAGTAAAGGCTGGGTGTCACATAACGATACACCAGCGATCCCGACAACGATATGCACTTGTCAGGATCGCTGGTGTATCGCTACATGATCGCTGCTGAGCTGTCAAACAGGCAGCGATCTGGGACAGCGACACTGCGGGTAACATCGCTTAAGGGCCCGTCTCACATAGCGATATCGCTACCGAGATCGCTGCTGAGTCACTAGTTTTGTGACGCAGCAGCGAGCTCACCAGCGATATCGCTGTGTGTGACATTCAGCGACGATCAGCCCCCCTGCCGGGTATCGCTGATCGTCGCAGAAATGTCAGGACCTTTTTTTGATCGCTGGTTTCCCTCTGACAGGCACGCATCGCTGCGTGTGACAGGCGGGAGACCAGCGATCCGCTGGTAACCAAGGTACACAGCGGGTTTCCAGGCACCGCGCAGCGCTTGGAAACCCGCTGTGTACCTTGGATACCAGCTCCCTGCATCAGGGCGCTGGTATCTAAGGTACACAGCGGGTTTCTAGGCACAGCCCCGTGCCTGGAAACCCGCTGTGTACCTTGGTTACCAGCGGATCACTGGTCTCCCGCCTGTCACACGCAGCGATGTGTGCCTGTCAGCGGGAAACCAGCGATCAAAAAAAGGTCCTGACATTTCAGCGACGATCAGCGATACCCGGCAGGGGGGCTGATCGTCGCTGAATGTCACACAGCGATATTGCTGGTGAGCTCGCTGCTGCGTCACAAAACTAGTGACTCGGCAGCGATCTCGGTAGCGATATCGCTATGTGAGACGGGCCCTTAAGTGGAAAGCTTAATTGATTGCTTTCCACTTTCACTTCAGGTCAGCCAGGGACACAATCAGTGACGTCAGAGGGAACTGATTAACAAAAATAGGGGTTCCCTTTGAAAAAAAAATGGCGTGGGGTCCCCCCTATTTTTGTTAACCAGCCAGATGAAGCAGACCGCTGAGGCCTGGATTTTCAGGCTGTTAAGGAGCCAAGATCCATGGACCTTGCCAGCCTGATAATACTAGGCCACAGCAGTCTGCATATCTTGGCTGATTAACAAAAATAGGGGATCCCCTCGAAAAAAAAAACGGCGTGGGGATCCCCCTATTTTTGTTAACCAGCCAAGTAAAATGCAGACTGCTGCGGCCTGGTATTAAAAGACTGTCAAGGCCCATGGATTTTGGCCCTCAACAGCCTGATAATACCAGGCTACAGCAGCCCCACATTTGGCGCATCAAAAGATGTGCCAATTGTGGCACTTTACCCGGCTCTTCCCACTTGCCCTGTAGCGGTGGCAAGCGGGGTAATAAGGGGTTAATGTCACCGTTGATTGCACGGTGACAATAAGCCCGGTTAATAATGGAGAGGTGTCAATAAGACACGATCCATTATTAATCCCAAAGTTTTTAAATGTTTAAAAAAAAGACAAAGCAAGAAAAAAGTCTTTTAATGAAATAAAAGACAACACAGTTTTCATTAATTTTATTATACTCTCATTCCTGCGATGCCATCGATCTCCTGTAAAAAAAGAAAAAAAAACAAACCAACAGTATACCACCTGTCCGACGCAGTCCATAGTAACGAATGTCCCACGACGATCCAGCTCTGCTACATCGCAATGACAGGCAGAGCCTGTCATCGCGACGCAGCACAGCTGATTACCTGCTTCCCCGGCGGTGACGTCATCGGACTGACTGCTTTACGGCCGGGATTACCCAGCAGTCACTGCAGTTATCGCGAGAAACTGCATGTGACCGCCGGGGAAAGAAGATTGCGGCCATGAAGCAGTCCAGCCCGTGACCGCCGGAGATCTTCTGCCAGGTAAGTGCCGCTGACTCCTGACAGACCCGACCGACGGACACTGACAGTGACAGTGACAATCCCGATTCCGGTATCCGATATGACGAAAATATCGGAACTCGGAATCGGAATTCCGATACAGCCAATATTGGCCGATACCCGATATTTGCAGTATCGGAATGCTCAACCCTATCTGTGACACTTCATTGGAGGGAGAGAGTGCTTGTCTAGGCCTGTGTGCACAGTGTAGCAAATCTGAGGCCTGTAGTGTAGATAGAAAAGGAAGCACTCTGTAGCGCCATAGCATGCAAATATGAAACCTAAAAAATTAGTTGCATTACTGCATGAGAAATATGAAAAATTGAGAAAGCTTAGTGCAAATGTATAGCTTTTTTTTTTTTTTGTGGGGTCTGAAAAAAAATGTAATATAATACTTAATGGATCAAAATACACTGCTCAAAAAAATAAGGGGAACACTCTAACACATCCTAGATCTAAATGAATGAAATATTCTCATTTAATACTTTGTACAGAACAAAGTTGAATGTGCTGTCAACAAAATCACACAAACATCAATGGAAATTACATTTTTGAACCAGTGGAGGCCTGGATTTGGAGAGAAATGAAAATGGAATCAAGTCAAAATGATGCTCAGTATTGTGTGGCCTCCACGTGCCTGTATGACCTCCCTACATGCTGAAGGATGTTGCAGGCGGCAGATCGCTCTCCATGGCGTCTCCAGACTCTGTCACATGTGCAGAGTGTGAACCTGCTGCCTGCCATTCTTCAGCATGACCGGTTTGGCAGTTGGTCAATAATGGTGTGGGGCAGCATTTCTTTGGAGGGCCGCACAGCCCTCCATGTGCTCGCCAGAGGTAGCCTGACTGCCATTAGGTACCAAGATGAGATCCTCAGACCCCTTGTGAGACCATATGCTGGTGCAGTTGGCCCTGGGTTCCTCCTAATGCAGGACAATGTCAGACCTCATGTGGCTGGAGTGCCAGCAGTTCCTGCAATATGAAGGCATTGAAGTTATGGATTGGCCCGCCTGTTCCCCAGACCTGAATCTGATTGAGCACATCTGGGACAGCATGTCTCGCTCCATCCACCAATGTCATGTTGCACCACAGACTATCCAGGAGTTGACGGATGCTTTAGTCCGGGTCTGGGAGGAGATCCCTCAGGAGAACATCCGCAACCTCATCAGGAGCATGCCCAGGTGTTGTAGGGAGGTCAAAAATTTGATTTTCATTGATGATTTTTGTGTGATTTTGTTGTCAGCACATTCAACTTTGTACAGAACAAAGTATTAAATGAGAATATTTCATTCATTTAGATCTAGGATGTGTTATTTGAGTGTTCCCTTTATTTTTTTGAGCAGTGTATGTGTGGTTTGAGGTCCTTTTTTGTGTTATATAATGCATGTAAAAATCACTAAAGCATTTTCCTGGGCTACACTTCTCAGCCATACACTTCCATAATGTGGAGTAAATTTCTGGGACCTCTAAAAGTGAACAAAACTTTGAAAAATGTTGTAGGCTTCCATTTCTCAGCCATACAGTGTTGTGTTCTTGGGTACATTTTGTTGGTGTATATAAGCCTCAAAAAAACATTAAAATTTTCATCATTATATTGATCGCCCATAGACTATTCTGAGAGAATAGTATCTGTAGCCCTCTATACAGGCCCACTCACTGATTCCAAGATTGTAGACACCTGTGATGGTAATTAGTGGACACTCCTTGATTTAACATGTCCCTTTTGACACATTATTTTCAGGGGTACCATTATTTCTGTCCAGGCCTATTTCATAAGTTTTATTTTTAAAAAATTCTGTGGAAGCATGGCTGAAAAGCAATGTCTGACTTTCATTTGTTCATTTTCATAGATTTTTGATTTATTACTTTTGTCAGGTTCAAGTTATTTCAGTCACCATAGTGGATTTTTCTGTCATTAAACGAGGGGTACCAACAATTTTGACCACGTGTGTATACACTTTATTTTAGTGTATATTCGATGAAGGTCTAAATGACTGAAGCCTCATATTTTACATTAAGGATTGAACAGCACAAACTTTTCTTAGGCCAGGATTACTTTAGTTTGAAATCGATCCTCACACAGCTCATCGTAAAGCTAAAACTGGATGCGCTTATTGGAGCCAAAACCACCTGGAATGGTTTGAAACAGAATGGGAAATTTTATTAGGACGTATTCCTCTCTTCTTGATCAACGCCAGTCTTCAGTAAAACAAAATGCATCAAATGGTTTCCAGACTATTGAATCTAATTAGGGATGAGCGAGCACTAAAATGCAATTCATAACGCTCGGATACTCGCAACAAGTATAATGGGAGTCAATGGGAATCTAAGCATTTTTCCGGTAGACCCTACAAGGAGGTCTGGGGGCAGTGAAAATGTTGAAATGGAATGAAAAAGTGCTAAATGGAAGGAGAACAGCATGAGGAAGTACTTTGGAAGAATCTCTGACTTCCAGATCGCTGGTGAGAACAATGTCACACTTTTACTTCACTTTAAACTGACAATAAAACTTTCAAAAATCGAAGAGAAATTAGTTTACAGGAAAAAAATGTAAAGAAACATTCTTTCCTGTATAATGACTTGTATACAAGGCACAATTTAAAAATGATTTAAAAAATTTAAGCAAACCAAAATTTTTTTTTTTCAGTGTGGAGTTCCAGCATGTGGTGACGTCGCACACTGGTTGGTGAGCTGGCCCCTGCATGCACTGCTGCAGCACCGTCACAGCGGCGGCAGCTGTAGCCAACTTGCGGAAATGGGTGCTGACATGGAGTACCTTAACCAGAAGCTCTGGCAAATCTGGATAGGTTTTCAGAAACTGCTGAACTACCAATATTGAGCACATGTGCCAAGCATGGTACTTGTATGAGCTTTCCAAGCTTCACAGCCGCCACCAGGTTACACCCATTATCACACACGACCATGCCTGGTTGGAGGTTCAGTGGCAAAAACCACAGATCTGCCTGATCTATTATTCCTTCAAGTAACTGCTGCAGTGGGTGGTTTGTCAATACTGCAGAGCATCCGGCTGATGTCGATGACTGCTCTGAGATAACATATCGGAGATGGAGGATGAGGAGGGGGTGCAGGAACTGATGTAGGAGGTGAAGGAAACCCTGATAGAAGAAGGGCCAGCAATCCTCGGACTCGGGAACACATTTGCTGTGCCAGGGTTGGACTCACCCCCAGCCTCCACAATGTTCTCCCAGTGTGCTGTCAAGGAAATGTACCATCTATGGCCACAAGCGCTTTTGCATGTGTCAGTCGTTAAGTGGACAATCCCAGGAAGTGCATTGGTAAGGACACGGGTGATGCTCCTGGACATGCTGGTGCAAGGTGGAGACGCCACACTGGGAGAAAAAGTGGCGGCTGGGGATCGAGTACAGAGGGACGGCTGCTGCTATGAGTCAGTGGAAATCCTTGTCAACAAGCCTAAATGGCAACATGTCCACAGCAAGCAGCCTGGAAATGTGCCTATTTAGCGTTTGAGCCAATGGGTGGGTGACTGCAACCTTTCTCTTTCATTCTAAAGCTTGGGGCAGATACAGCTGAACACTGACCTGGGACAATGATTTGGAAGTGTCTAAAGATGGTAAGTCAGAATGTACAAGGATACGTGCAGGACAGGAGGCATCTGCGACAGTGTCATGGGCAGGGGAAGAGGCAGTGGTGTCAGCCATTGGCAAAAATCGTGGAACCAGGTCTTCAGCCCACCAGGTGCTTAGATTACATGTGCCTGATAATGCTGGTGGTGGTTAGGCTCTTAGTGGTCAGGCCCCTGTTGCTCTTGGCATGGTACAGGTTGCAAATGACCATTTTTGAGGTCTCAGAACTCTCTTTAAAAAAGTCCCAGACTGGGGGACACCTAACTCTTTGACAGAGAAATTCCTGAGTGTCGGTGCTTTGTGAAACAGTTGCCTGCCTTCTCCCTCTGGTCACTCCACTTCCTCTTCCTGCCTTTTTTGGTGCTGCCTAACCTTCCTCCTCAGCACTGCTGGCCATGCTCTGCATGCCAGCTTCCCAGGTTGGGTTGGTGAGTTTGTCATCCACCACCTCGTCTTACACAGCGGCACCCCGCTCCACCTGACTTGGTGACTTGACAACCTGATCAGCAACTGTGTCTCATCATTTGCCGTTCCTCACTATCATGTTTTTGTGGCCGTGGCTGCTCTAAGTTTTGTGCATCACTAAACAGCATGTCCTCCTGTCCCTTTTGGAACATGCAGGGTGAGAGGACATGATCAAGAAATTATGTTGTAAACAGCTCTTCGGAATGTCCTAGTGGGGGATAACTAGCTTCCTGGCACTCAACATGGTGTGAGGAAGGAGGATCAAGGTGAGGATTAAGTGATCCAGACTATGGGCTGGTGAGACTGGATCTTGTGGAAGAATGGGTGGTACTGCTAGGCATGCTGGAAGCACTATTTGCTATTCAACAGACCACCTGTTTTCACTGCTCTGGCTTCAGAAGTGGTGTACCGTGCCTCCCTGCAAAGTGGGACTGGAAACTATGTATCATGGATGGGTGTTTTTCATGGACCCCAGCAACAGGCATAGTTGCACCTGTCCCACTTCCTTGGCATCTGCATGCATCATCATCAGCACTTCCACTTCCCCGTCCCTTACCTTATGAATTTTGTAATTGCTAGGTCTCTTAAAACCAAGTTTATTTTTAATTTAAAAAAAAATGGTCACCTACAGCTGTCAAAGCATTTTTTGGAGTTTAATACCACCGCAATGGAACACAAATCACGAAAAAGTATAAGGATGACTAATTGAATCCATAAAAATGTTTCAATGCTTTATTGGAGTGTTATATGCCACCAAAATTTAACAGAAAGCACATAATACTCTATAGACGGCAATATAGTCAATTTTTTCACCAAAGAAAAAAAGAATGAGGTCACGTGCAGCAGATATATATTTAGCAACGGACTGCAAAGCCCTAAACCCTGCCTAGATGCTGTAATCTGCCACTCTTCCTGCTCCTGCAACTGTCTCTCCCTAGCCTAATTGCAGAATGTATCTGATAGAAACAGCAAAGCACAAGATTAGCCCTTAGAAGGACTGTTAGTATGATGGTTCAGCAGCAGTGTCAACACTACAGGACTCTGATTTGTTAAACTGTGCACACACACAGGCCTGGACAAGCAGTCTCTCCCTCCAATAAGAACTATCCTGAGGCTGGGGTCACACACACCGACTAAAAAATCTGACCGTTTTAGTCGGTCTATTATCGCAGCAAAATGTCATGAACAGTCATCCGTCTGGCATCCGATTTTCTGGGAATGATGTGATTTAGTCGCATCTGACCGTACTTGTAACATCCGATTTACATCCGACTTGCGAGATGTTCTCGCAGGCTTGCAAAACCAACATATAATGGATCCAAAAGAATAGTTTTTAAATCACAAAAGAAAGAATAGATATATATACACATAGAATACATATACTGTTATATATATATATACATGTCATTGTGACAAGTACATATATATATATATAATATATAGTTCATACACTTCTACAGTCATGGCCAAAAGTTTTGAGAATGACACAAATATTTTATTTTCACATGATCTGCTGCCCTCTGGTTTTTATGTGTGTTTGACAGATGTTTTTATCACAGACAGAAATATAATAATTGCAAACATATGAGTAACAAAAGCTTATATTGACAGTTAGAATGAGTTAATGCAGCAAGTCAATATTTGAAGTGTTGACCCTCTTCTTCAGGACCTCTGCAATTCTCCCTGGCATGCTCTCAATCAACTTCTGGACCAAATCCTGACTGATAGCAGTCCATTCTTGCACAATCAATGCTTTCATTTTGTCAGAATTTTTAGGTTTTTGTTTGTCCACCCGTCTCTTGATGATTGACCACAAGTTCTCAATGAGAACTTAAGATCTGGGGAGTTTCCAGGCCATGGACCCAAAATCTCTATGTTTTTTTCCCTGAGCCATTTAGTTATCACCTTTGCTTTATGGCAAGGTGCTCCATCATGCTGGAAAAGGCATTGTTGATCGCCAAACTGCTCTTGGAGGGTTGGGAGAAGTTGCTCTTGGAGGACATTCTGGTACCATTCTTTATTCATGGCTGTGTTTTTAGGCAAGACTGTGAGAGAGCTGATTCCCTTGGCTGAGAAGCAACCCCACACATGAATGGTTTCAGGATGCTTAACAGTTGGCATGAGACAAGACTGGTGGTAGCGCTCACCTTGTCTTCTCCGAATGAGGCGTTTTCCTGATGTCCCAAACAATCAAAAAGGGGATTCATC